>NQLW01000053.1:4452781-4542618 GCA_002312845.1 Kalanchoe fedtschenkoi | reverse complement strand
GTTCTTCTCTAAGGGTTTTTTAACAGAAGCTTGGTTGAACTCAATGCTTGAGTGGGAAATAATATCACGGAAGACATTATAGAGAAGAAAGTCAAGGAATGAAAGAGGAAATTAACCATAGATTTTGGCGATATTTGCACAGCTAGTTGAAATCCAAAACCCCAAGGCTCCATTTCCATCCATGCCATTCACCCACTTTATTTTTTTCTTTAAACATTTCGGTTGTCCCATTCCTACCCAGGTCGCATTGATTGCTGATAAAGATCAACAGATAAATTGAAGATTAGAGTTGGGGATAAAATCTGATCTTCAAACAGACAACATATCCGAGTAGCTAGTACATAAAGTCAACCTTTGGCCTCGATGAGCAATCAAAAGCCTCTCCTTTCCGCCGCGACAACAAAATTTGAAACTATGATGGTGACCGAATTATCAAATTGTAAGCAACAATCAGATAAATTAGCTTGGATCTGAAGCTCCATGTTCTTCGAATTGAACGAAGGACATCTCTGAATACTAATTAGGGCTTGGCAGAACTGGAGGATGGGACGAAGCTAGTGCTTAGATTTGGAGCACGGTGGCTCGTTTTTAGGTGACTTCGTGGATCTATCCACCCTGGAGTGGTCACGATCAAAGCTGGCAACGGGAGAAGTGAAGGGATCTCCGACAGTGAGAGGAAGTGATGAGTGGTAGGAATGGATAAGAATGATATAACCGTAGGATCTATTAAAAAGAAAGGATAAGATCTGTCCACTATTTACAATGAATTTACTATTTACATTTGATCCCTACTCTCTATATATATATATATATATGGTGGATCAGTTGAAAACCTCCTTAAATTGAGAACCGTTGTGGACAAACGTGGACCAATCATTATTTACATGAAACAACAATGTATTAATTATATGGTTTCCTTTTATGAGTTTATTTATTATTCTTTATTAATTATATGAGATTCATTTTTTATTTATTATGAAACAGATTTACTTGCCATTTTGAGATTTTGTTTTGTATTTAATTTACCGGATTTTTTAGGAATATGAATAGTGACATGTTTCGGACTATATTTTTTTATATTTTTATAATTTTTTCAAGCAGTGAACCTCCATGTGGTGAATATATTGCAACAGTGAACCTAAGTGGTGAACATATTGAATAGTGATTTAACCAGTGAACCTCATGTTCACTATTCATAATCCTAAAAAATCTATAAATTAGAAAAAAAATCTAGACAAAAAAATCCGATAAATTAAATACAAAACGAAATCACAAAATGGCAAGTAAATCTGTTTCATAATAAATAAAAATGAATCTCATATAATTAATAAAGAATAATAAATAAACTCAAAAAAGAAAACCATATAATTAATACATTGTTGTTTCACGTAAATAATGATTGGTCCTGAATTGTCCACAATGGTTCTCAACTTAAGGAGGTTCTCAACGGATCCCTCCTATATATATATATATAAATCTTTTTAGAGTTTGAACTCAGATTTTTTATTTGAGTTGACATCTTGTATTTTTTTGATAATTATTATCAATTTTTAAAGGAATAATGTTTTTAAAAGAGATATGGGAATGATAAAATCAAATTTGACCTTTCTGCGTGCAACACGTGTTAGCACAACCTCGTTCATGCTTCCTTGTGTCTGGCTCGATCTGAATCGAGCCGAGTATCGTCCCTACTCCGTTCGCAAGATTTGGGTCTTGCTTGGGTAACCTTAGCATGACTTGGGTCAAGCCGAGTTCTTATATCTTTTGGAAAGTTATAATACGACCCTCGAAGTTTGCCCTTTTGACAAATTGATCCATGAAGTTGACTTTTTATTCAATTTTTATCTAATTTGCATCTTTTCCACTCTTTTGAAGCCACTTTTCTTTATATTTGACCTACAAGAGATAAAAAATTATAAATCACTCATAACCACTCAGAAACGA
This sequence comes from Kalanchoe fedtschenkoi, assembly GCA_002312845.1. NCBI lineage: Eukaryota > Viridiplantae > Streptophyta > Magnoliopsida > Saxifragales > Crassulaceae > Kalanchoe > Kalanchoe fedtschenkoi. The sequence continues at coordinate 4,540,674 of NQLW01000053.1, read as the reverse complement.
CTCAAATATATTAAGTATAGGTACATAAAATTTGATAAATTATTACCCTATCAGGAGTCATATGAAAAGAAATACCAAAATTAAGAATCACTAAAAAAGTAATTGAAGAAGAAGACTGAGAAGCAGCAGTAGGACCCGACGATGCAGAAGCCTGAGTAGCAAAATTAGCAGCTTCTAGAGGTGTTGAGACAGCTATGTGATGAAGCAACATGAGCATCTCATGTGACTCATAATTAAAAATAACGTATGTAGATTGACTGGTACACTCATAACGATTATGAAGAAAATTCTACGTCTAATGTGCAGATCGAAGTCAACAATATATGCAGAGAAATGCTCCTCAATATTAGAAGCAAAAACAGAAATAGCACGAGCATCCTCATCTAACCATGTCCTATAGGCAGCAAGCTTAGACTCATATGATGTTACATCATCATCATAATCAGGAAGCGGCTTCTTTTTCACACGCTAATCAGCATCATCAGGAATCACAGACATAGAAGGAGGAATGGAAGAATCTAGAGTTGGTAGATCATCAACAAGAAACTCCTAAAAATGAAGACCAAACATATGTACATGCATGCGGCGAACCTAATCATGATAATTTGTGCCATTAAAAAGCACCAGATGCATAACTTGCATACCACCTGATGAAGGAACTAGAGAGTAGGAGATGATATACTTAAACAAACAGTAGTCGACAGAGGCGGGGACAGCAAGAGCTCTACGAGCAGCAGACACGGGACGATAAAAAGAAATCGACAAATAACGGTGGATTTTTCGTGAACGTGAGAACACACTGGAACGACGATTATGAAAAAATTCCACCCCTAAATTGGCTCTATTTTTCATGTTATGAATAGAACTAATTTTCAATATGAGAGACCCAGACCAAATATATATATATATATATATATATATATATATATATATATATATATATATATATATATGAATTAGTAAATATGCACAAAATTTCTTATACAATAAGGAAAATACAAATGGGCCATATAGATGTAACATAACTATGAAATCTTTATCAAATACTCGTTGGGAGAGTCGCATTAAAAATATTAAAAGTTATGAGATTTTAAACTCCCTAACTAAGATTTGTTTTATCCGAATTATGATATATATTTGTGATGACGTTGAATTGAAGAGTAAAGCTAGAATTAAAATTTTGTCATCATGCTTGATATTTTTGAATTTTTGATTGTAATAGTTATTGTCAATATAGTTGGATCGACACTCAAAACCAAATGACAATGAGTGGGGGAGCCCGACTACATATTAGGATCAATACTTGAGCTTCATTGGACAATGCATGGGACTTAAGCCACTGCTCAACACTCTTCCTCACTTGCGAGGGCGCAGATAAGCTCAGCAAGTGGGACCTCGTCCAGAGGTGGATAACCGTCATGGGAAAATGAGCAACGAAAACTCGCTCTAATATCATGTTAATATAATTGAATCTACACTCAAAACTAATTGGCAATGAGTGTGGGAGTCTAGCTATATATTCGGATCAATACTTAAGCCTCATTGGACGATGTGAGACTTAAGTCGTTGCTCAATAGTTAAAAAATATGATATTTTATTCGCTATTAACTTGATTAGTAAACAATATTCTTCATCTCTGTGTATTGGAATTTTTTTCAGAGAGAATATATTTATTGAAAATGTTATTAATCAACAGTTATAAGGTTTGATATCATTTTTAAAAAAAAATTGATTGAATGATTTGAAGCTTGTTTAAATTACGCGGAAAAATTGCATTTGAAGTGGATGTGTAAACTAAGTTTCTAATTAAATATTAAAATTTTCTAAATAAATCTTTGAATCATCTGAGAAGTCTTTTCAGAAAAAATATATTTTATCTGTAGCAGACATAATAACAACAATCTAAAAAATAGATTTCAGGATTAAAAAAAAATTGAAGGTGTATATGGATTTTGTTTGATATGAAAAAGTTAAAGAAATTTATTGATGATAAACTAAGAGAATGTAGAATAAACTCTTTTTGATGATGATGCAACTAATATGGATTTACCTGAACTATATTTAAAATTTAAAGTGTTGTTAGTAATTTTACTGAATGAGTATTTATCATCTTTTGAAATATTCGAGTCGAATTTGTCAAAGCTGATTAGTTACTTTGCTTACAAAAACCTTTGAAAAAATTAATTTTAAGTGACTTATTTTTGCTTCTTAAGTTTGCAAGTAAAAATATGAGATATTTTTCCGTTGAAGTGAAGCGAAATAATACGAAGACAAATATTATGATTACTTACATGATTATTATTTTAATATGTGTATAGAATGTTCAAAATTTTTATTCAATACTCCTTTCTTCTTTAATAATAGTTTATTAAGATTAAATTGAGTGGATTAAGAAAATATTAATAGTAGTTGTTTACCAAAAATTATATGTATGGATTTGATATTTTATTTTTATATTTTGTATAAAATGTAAAATATAATTTATTATGAAGTAATCATTCAAAATATTATTACACCAAAAGTTTATGTTCCTAAGTTCCGATGTGTATTGATCAGACGACCTTAAATTTATTAGAACGGACTTGTCAATAATGTGTTTTATTTGTGCTAATTGTCGCTGATATTTAGCGAGCCATTAATTGTAGAATTAAACCTCATAGAAAATGGTTTACCATGTTTGGTTTAAGAAAAATTTGGTAGAAATAAAAGTTTGAGAAAAAATGAAAAGAAAATTGAATGTTTGAAGAATTTCATTTAATTTAATTTTTTTTGTGGTTTCATAAGAAAAATGTCAAAAAAAATTATCAAAGAATCCATTTATTTTCCAATATTATGAAAAATATATATATAAGTACAAACCTTTCATTACTTTATTTATTAAGTTTTATAAAATACATTGAATTTGTACAAAAAGTGATTATTTGTTTGAGATACATTGAATTTGATCGAACTTATTTTTAAATAAGAATCACATTTTCCACCTAATTATTTATTTTTTCATATTTTCCATCTAAACCAAATATGTAATTTTATCATTTTTTCACCAATTTTTCTCTCCACCAGACACGGCGTAAGAGAATAGTAAATTTACACAAAAATTAAAGTTGTGGGACACAAAAAGTTAAAGACATCATTACATTTGAATGTTTATTTATAAGTTAATTAACACGTTGAATTCAAATGTCCCAATGGAGACATGACATCTGTTTTGCCACGTAAAATTGAAATAAGAAATGGAGGGGCAGAGAGCGAGCTGACAATTGATATGGTGGCTGAAATCGGTTCGGCTCGGCTCGGCTCGGCGGCAACCTGTTGGGTTGGCTGGTGTATGACATGACTGAGATTGGATATGACATGGGGCCCAATCAAATACCTTTTTAAAGTGTTTTCTGGATAACATCACATCAAATCCATTCATTTCGGCCCACCTAATTTCTCTCCCTCCTAATCTTATTTTTATTTTATTTTATTTTTTATATAGTAAGGGCTCATTTTATTTTTCATTTTAATAATAAAGTTGGATTTGATGTTAGATAATAATCCAACCGTCAGACTGGGTGCATTCTTATTGCTATCATTTAAAAGCAAAATAGAAAAGGGACTTCAAATTATCATCACTATCTCAATTACGATCTCCGAAATGTCGAACAAATACTAAAAAAAATCAGACTAGTATATGATGTTGTTTAATATCAACTAGTTTGATTCAACTATAATTGATTTTATTACATTTGTTGAGAATTATGATTGATTGAGTATGAAAAGACATAATTTTGTTTACGTGAACGAAACTATATCATTTACTTGTATGACCAAAAGACGTGGTTGTCTCGCACAAGTTTATTTGTTATAATAATATTAGTGTAGAAGTGGAAATGTAAATTTTATTTTATAAAATCAGTTCAATATTTTAATCCCCTTTTCAAAAATTCGAATAGTTCGCATAATTGAAAAATAATGATAATTCAAATCTCTTTTAAAAAATTTCCTAAAAAATTTAACCTCTTAATTATTTAATAATTATTTCAGCGAATAGAAAACATTTCTGATATGCAAATTAGAAAAATATAAAAATACACATTCAGTTATGCATGCGTGACCATATGGATTTTTACCTGGATATGATACATTCAAAATGTCATGCGCGTTCCCCAATATAAAAATAATTCAGTCATTAAATTTGACTGTGTGCAATAAAACGGTTTTACATCAATAAGGTGTTGGTTTAGCGGTTTTGGATGTTGTCTAACATCCTCAAAGTCTTGGATTCAAGTCTTAGCGGTACCACATTTACTCCCTCTGTCCTCTTTTACATGTCACTTAACCGATTTTTTTTGTCCATTTTTACTTGTCACTTAACAATTTTCAATGCGTATTTAATATCAACAACTACCTTAAAATGTCAAACATTAATCACTTTATCAGCATAATCATAAAAAATATTTTACTCACCAGTAATTATCTAGCAATTTTACTTTTTGCATGAACTTTTTCAAATAAACATCAACCACCTACTCATTAAATTTGTCCAACCGCTAGCATTAACTTCATCTTAATCTACTCAAATTAACCTTAAACGACATGTAATAGAGGACGGAGGGAGTACGTTTAGATAGGTTGAAGGTGTGTTGATCCGCAATGAGTATGAATCTCACTATCGAGGGGGTGTGCGACCCCTAACCAACAAAAAAAAAAAAGCTTACATGACTTATAATTAAAAATCAGACCATCATCTCAACAAACGTTTATCTCAAGTGAAATTGGGGAGTCAATTTTCCTTGATTAAAATCGCACCTCTTGTATAAAATGTCTCAATTTTTTAAAAATTATATTTATACATTTTATATGATTAGAGTGTGCATTCACTCTATGAATATTACACTCCAACTAATCTTCACTTTTAACCAATAAAATGTTGGCCCGGTTGTCTTGATCACTGTCTAACAATCTCAAGATTTCTGATTTGACCCTTGGTCATACTGATATTTACGTTTAGATACATTGAAAGTGCGCATGAGATGGTCCCGAATGTCACTATCAAAATATAAGGATGTGTGACTCTTGACCACCAAAGAAAAAAAAAATCTCCACTCTTCTTAAATAAAATGCGCCACATATGTTCCAAATAAAAATCATAATTCACACCTATTTCCAAGTCTGAACATCTTCTTTGTAGAATTGTAGTGGAGGGAATACTTATATATATATATAATTTTTTTAAAAAAAAAGTCAAGAAGAAGTAGGCATTTTTTGTTTACTTAAAAAATAAAAATGAATTCTACGCAGCCCAGCCGTAGCAAATTTCAACACTCACTTCTCCATCCAACATGTTGCTCCATTTCCAGCTTTCATGCATCTCCACTGACATTCCTGCACAAAAATGCTGCTTTCACTTCTTACTCCCTCCGTCCTCTAATACAAGTCGTTTAAGATAGATTTGAATAGATTAAGATGAAGTTAATGTTAGCGGTTGAACAAATGTAATGAGTGGGTGGTTGGTGTTTTTTTAAAAAAATTCGTGCAAAAAGTAAAATTGGTAGATTATTACTGGTGGAGAATGATTTTGTTATTGATTATGATAAAGAAGTGATTAATGTTTGACGTTTTAAGTTAGTTGTTGATATTAAATACGCATTGAAAATTGTTAAGTGACAAGTAAAAGTGGACAAAAAAATTCGGTTAAGTGACATGTAAAAGAGGACAGAGGGAGTATTAATTTATACAACTAACAGCTTACTTTCTTACAAACGTCTCTTTTACATTGGACGCTATGTTTCTAACATCTTTATCATCATTAGCAGCATCACTGAATTTCATGCCAACACTAAGGTTTTTTCTTTGAAAAACTCAAAATTTTGAATCTTCAACTATTTCGCTTATTCAATTGCGATGAAAATTATCATGATTTAAAAAAAAATATGATAAAAAATATTAAATTAATTTTTTAAAATAAAATTCATCATTATATTTCAAAGTTAATATTATAATAAGATTTAGATTTGTGTGTGAAATTACGTCATTTGATTATCAAAAGATGTCGTTTTCTTTATATGCGCAAAACATATAATTTATTTTGATAATCAAACAACGTAATTTTCGCACACAAATATAAGTCTTATAATAATATTAGTTTAGAAATGTAATGATGGATTTTATTTTAGAAAATTAGTCTAATTTTTTTTCATCGCGGAAATCGTGGTGGTTCTAACCGCAATTGAGTAAGTGGTGATAGTTCAGGATTCTTTTGAGTTTTTCCTTTTATTTAAAAAATATGAAGTTAAATTAAATTGAATTTAGTTAAGATGAGTTAAAGCATAAAAAATCACTATAAGAAAATATTTATTTTGTTAGAATAATCTAAAAAAGATTGAATTGAACTAATTTCAGTGGATAAAATACGCACTTATACCTCGATTGATATAATTGTTTACTTATCATTTAATAAAATTTATTTTATCACTTAAAATTTTTAAAAATTATCAACAAGGTGTTGTCTAACAATCTCCCATATTATGAATCGAGCTTTGATGGTATCATATAAAAAAAGATATGTTGGAAATGTACGCGAGCTGGTCCGTTATAAGTCTGACTCCACTATAAAGGTGATGGAAAATATTTAATATCTATAATTATGTTAAAAAATCAAATTTATCATCCATAAACTTTTTTGATATAATTAAAAATCTACGTTTACATGGAATTAAAAAAATATTTTTTTTAAAAAAAATTTGTTTAATAATTCATATTAATATCTGATTAATGAATTTAATCGAACCATTTTAGTTTGGAGAGTTGGATGCAAAACATACGTGTTGACATCAACGGCTGAGGATGCAGCATTGTGGGTTAGGCGTGTGGGAACAACCTTATAAATATTAAAATGCCCCATGAGCCTATAATAAACCAAACACACAAAAAACCCACACAACAACACAAGACCACAAGACCACATAACACAACACACCAACGCGTTTGTCAAAAGAAGCGAAAAGCCGTGCGGCTGTTTTCGTCATTTTCACTCGGACAAAAAGTTTCGAAAAACAAGAATCTTAGCTGTACTTTCTCACTGCCAGGACTCCACGTGGCTCTAATTGGACGCGTGTCGATCTCTCAGCTATGGTGGATCGGCCGGTAAAATTCGAAAACTCCAGGACTTGCACCTAATTCATTAGAAAATTAAACACATCAATCTCAACTAATTAAAAACATTTAAAGAAAATAAATGAAGTCTTTTTCGGAAGCTTTTATGGGTGGAAAGAAAATTTTCCGAACCGAACCAACACGAATAAAAATCGCCCGTAAGCCGAGGCGGACTCAAATTTGAAGTTTTCTAAACTGACCGGGGGCAGCACGTGGAGAAGGGGAAGCATATCTCGTGAACGGCGAAAGCTGACAGGTCGGTCAGATATGGGACCGTGAGTAACCGCCACCAGCTGTAACCCGTATCTATTTCCCGCCTTGTTAAACAAATATCACTACACTTTTTACATTAACCTTAGTCCACGTCTCGAATTAAAAGCAGAATTAGGTAATTAATAACACTGTTTGATTCAAATTATAAGTATTAATAATTTTAAAATTGAAATTCACCTTTAAAAATCAAAATTATTTATCTTATAAAAATATATGAGATTATTTATCCTGTTATATTAATAATGAGATTACTATCAAACGTACCCTTAACATTGCCGGACTAGGTAAGATATCTAGGATAGTAAAATTTTTTTTTTTTATTTTTGTTTTAAAATATATATGACATAATCCTAAATATCATGAAACTTTTTAAATCACAAAAATCTAAATTCCGAACCATAAAATCTGAAATCCTAAAATACAAGTACTCTGAAACTCTAAAAAGTCAATGAAAAATCTTAAAAACTTATAAAATCAGAAAACTCTGCAAGTACGTAATTTTAAAATTTTATGAATCTAACATTCTAAAATACTAGAATCTTATAACTCCTAAATAAAAAAAATAACGAAATCTTATTTTTTTTAGTTCATTTATTATTATATAAGATATCATTCCATATTTTTTTAATTTTAATAATAATAAATAAACATATATTTTCTTATATTCTTGTACTGCAATGTAATAATCAAAAATAAATATATCCTGTCCTTTTACTTCACGTAACCAACCCAAATTGGAATAAATCAAATCCCGTTGGTCCAACTAGTAATTCAAATTTATTCTGCAGTTATCAATTTAATAAATACCGAAGTATTAATATCCGAATTGAATTCAGAATTTAAAAAATTAATATCCTTACAAGGAAAAATTCTATTTGGCACCGAACGAAATTATGCATATGAGGTTGAAAGATGTGTATATATCCCCATTTGATTTTTTTATTTTTCAATACATATAATATAGGTAGTTTGGAAATTCATATGAGATTACAAAAATAATAAAATTGAGTAAGTTATATTTTTTATCTTTACTATGCGAATGAACAAATTATTTACTCGGTAAATGTATAAAAAAATGAAAGGTAATTAAGTGGAAATATATCTGTCTTTTAATTCTCATTGTGTGAATAATTTTTCTATTCGGTCAAACATGAGAATCTATATCTCATATAAAAAGGGTTTGGCGGATAGGATTCAGATCTCAAGCAGCGTAATTACTTGCTGTCAATAATAAAATAACGTCGTTTTGTGTTCAACCTAGGTCAGGTCACGTGTTCACTCTTTCTTTTCTTGCTATCTTCTCCCGCGACTCTCTTCGCGGCGAATTTCTGCTTCCGTCCGTCTGTCAAGCTGTCGATTATCCGCAATTGAAAAAATATTTTTTTCTTATCAGCAATTCATCTTCTCAATATTTTTATGTTCTTATCAATTTCTGAATATTTAATTTAGAAAATAAATCAGATTTGTCACTTTCAGATTTAGATCGAAAACTGGCGAACAGAAGCAGAAATTGGACGCGAAGAGGGTCGCAGGAGAAGACAATAGAAAAAAAAAGAGTGAGTACGTGACATGACCTAGGTTGAACATAAAACGGCGTCGTTTCATTATTGGCAGCAAGTAGCTGTGCTGCCTACCTTGACAGGATATAAAAGTTATATATTTTAGCGGATAAAATGATGTAAATTTAGATAATTTCTTACCGTTTTAGATTTTTAAGTTTTATAACTTTTAGTGTTATAGTAGTTTAAGATTTTTGTATTTCAAAATTCATACTTATATTATTTTTAAAATATTTCAAAAACCCATGAAAATGACTTTATTTCATAACTCTATATTTATAAATCCTAAAAAATAGTAGAAATACAAAACTCAAAATTACAAAAAAATTTAGAAATCCTAAAATATAAAAAAATCCAAAATCCCCTGTAGACAATTCAAAACAGTTACTTTAGCCGCTTAGATATACAATTTATAAATCGGTCATTGATTTTCTCTATAAATAATGTTAATTTTATTAAAATAAATTTCTATAGTAAAAACTTTAGATTCTATAATAAAAAAATAACTAAACTAAAATACAAAGAATATATTTTTTCAAACTCATTATATATTTTTCTATGTTACTTGTTGATTTCCATTCCAAAATAAGCCGAATGAATAACAAATCAAAGAGCCCGCAACAAAATAATAGGAAAGAAGATCAGATAGTGCAAGCAAATGTACATTGTTAAAATAAGATGATTTTCAATAAAATTTTATGGTTTTGGTTAAATGATGATGGTTTTAATTTTCACTAACCTTAATTAATTTCTAATTTATAAGTGTCAAAATCCTATTAGTAGTTATAAGCATAGCCATTCTAATTTTTTTTTGTGGCAGTTTATTTACTTGGTGGTACTGCATATTAATCCAAATAATAAAATGAGTGAAAAAGGAGAGATTGAGGAAATGAATTAAATCGCTAAACAAGTTTATCATGGCCGTTGATCTACTCAAACCAGTTGAGCCGTTGGATCTTTCCATACCATTTTGTAATCCGGGTCAACCCATCTATCTTCCGTGTCTGCAACCGTAACTTCGTCGCTAACGTCGACCCGTCAGTTGACTTGACTGACTCCATCAAATTACCACGGTGCCTCCACGTAACTAGCTATTATTTCTGTCCTATTTTACGGATCACTTATCAAAATTTTTTATCCACTGTTATTTAATAATTTTTAATATGTATTTCATATCAGTAATTATTCTAAAATATAAAATATTAATTTCTTTATTTTCATAATCAATAAAAAATTTATTTCTATCAGTGATAATCTATTAATTTCACTTTTTGCACGATTTTTTTTAAAATATTACTCACCTATTTATTAAATTTGTTCAGCCGCTAGCATTAATTTTAATATACTCAAATTAATCTTAAACGACATGTAAAAGTTGACGGAGAGTTAGATTCGTAACTTAAGTTTAGAAAAACGGAAACGCTGGACGGCACGGTTGTCGTTTGGTTGGAGTTGAACTACCAGATAACCACCAGTTTCTTCCCTCCTTCCTCCTTTCGTTTTACAGTTGTGCGCGTATTTAAATATTTCAACTGTTAATTATTGAATATACTATTATAATTGAAAAAAGAGAAAATTCAATTATTTAATTATTAGAAGCTATAAATCGATCCTCTCTGCCTTCTCCTGAAATTTTTTCTCTTTCCTTTCTTCTACTCGTCTGGCAGGCACTGTTCACGGCGCCGTCGTCCCTCGCCGGAGAACCTCCATTGCCGACCGATCAACCACGAGCGCCGTCAGCGGGTTGCCCACCTTCTAGCTACCCAGCATCTGTTGTGGCTTCTCCACTACGGTTGGTTCGGAGCCGTTTTGTGCAATATCGCAATCGGCGGTTGAAAAGTGGTTGGATCTCTGTCCGGGCTGCTGTTAGCTCCTGATAGCGGCGTATGCGGAAAATGTGGGCGCTTTTCTCGGATTACAGAGGCGGTTTTTTGCGGTTCATGCATTGGTAATGATCTAGGGTTTGGTGATTGGGGTGGTTTCGGTTTCGGTTATTTTGGATTCCGCTGTCGATCGTTTCGGAATGAGATGGTATGTGATCGCCTGTATCAATTACCCGATTTTACTTCCTTTCAGTGTTTCTCTCTTGCTATCTACCCATTTGTATTCGGGGAGACCTGTGTAGCTTTTGAGGCTTGAGCATTACTTTTCAAATATGAGCAGATCTCTGCAATCGCTGTGATCCGGAAGCGTTTTCGATTTGTTGAAATTTCCATCCATGTTTGATTTTTTGGTGTCGGGAGTTGTGAGATGAGATTGCGGTTGGCTCGGATGAATTTTCTGCTCTTTGGAATTAGGAAATAAGTACATGATTTTTTCCTTTTTTGAAAAAAGAAATTTCAGAGTTCTTCCTGAATTTTTTTTGATGGAGTTGTTCAATAATTCTCAGGTTTTATGTTTTGTTCAATTTGTAAGTTTTGTCTTTTTGGGAAGTCAATCACTTTTCAATAGTACCGCGTCCTAATAATCTCTTGCAGATTTGGATTTTAGAAGTACTGGAATTTTTTTATTTTTTCTCTCCTGATGAACTGTTGTTCCATGATGCTTGTCATTGCTATTAAAGCCCTCTACTTTCTTTGGGTTCTGCTTGATCTATTTTGAGAGTTATTAGTGGAACAGTGAGAGGCTAGCTAGTAACATCAGTTCTGCAGGTAATCAACTGTTTGTAAATTAGATGGGGAATGAACCCATGTCTTATGCATGCCTATCTGCTATACTGCATTGGTCTTTTCAATGGGACTAGCTTATTTTTAGCGATTTGCTGAGAGTATCTTTGATATGATGGTCATTTCTTCAGTAGTATATCATTTGACTTGCGGCTGATCATTTTTCTATATTGTAATGTTAGGTAGAAGGAAGGGATTACTTCATGGAGGTTAGAAATGGTCTAGAATCTCAGAAACGGAAAAGGCTTATAAATGTGAAATCACCAAATCCACAGGGCATTACGATGAGCAGGAGTAGCGGGGATGCTCTGAGAGCATCATCATCTTGTTCTTTTAGACTACCAAGTAATCAAGATTTTGTTCCTCAATCTGACAATACTTCAAAGTTCTTCTCGAAGCAGAAAGCAAACAAGTATGCCAAAGATGATCAGGGATGGATTGATAATATAGCAGAGTGTCCTGTATATTATCCAACCCAGGACGAGTTTGAGGATCCTTTGATATATTTGCAAAAGATTGCTCCTGAAGCTTCCAAATTCGGTAATTTTTCTATATTGAATTTGCATTACAGCTAATAATGTAGTCTACTCTGGGGACATAAATTACCAACTGAAAGTCTGTAGGGAGTGCAGTACTAGCGGGGGAGCTTCTAAGGGCCTCTCGAGCATGATAATTTTTGACTGTGTAGGTGTTACTTGTAGTGGTAATTTTTGGTTATTGAGCCCTGTAATAATAAAAGTCTGACACTTTGGTCGCTTGATCTATGTTTATTGTTAAATGTACAATCACCTAATGGTCTTTCTTGAATCATTTTAACTCTAAGTATATTGATTTTTGATATACAGGCATATGCAAGATTGTTTCTCCAGTATGTGCATCAATTTCTGCTGGCAATGTGTTGATGAAGGAGAATGCAGGTTTTAAATTTACGACTAGAGTACAACCTCTTCGACTTGCTGAGTGGAACACTGATGACAGGGTCACTTTTTTCATGAGTGGAAGGTGAATTTCTCCCCAGTAAAAGATATGTCTTACTCAAGAAGTCTAAATATGTTTTATTCCAGAAGTCTGTCGTGTATTTAATTGTATAATATTTTTATCTCAACAGAAAGTATACATTTCGTGATTTTGAAAAGATGGCGAACAAGATGTTTGCACGCAGGTATGGTAGTACTGGATGTCTTCCAGCTCCTTTTATGGAAAAAGAATTCTGGAAGGAAATAGCTTGTGGGAAAATTGAATCTGTTGAGTATGCATGTGATGTTGATGGTAGTGCCTTCTCGATCTCACCAACTTGTCAACTTGGCAAAAGCAAATGGAATCTTAAGGTGTTTACTTTGCAGAGGATTTTTTTGATTTATTCCACCTCTCATATTGGCAAACCCTCTCCTTGACTGTGTTACTCAGCATATGACGTTTTGTGTTCAGGAACTCTCTCGATTGCCGAAGTCTGTACTGCGTCTTCTAGAAACAGCTATTCCGGTAATGGACCTTGTGCTTAGTCTATATATAATTTGGTTGTGTTTTGGTTGACTAACTCTTACCTCCATCTATAGGGAGTGACAGACCCTATGCTTTACATTGGAATGCTATTCAGTATGTTTGCTTGGCATGTCGAGGACCATTACTTGTATAGGTTAGTTTATATCGAGATCTTTGCCCTTTTATTAAGTTGTTGTTTTACTATTCAAAATTTAAAAACTGCAATCCTGTTTGCAGTATTAATTATCATCACTGTGGGGCACCGAAAACATGGTACGGAATTCCTGGCCATGCAGCACTAGAATTTGAAAATGTGGTTCGCAAGCATGTTTATACCCAAGATATACTCTCTGCTGACGGGGAAGATGGCGCATTTGATGTCCTTTTGGGTAAAACAACCATATTCCCCCCAAGCATATTGCTCGAACACGATGTTCCTGTATATAGGGCAGTGCAGAAACCAGGAGAATTTGTTATTACATTTCCCAGAGCGTATCATGCAGGGTTCAACCATGGTAAGAACCTTCCACTCCTTATTGTTTAAGTAGGGTCATCAAATGAATGCATGATTAAAAAATTGTGGATATCTTAGTTCCTTCCTCTGTGAAACCTTCACAATTTGCAGGTTTCAACTGCGGAGAGGCTGTTAACTTTGCCACAAGTGATTGGTTTCAGATGGGCGAATTAGCTGGTGGGCGTTATGTTCTTCTTGACAGGGTCTCTCTTCTTCCCTATGAGGAACTTCTTTGTAAAGAAGCAATGGTTCTCAATTTGAAATCAGAGATGGAGCATTTAGAACATGCATTTGATGACAAGGCAACCCGTCGCCTCGTCAAGGCGTCCTTTGTGAACCTAATGCGTTTTCAGCATCGTGCTCGTTGGTTATTGATGAAGTCTAGTGCATGCATTGGTGTACACCCAAATGTACATCGTGTTGTTATCTGCACCATCTGTAAAAGGGATTGTTATCTAGCGTATCTTAATTGCAGTTGCCTATCACATCCCATCTGTCTTCGGCATGGTATGTGTAGGACTCTTAGCCTACTTAGTTGATCTCGGGCTTACTCATTCTTGATTCCTTTGTTTCTTTTTGTTTCAGACATTGATTCTCTTGATTTCGCTTGCGAACGCAAGTTTGCACTCTTTGTAAGAGGTGACATACAAGAAATGGAAGCAGCAGCCTCATGCTTTGAACAGGAAGATGGATTACTTGAAGAGGCTCAACAACTTGATTGCAGGGGCTCCTACAGTTTACCTTTACCAACCGGGCTTCCACTTTTTGTGGAGGATGGATATGCCCCTTATTCAACATTACACTTTGAGATAAAATCTACTAAGGTAGCATCTCGAAATCTGTTGGTGAATGATGAGGATTGTACTCTCTGCCAGCTTATGGTAAGCAGACATGATCTCATTCCATATATTGGTTTGAATTTTACCTGTGCGTTGGGGGCTGTACGTTTGCTCTCTTTTTTCAGGTGTACATACAAATATTATTAATGCATACATGTGTGTGTCAAGTAGGTGAGGTGTCAAGCTCATAGGAGTTCACAAAGCTTGCAAGCGTCCTCAAAGGAATTCGTTTGTTCTCAGAGGGAACAACATTATCCGGCACAGAGTTATTCATCGGATGAATTAAACTCCAAAAACACTGGACTTCAAATGGCAGACATTGTGGAACACTGCAGCGATGATTCTGATTCGGAGATATTCCGAGTTAAGCGGCGTTCTTCCGTACGAATGGAGAAAAGATGTTTTGATGATTACATGCCACTGAGGATTTGCAGCGAGCAGGTAAATCTAATTTCAAAGTTTTCGACTTTCCAGACACGTGTGCTGCATCTGGGTCATCCAGGATCCTGTAAATTCTGTTTACAGGCTGCCTGTTTATTCTGATCCACTTTTTTTAAAATCAATTTGATTACCTTATTTATATCAGTTGTGCTGCTGCTTGAAGTGAAATTTGTAGCAATTTAGCATGCCTTGTTTTGTAACAGTGAAGTATTATGGATTTATTCAGGGACTGAGGCACACTAAGAAGTTACGGTCAGGAAGAGAGCATGCACAATTGGCATCATCAGAGCGCTCAACAACAGGAGCTACTAATCTGTATTTCCGTCAGTCTGCTAATTGTTCTAAGAATGCCTCACGGGATACAGTTTGTATGAAAGTCAGGAAGCTGGTAGGTGAAAGCATACAAGGTAGGAAGGATGAATTCGAGCCTGGGG
Source organism: Kalanchoe fedtschenkoi (assembly GCA_002312845.1). NCBI lineage: Eukaryota > Viridiplantae > Streptophyta > Magnoliopsida > Saxifragales > Crassulaceae > Kalanchoe > Kalanchoe fedtschenkoi. The sequence continues at coordinate 4,525,326 of NQLW01000053.1, read as the reverse complement.
TAGGAAGTAGTTGGAGGGACGCGCCATCCACAATGGTTGGGCCAAAACGCATAAAAATCAGAGGGCCTTGTGGTCAAAGCCGATCAAATTTAGAGTGAAGGATGAAAGATGGGGCAGCAGGATTCCCCTCTTTGATATAGTAGAGAGGCTGACTAACCTTGATTTAGAAAAGGGTAGCACGGAAAGACATTAATTGGAGAGGCAAGCAGTGGTGAAGAAGAAGAGTTAACCTTGGTTTAGAAAAGGGTAGCCATTCTTTTGTGCAGGCCTCCAATTAGTGGGGCGCAGAGCAAGTTGATTTTGGGGTTCTCATACATGGTGGTGGTAGGAGAGAGCCTTTTGTTATGTTAAAAGCTAATTTTTCATTCTGTTTCGTCGTATTAGCTTTGGGGATGAAATGCAAAGTTTCACGTTTCATTGTTGGTGTTGAGATTCCGATCCTATCTGATGAAATCATTCATGGGTCGTTTGAATAAGACTCTAATAATGAATTATTATTGGGAGCAAAGGAATTTTTGGTTTAATAAGATAATGAGAGATAGCATGTCGGGTTTGGAGACCGACCAACGTGTTACTAATCATTCTTGTGGCTACAGTTTGTGATTAAGTTTTGTCTAATTTGAAGAACTAAATGATAATTGAGGAGACTTTAGTTATAAAAAAACAAAAGAACAAAGTACGTAGAATATCACATTGCATGTCTGTATGGATTGGTGATGGGTTGTTGTCACCCCCATCATTTTTCTATCTATATATCATTTAGTTAACTTATTTATATTTCCAGTAATAATATGCCTTCCACACATAACAATTTAATTCTCTAATTTTTCCAACTTCATTATACTCCGCTATTGATTCTATTATAAATATTCGAGTTTTCAAAACACAATGGAAAAGAAAGAATAAAAAATCCTGATCAAAGAAAATTGAGATAGATAAATAGTTCCTTTGTTAACAAGCGTTTATACTCCAGTTCTTTTTTATTTATCACTTAATCGAAAATATTTGTTCATTTTTATTTGCCACTCAATAATTTCAGTGCACATTAGATTCTCACTACTAGAAGTTAACAACTTTTATTATGCTTAATTTCAATCAATTACCACATTTGAGAAGCGTGGTAAAAGGGATTGTCCTAAATGGTGTTGTTGCCAATCATGGTAATAGATACCTAGAAGGAAATAACAAAAACATGTCCAAATATCGGAGTGACAACTAAAGAGATGAAAAAGTAACAACAATTAAATAACTACTAACTAAAGAAAACTAACTGAAGATTGGATGAAACTGTACAAGAGAACTCGCTCACTGCTAACACAGACATTATCACTACTAACTCATTACTGATCTAAAAAGAGAAATTTAAATATTGGGATGAGTCACAATGACTCAGTGAGTAAATAACTCGTATGAATTTTGGCGAGCCGAGGGGAAATTCCTTTATTTTATAACATTGATTAATACTTTATTCGTCACGTACGGCTTGCTCATCGTTCGTACTTTTATTGTGTAAGTAAGGGGGTCATTTATCATTTTGTTGGCATATATTTCTTATATTACATCAAATGACATATGTTAATGCACATGTCCATGCGTGAACAAGCATGAACTGCGACGTAAAACCCTTTTTATTAGGTCCTTTTTGATTAGACGGTCGTCACTGCCGATCTGAATCATTAAATCAATCGTATAACAAGCGCGATATCTTTTCGCGTAACAAGTGTCGTAGACATGATGCAGCGTGTATGCATGAATGGATGCTCAATATGACAATTTCACGTGGGTATATATTATGTACGTATTATACACAATATACTTTATTAATAATCACATATTTAATTTTGTACGAAACAAAATACACATATGAATTACTCATCTCTTCCGAGCGAATCCAACTACTCATTTAAAAACTTGTGCAATGATAATGCTCCATTATAACACAATAGCTGTTGCGCCCTATCGTGGCCCAAATTGGTTGTTGCAGAGTACTGCGTAATTGGACTAAAATCATCTTTTTCCTTAGCATTTTAACTACCACTCACCGCAATAAAGAAAACATTCATATTTATTGCTTTTTCAGCCAAAGGTTTGGAGACATATGACTAATCTCCGTAACCAGTGATTCTGTTGATGCCCAGTTTGCTTGAGCATGCTCCCTATAAGCAAAATAAATGGAAATCTTCCTAATCTTTTGCACCTAAAAGTCAGATATGAGTATCCACTGATCTGTCTCAATTATGATGTTTGAGGATATCCAAAAAGTAAATAAAGGAATCAATGAAGCTTAAGAGGAAACAAAACATCATAAAAGATCGCTTATCTGCCGCAATACAACTTGAATCTTCATCAAGATTAGTTATTTTAGCAGATACACACTTGATTGTTCACCGTATGTCATGTACTGAAGTTCGGAACGCGTGAACTGAGGTTCTAGATGCTCAGGCGACGGCTATGGTCGAGAGCGTGGTTGTAACGACATAAGAGTAGAGCGGTAGTGCGGCTGTGTTTTAGGATTTTTTAATTATTATTTTTTATTAGTGTTATTTATCTAATTCATTTTAATTTTTATCAGGCTAGCCCAGTCCATATAAAAGGTCCATTGAATTTTTAAACGAGCAACACGTTACAAAAGGTTTGTCCTATATCCCAGCACGCACAGCAGAACATCAATACAACACACATAAATGAATAACACGTACCAACACACGATAATATAAATAATAGATGAAAGAAAGACATGATATAATTAAGGGGAAAACCCAAAAGGGGCCTGAACTACCATCGTTTACCCAATTGCGGTCAGAACTACCACGATTTTCAAAAAAAGTGCGATGAAAAAAAAATTGGACTGATTTTCTAAAATAAAATTTACAATTACATTCTACAATTAATATTATTATAAAATTTAGATTTGTGTGTGAAATTACGTCGTTTAATTATCAAAAGACTTCATTCATTAAAGTTTAATTTACAATTCAAGATTAGTATTTCATCAAAAAGTGTCCTGGTTTGTATCATATGAATATATAATGTGAGCAATGAAATTAGGATTACAACTAAGCTATATTTTTATGGTTCATATATTAAATTGATTAAATTATATTAAATTAGGATTAGATCAAATTGATTACATTTGTTATTGGGAAATTTATTTTATTAATTATATTATTAGTTTGATCTTTGTATATATATTAATATTTATGTCCAATAATATTAGTTATAAACCTCATTATTCTAACTAATGATTTGAATAATTAAGCTATTACTTAACATCAATTTGTCTAATAAATAATTTAAAATTTAGTTTAATGTACCAATGCAGATTAAGAGATTAATCTGTAATTTATCAAATTATTGCTCAATTATGTGTAAAAGGGTTGTGGTCTTGTGGATGTGAAAATTCAGTATAATAAATAGTATTCTGTAAAAATGCTACTTTTTATATTAAAAAGTATAGATTTGGGTGCTGCACATTGAAGATTGAACATGGCCTAAAGGAATGGTTGGTTTATGTCATGTCTGATTTGCTGTTCAGACTCTTTCTCAGTGTATAGAATTTAGCATGTATCAAATTCCTACTCGAAGGACTCCATTTATCTATCTATATAAATTCACACTTTTTGAAGAACAAAAGAAAATTATGTAAAGGAAGAAATAGAGTTGAGGACGGAAATTGACATATCTTCGCCCTCAAACCTTTTGGAGACCAACTTAAGTAGGTACCAGTGCTTTGGCCGTTTCTGGTAAAGCAACTACAGAATGAAAAAGAGGTCAGACAGTGTTACAGCTGACAATTAGGGTTAATTTGATCATGATTCAATGAGTGGCTACAACTTTGAAATTCAAAGGAGAATAGCCTTATGTATGTGTGTGCAGTACTCAGCTACTGTAGTAATCATGTGTGAATTATGAGGTCTACTAACCTGCAAGTCCCTAGCTAATGCAAGAGAGACGGACAGATAAACAATTTCAGTCGGTTTACATTCCGGAGAAGGGTATTGAGTGATGTCCCAACCCAGACCTTTTAACTAGATTTATGATTTATATATGTCGAGTGAGATCACCTACATTCAAACCCTAATTTGTATTGGGTAAATCTTGTACATTCTTATCAGTTGATTTTTTTCATGTGTGGAAGCTTTCTAGTTTGTCGTTTGCTCTTTTAATTGATCAGAACTTCTTTGTGGATTCTATAGTAAGTCCTCCATAATTTATGATTATTCCCGACTTATATGTACTTAATGAACGACTATTCTCAATCAAATCTCGATGAACAAATGGTTGTGAGTTGTGATCTTAGAATTTTACTTTAAGGAAAAAGGCAATAACCATAAGTATAAAGATATCTTGTTTTCTTTGAAGGCAGTGTGAATCTAATTTGTTCATCTATTATTTTGAGTGTTGTCTAATAATTTTAAGATTATAGATTCGAGTCTATATTGGAGGTACGCGCATACTAATCACAATGAGTCTAATTTTACTGTCAAGATGGAAGGACCCTTGGCCATGGAAAAATAATAAATAAGTAAAAATGTGAAAAAGTTTGAGCTAAAAAGAAAAAGGAGGAGAAGAAGGAAAGACACTCTTTTCAAATTTTCTTGTTTGCTTTTTGGTTTGGTAGTTGTAATTATTGCAACACTCACCCCTATGTCCACATTAAAAAAAAAAAGTTAGCGAAACTGCTCCTGCCAAAATAAATAAATAAAATCTCTCTCTCTGTGTCTAAAGTCTCCCTCATATTCATTTGAGGGAGTCCAGTCGCTTCAAGTGTCATTTTCTAACATATATACCTCACACACACAAAACAAACAACACCCTTATTCATCACTTGATGATACATTGTCATTTCTTTTTCTTTTCTTCTTACTCCACCTCCCTCTGGTGTCCACTCAATCTCAAATCCTGCGCACAACTTCTCACATTTCAACTCAATATCCAAGGTTTGCTTAAATTCGTTGCTCATTACACTCTCCACTCAGGACCAAGAACAATATAACAACAACTAAGAGCAGTAGTCAAGAGTGTACTCAAGATTCACAGGCAGGCAGGGCTTTATTTAATTAGCTACTAATAATGGAGTTGTTCCCGGCGCAGCCAGACTTGTCTCTGCAAATCAGCCCACCAAGCACCACAAAACCCAACCACACAGCATTATGGCCGCACACAAGCAGATCATCAGATCAAGAACAAGTTGCAGATGAAGAAGAAGATCAAGAACAGTCAGCCATGGATTTGGGGTTTTGGAATAGAGCTTTGAGCAACAATGATCCATCAACAACCTTATCCAAACAACAAACCGGCCCCAACCCGGCTCCGTTCAATATCTCCTTGTCCAACCCATCCATCAGGGTTTCATCATCTTCTTCTCTAAAAAGCAGCAACATCACTTTCCCTCACCATCATCTACTACACACCTCGTCACTTCCAAACCCTAATAACCTCCGTCACCAGGCAACAATAGTAGCCACTCAAAACCAACAGCAGCAGCATGGGTATATGAGTATGGAACCCATCAAAGGAATCCCAATCTACCATCAAAACCCGGCTCGTCATCACCATCCTTTTTTTACTGCCTCAACTTTTCCTCATCAACATCCATCTCTGTTACTAGATAGCTTCCCCGCTTCTTTGCCTAGTTCAATTAGAAACACCAACAGCCGCAGCAACATCATCAATGGAGGATCTCAAACTTGTAGTCCAGCTGCTTCTTGCTGCCAATCCTCCCATCATCAAACCCATCACCATGGGTTCTTGAGAACCAGATTCTTATCGAGATTTCCTGGCAAGAAAAACATGAGGGCGCCAAGAATGCGGTGGACTAGCACACTGCATGCTCGCTTTGTCCACGCTGTTGAGCTCCTCGGTGGCCATGAAAGTAACTAGTTAAATACTTACTCACATTTGTCTAATATTATTAACTGCATGATTCAATATTTAGCTTTGATTTTTAAGTAGAAGCTAGTTAGACCCATTTCTTTGTTTTTTTCTTGCATCTGATGCCAAGCTTCTATGCGTTTGATTGTTAGGAGCCACACCAAAATCAGTTCTTGAGCTCATGGATGTCAAAGATCTCACCTTGGCTCATGTTAAGTCACATTTACAGGTAAATCTTTGTTTAACTAGCTAATAAACAAGTATCTCCTTAATAATATTTATTTGACCATTATTCCTTTGCTTTGCTTTACTGGTTGCAACTACATGGAGTCAGTACTCTTACTAGTCCTTTATACGGAGCATATAAGTTATTTTAATAATTAAATTTTGCTGTGGATGCATGATTTAAGGAGGCTAGTTGTGTTTCAAATTCCAATGCGTATTTTGATGACTGCAGAAAGTCTCTTATCTCATCAAATTAAATCCCAGAAGGCAATTCTTTCTCTTCTTAGCTAAAGATAGATCTCTGCTGCTTCTCTGCAGACATATTAAAGAGCTTTTTGCTTGGAACTACGAACCACAAACTCATCACTATGTGCTCATTTACTTCCTACACAAATAAATAAGTCCAAGTCAGTAGTCACAGTAGAGAGAGAGAGATAAGGATGTCACTGGTTCATTCATATGTCTACTCACTACTGTACTGTTGAATGTCTTTTGATTTTATTTTGCGAGAATAAATCTGGATCTCTGTTATGCTTGCACATTTCAATTAATTTTTCGGGGAGTAATTTCTAGGTAAATTAGTGGTTTAGATATTAGTAAGTTCACAGATGAGGTGGGACTAGGTTTCTGGTCACTTTTTCAGCTAATTCATTTACCGCATAAATTTTCTATTCACATATCAGCCACATATTGGCATTGACAAAATGCTTGAATTTTAGATGTATAGGACGGTGAAGACAACCGATAAAGTAGCAGCTAGCTCAGGTAACTGATTTTCAGCATAAACCGAGCAAGGCCTTTCGTTTATCCTAATGCATGACCTTGTTTAAATCACAATTTGGCTTATTTTGATGACACTGAGATGTTGAACAGATGCATATGAGAATGGGTCTTCCGGAGATAACGCAGAAGATTTTACGCTTGATATCCATAGCTCAGCAAGAAAACAGTCAGATCGGCAGGATCAACCGTCTATTGCATCGGCAGCTGGAGGACCAAATGCGCTACAAGATAAGAATTTCCAGGCCCTTTGGAGCAACTTCTTAAGGTTAGAACCCTTAACTTTATGTTCACACTCTCCCATATCTTTGTAATAAAAGAAAGATAATTGATGAATGTAGAAGAAAAATATCCCCCTTTCCCTTTGTGCAAGGGTTTCCACATCCCTAACAATCTTAATGCACAAGCCAACCCTTTTTTGAAGCATTTCAATCTCTTTTATCAGTGAAACACACTTTAATTTCATCTTGTCCTCAAACTTCGGTAATGGAATATCACATGGATGCATTATTCTCTTCTTTCTTTCTTTTTTCTTACTTTTTCCATCAAGAAAATAAAAAGATGTTACGAACACAAAACGTAAAAGATACTGCTTTTTTTTCTCATATCTTTCTGCTGTGCATGTATGACCTTAGCGAAAAAGCAGATGAACTTATTTTCTCTTCCTTAAGATATATACATGATCGCCTTTGGCTTTGCTTCTGATTTTTGTAGCAGAGAAGCTTGGCTGCATGCTGGCAAACAAAAGGATTCTCTTCAAGGAGCCATGGTTTCTCTTCAGGTATATATATAAATGCCCTTTTGTTGACAACACCTTCATATTGTTGCTTTTTTAATTAAAATGATTTTATACAATACTTTAGGCCTTCTTTTTATATATATAAACAATATATATTGCTGTGAAGGGCCCTTTTTATGTATAAAAAATAATATATTGCTGTGAAAGGCTTTTTCATTTGGACCCCCAGCCTCTCTGCAGGATAAAGTAAAAATGTACGTAGGCAGTAGAATGTGCAACAGTGTATTGACTTGTTGCACACACAACTGGAAGCACTCAGTTGCCTTTGCTATGAAAGAATGTGGAACAATAATAGAGTTGGAACACTGCAAACGTAAATAATTTTCATCATTCATGAGTCAATACACTCTGTTCCTGTTTCATTTGACTTTGTATTTCGTGACTACATTAGGATATGGATGACTGGAGGTGTTCGAGCATTTATGAAAGATCACCTGAAGAGATCATCATAGGAAGAAGCATGAAGAAACCTAATCTAGAGTTCACTCTGGGAAGAGCACTCTGAAGTTGGAATTGGAACCATAAAGAACGATGACTAATTTTGGCACGCATTAGTCCAGTCCTTAAGCTAGCCAACATCACCATTTTTCAAAACCATCTTTGTATGAAATGTGTGATGAGGTTACTGTGAAAGTTCACAACGGAAAGGAAACAACAAAAGAAGAAAATTTAAGAGGAAAGTGAAACTAAGGTGTGCTAAAAAAAACTGAGGTGGCCTATATGAAATACGAGAAGCACATCAACTAAAAAAAACAAAGTTTGTTCATTTTTGCTGGCCTTTTAATTAGAGAAAACTAATAAATCCACACTCACTCGCCAGTGCAAAGGTGAGTGTGACTGGGTCAAATGGTCACATTAAAAAACATTATATGTTGTATTTTAAATTGTGAAGTTAAAAAATGTTTATAAGTAACCCTTTCAAAATCAAAATGAGACATCTCAAATTAAACATATTACATATATCTATTTCTGTTGTGTTTATTATTGATATTTTATTAAAATCAACCACAACGACATGACATATGTGCACATCTCTGCATCTGCATCTTGTAACTCATTGAAACATGAATAATAAATATAGATCACCGACGTGCATAATGTGCTCAGTCTCATCAATTAAGCAGTGAGTTTAAAGACATTTCCATGAGTGTGTTTATTTTTCAAACTGCCCTATTACTTAAAAATGTCGGCAGTGGACACTATCAAAAACCCTTTTGAAAAATCAAACCAAAATGACAAGGATAACGAATAAAAGACAAGGAAAAAGAGCCATTTTTATATAGAATAAAAGACAAAGATAACTAAAATGTGTAGTTTAGTTATATATTCTTGCATATATACACATCAACATTTAGATTCCTTGATTATGTAGAATATATTTTTTATTCTTTTGTTAAATATATGCTTCATTCTTCTGGCTACCAAAGTACCAAATTCTGAAGATAAGGATACATATAAAGGGCAAGCAATGGACCTGATTCCCTTGTACTCATACACTTGTTTTCTTTTGCTTTCAGCTACAATCACACATTAGCTCCTTAGTGATGCTTACTCTTTTTGGGTGTAAAACACATCATAGTATTGAAAATCAAATTGATCATAGCACAAAGTATACCTAACGTATTGCCTAATTAAGTTTTGTTTGTCACAAAACTTATAAGAACAATATAGTTGTACTATATGTCGATAGTGATGTAATGTTTTCAGCAACTGCAACTGCATGCACAATAAAGTGACTAGTCATCTGGTAGGAAGAGAATAATGCGGACGTTATGCCATATGCCAAATATTTGTCACACGGGAGTTGAGAACTACTCAAATAAACAGAAGCATCATTCGCCACATTAAACTCGTCCTAATACATACAAATTTATCTACCAAAACAAATTATTTAAGCTTGTGTGGTTGTGCTAGCTAGACTGCTAGGGAATCTGAAAATTCGGCTGGTGTTCAAAAAGTTCTCAATGAAGATTACAAGAGTTCTGAATCGGTATCCGAAACAAAATATATATTGAGTGGCCATACTCAGTTTTAATTTTATTTTTTTTAATTTTCCATCAACCAAAGTTGAAAGTAAGTAGTAAAGATTAGAGTACTGAATTAAAATTCAAAAAGAATTAGAGCTGAAATTGCTTTGTTGCAATAAAAAATATATATATAATTTACACGATAGATGATACTATAATAGTTAGTGCAGAGAACATATTCATCACATTTGATAATTAATCATATAAAAATGTAAAATTACAAAAAATTTTTGATAAAATAAGTAAAAATTGAAAACTCACGAATTCTAAAGGCCTTCAGAAAGCTGCATCAGTAGTCTTTTTTTTTTCTTTTACAATAAAGATCTGTCAGTTTAAAGTTTTTCCCTTTAACCTAAGTGCAAATACCACTTAAACATCCAGCCAAGTAAAATCACTGGTTCATCAAAGTAAAAAAGAAAGACAAACGAGGAGATAAAACGTAAATAAAGGAAGAGAGACAGAATGTCAAATAATTAAGTCATCATTACACTATCATTCATTCATTCTTTCTTTCATGAGTCCAAGTTAACCTATTTCACGTGGCACCATTCTGTGCGCTTGATGTGGACAGATCAGAGCTGATCTGTAGCCGTCAGATCTGTGCACTTCTCTGCAAGATAATGACCTGTGAGCTGACAACGCTTTTACTTGTATTTGTAATAATTCTTTCTTCTGACATATGTTAACGATAAAAGTAAAATATTAATCTTTTTTAAATTTGCATGGAAAAGGATGGGTCCAGTCAACACTGCACTAGAGGGACTCTGTGGAATTTTCATGCAGCATATTTATTATATTACTGTAATATTGCGGGCCTCCACTTTTAATATATACGTGTATATTATGTTATATTATTGGCTGATTTGGTCCAGCAATAACATGCATTTGCAATAATGCCCCTGACATTTTCTCATTTTGCATCTGCCACTGTTTGCTGCTACCATCCTTTTGAACGTACTTCTGCCCTAAAATAAACACAAAAATCATTTAAGATTACATAGGAGTGAATTAAGAAGTTATTTATAATAATTTTTAACAAATTTAATATGTAAGTATTTGATTTTTTTTTTTAAATTTTGTATAAAATATAGAATGATGTGGATTATTATTATGGACGTAGAATGTGTTTTTTTATGAATTATGATAATGATGTACTCCCTCCGTCCTCTAATACATGTCGTTTACGGTTAATTTGAGTAGATTAAGGTGAAGTTAATGCTAGCGGTTGAACAAATTTAATAGGTAGGTGGTTAACATTTTTTTGAACAAGTTCGTGCAAAAAGTAAAATTGGTAGATGATTATTGGTGAGGAATGTATTCTTTATTGATTATGATAATGAAGTGATTAATGTTTGACATTTTAAGGTAGTTGTTGATATTAAATACGCATTGAAAATTGGTAAGTGACAAGTAAAAGTTGACAAAAAAAATTCGGTTAAATGACATGTAAAAGAGGACAGAGGGAGTAATTAATAATTAACAAATTAAGATTGATGAAATATTAATTAAGCATTAGGATTCTTAAATGACAAATAAAAGTAAGATAAAAAGGTTATATTAACTGACAAAGAATAGAGGACATATGGAATAAATAATAAGGATGCTTTCCTTTCACTTGAAATGGAGTTGAGAAGAATTAAACTGAGGGAATCTAAATTGTGAAAGAAATTTTTTTGTGTCATTAAAAATTAAGTTAATATCTTTAAAATTGTATTTAATTTGTTCAACACAAAAAAATGTAACCGAATTATACAGATTTTTGAAGAATTGAATTTGATTGAATTAAAAATTGAGCTGAATTGGCCTACATCTCCAATTGAAGCTGGGAAGAATATACTTTAAATTAATGTATGTCATTTTTAGACTTATTTCTCCAAAACTTTCAAATATAACATTGTATTCAGTTGTTTAAAATTTTGGTGCAAGTAAAACATAATAAATGAGTAAAAAAAAACTTCTTACATAAAAAAATGAGCGGAAAGTTTAGATGCATACTACTAAATTATATGTGGATTTTGAATTTCAATTGTGAATAGAACTGTCCATCAATATGCACACATATGTAATCAATACTGTACTTAATTAGCTGCTTCTAGTTAATCTATAAGTATATAAAACTTCACTTCATGTATATACAACAAAACATAATCAAACTTTTTTTTCCAATTTTTCGTGTAATTTTTCATCTTAATTTTACATAATGAAACATAAAATTTATTAAACTTTTTTATCACATTTTTCTCCCTGTCCCATTTAACCTAAATCAAACAAAACATAACCTCCCACAAATAGAAATTCATTGACAAAACAAAAACAAACAAAAAAAGTAGGTTTCCCATCACTGTAACTCACAGACAAAGAATGTATGGAGAGAAGGAGAAGCAATATCGACGAAAAATAAGGCGTGATTCTCGCGGGAGCCAGATAAGATCATATGTGAAATAAACAGTAACAGAGTCGAATCAGGGGCAATCCGGTAATTTCGCATGTTTTGTACAGATTATCGTTGTCGCGCACGTGCTGCAGTGAAGTGACATGTCGAGCGAACAACCGACCCAGTTCGAGGGCTTTTATGATTTCGTAATCCATTGCTTTATGATTGGTTTTTAAATTATTGAATTTATTTTTTATTTAAAATTTATGAAATAATGAATGGAAGGAATGGGGCGGGTCAGTGGGTGGGGCTCCGTCTCAGTAGCTCTGCTAGCGTCAGCTTTTGTTCGTCCTTTCACGTCACAGCTGAAAAAGGCTTGGGCCTAAGATAACAGCCCACTTTATCCGACCCAATTCACGGAAGAATTTGTTGTGAAAGTGACTTTCTTCTTCTTCTTTGGGAAAAGGATAAAAAAAGGTACGTATTATATAATTAATTAAACAATTTCGAACATTAAACTTTAGAATATTAATAGAAAATAATTTTTGGACTTCATTGTAGTTATATAATTCTTGATTAAATTTATATGTAAATTTTCAAATTAGAAAAAAAACTTCAACAAAAATATCCCCATTTTTTTTCCAAAATGAAAAATGTATTGAACCATATTTATTTTGAGGTTTTAAAACTAAACTTGGTGATAGACATCAATCATCGAGTTCAAATAATGTTTGAGTTGATTTTATGTCATTATTTAAACTTCACAAACATGTTTTGGTCTATTTTTGAGATTTTAGAACAAAACTCTCGCTTACCTCAAAAATCAAGTTCACATAAGGTTTAAGTTGATTTTATCCCAAAATTAGGATTTAAAATTCACAATCTTGATTCTTAGTCTATATTTAAAGTTTTAAACTAAACTTGGTTACAAACCTTAAAAATAAAGTTCAAATAAATGATCGAGCGAGTCGATTTTAAGTAGCCCAAACTTAGGATTTAAACTTCTTAACATATTTCTTAAGCTATTTTTCAACACTACCAAATTCTGTACATTTTTCAGTCAAAATATGTCTTGGGTGGAAACTGCCGGAAAATTTTCATCCAAAATTCGATGGTTTCCGACTACTTTCCCGTGATATTTTGGAACAAGACCGGAAAATTCTCGCAAAACAAACAAAAAGATAAATATTTATGAAAACTTGTCAGAAACGTCCAGCCAATTGGATTCCTCAACGGAAAATGGCAAGAACGTTGCTGGAAATCTATCTAATAAAAATCCCAAATCGAGCTCAGATCAATTTCTTCTTTCTCATTCCTTCTCCCTCTTGCTACTTTCTTCTCTCTTTTTCTTCCTACCGCCGCCTTCATCCTCCCCTTCCTGCTTGCCCACCAGGTAAGTTCCCTGCTGCTTTCCCTGCTAACCATTCGACTAAGTTTCCTCCATCATTCGTCCGGCTGCATTCCCCAGCTGCTCGCTCGGCTATACTCTCTTTGAGGGTGGCGGACCAAGGCTCTTGCTTTCCCCACTGCTCCCCCTGTCTTCGACGTACATGTGCTTATCAAGTTTAACTGTAATGAGCTCACAATGGTAGAAAGTGTGGAGTGTAAGTTATTAGAGACAAAATGATAATGAGTAGTTAACTAAGTTTTTATTGTTGAGTTTATTATTTGATGATATGTGATAATACATATTTTTTTACCTTAGATATAAGTCAATGAACGTTTACCGGATCAGTTGCAGTCAAATAATTTCGGTAAGTATCGAGTCAAACCAAGAGGAGCACAAGACTTGCTAGGCACAAATAACTTAATTAATATCTTATTTAATTCTAGACGAATTAGTGGAAGTGATAAAAACTAATTAACAACTAACTAAATTGAAAATAACAGCACAAAGATAGGGTCAAACAAAGAAGATAAGAATCCTAAGATCTACTTCACCTATGTTGCATACAAACTCTCATATTATTATAGAAGCTTAAATAATTATGCAATTTCAATGATATATCATAATCACTCAATAATTTAATGCGAGCTCAAATTTCGGGTACCTCTATGCAGCAAATTATGGACTATAGTTGATTTCATACTGTGTTGTTTCCCGATTTCGGTCTTTGTAGCTTATATATACTAGTCGAAAAGTGATGATACTAATATTTTCTAAATATGCAACCAAGTCGCAGAATGAATAGAATATTGACTACAACTGTCTAGGGATATTAATTACAGCTAAACAGAATATCCAACTCATTACCATTTCAATTTTTAGGGTTGGAATACTCTAGTCGAGATGATAACAAATTTAATCCTAAATTTAATTCTTCTAGCGAGCATAATTAAACTCTGAATTACTAGTTATGACAATTTCTAAGACAATGAGTGTAAGATTAATAAGGCAACCAACTATACACATGACATGCATCTACATAATTCAGAGAAGCATAGACAATAATGGATGAAAATACTTAATTTATTAACATGAGTTCGAGCTACAACAACTTAGGATCCGTATGACCCTAGAACAAAGATGGACTACTCATAATGCATAATTGAAATAACAATCATAAAATATTTATGAAAGTAAAACAAGAATGATAGAGAAAATCTTAGTCTCTTGAAGCTCCAACTCTAAACGGAATTCGTCCATCTGCCCCTTCTGACAGGAAAATATGGTGTGGTGGCACGCTTGTCAAGGGTTTGAGTTAGGGTCTCTTATTTAAAGTTGAGTTTTATTCCTGTAATTTTTTTATGATACTCTAAGTTTAAGAAAGATAGTTCTGATCCAAATCAAATTACGAAACGATAATTATCCACCAATCAAAATTGGTCAACTAGATCAAACTGATCAAAGTCAACTCAGTCAACTTTGGTTAACTCGAACAATTCAGTCAACTTTGGTCAAAGTCAACTCGATCAACTCTGGTCAAAATCAACTGATTCTAAATTTATACTTCAGCCCCTTAAGTTTCACTAGTTAATAGGTCAGCCCCCAAATTTCAAGGAGTTTCAGTTTAGCCCCTCAAATTTTACATCTTGATAGTAGGACCCCTAACTTTTAGAAATTACAATTTGACCATAACATTTTTTTAATTATAGATTAACCCCTGATGTTTGCTATAATGCAAATAGACCTCTGAAGTTTGCTAGTTTTACAAATAAGCCCCTTATACTGTCTTTTTCTCCAACTTTGACCTCATTTTCATCCTTTTCTTATTTTTCTTCATATTTTAACTAACAAGAGATAAACTTAACTATAAATTATCCGTAATCACTCGAAAATGACTCAAATATATTAAGTATAAGTACCTAAAATAGGATAAATTATTACCCTATCAATATGAAATATGTGTGTTACTATGTCGATGTAGTTATTATGTGTAGCTGTGAGTTTGATCTTCGTGAGAGTTTGATCTCACAAACACACAAAATCACACATCAACTTGGAAATAGTCACTTAGTTTCTCATAATAAACCACATAAATATGATCAGAATTCAAACTCAGGAACATGGCGAACTTGCGCACTGACTTGAAATATTCACCGTGATCTTTTCTCTAAATTAGCTGTACTTTCCATTTTCTACATATAACATCATTTGAATCGGACACTCGGCAGAAGACTACCTTCGTGGATATCTTTCATTGTTCGAATCTATATTATAGCTATTGTTTTTGTTACACTGAAAACAACAGCCACCGTTTCCAAAACAATCAAAAATTTGATATCCATTTTTTTTAAACAAAATTAGATGCGGTCAAGAAATGATTAGAAATTGACTGAAAAGACCACAGTAAAATGGTCAAAAGAGGCCTACAATTTGCAGCAATGAAACAAGTAGAAGAATGGCCGTAAACTAGCCGATAACTATCTGGAAGGCTTGCCAAAAAACTGATTAGAAATATGTTAAAAAAATTATCGGTGGCGCCATTTTCTATTTTTTTCTCTGAGACTTTTTCTGTTGAAAAAGTTGTGTTTTTTGTAGTGGAATTTTTGCACCAAAGTTGATTATCAAGTTTTAATCATGTTTGGATTTATTTCAATCTAAACATATAATTTAAAACTCACATTCTTGGTTCTTAGGTTTTTTTGAGGCTTTAAAACTAAAATTTATTATAAACCTTAAAAAACCAATTTCAGATGATGTTTGAGTTGATTTTAGCTCAAATTTAGAATTTAAACTTCACAAACATGTTTTTAGGCTATTTTTGAGTGTTTCCCACTTAACTTGGTTAAAAATCTTAAAAATCAAATTTCAATGATGTTTAAGTTGATTTGAATCCAAACTTAGGATGTAAAACTCACAAACATGTTTCTTATGCTATTTTTGAGATTTTTAAAACCAAACTTTACTATAAACTTCAAAAACTAATTTCATATAATGTTTGATTTGATTTTAACCTAAACTCAAAATTTAATCTTCAAATACCTAATTTTAGGCCATTTTTCAAGTTTTTACACTAAAGTTGGTTATAAATTTCAAAAATATTATTTATAGGCATTTGTATTATTCATTACTTATCTTATTTCCTTCTTAATTACAGATATATCTGGAGATGATCATTAACACCAGGGAGCTTGAGGACCCCTAATTCGATTAACTGCTATGTGCGGTGAAGCAAGTGAAGGTGTTGGACAACGTATTTGGTGAATCATCGAGCGTCTACCTACTCCATGGTATGGGAATGAAGTGATCTCAATTCTGAAAGATGGTTGTGGGTTCCTAAGTGATGAGGATATCACGTCGTCTAATGAGGAGTCGTTGTCTCTGTCAGATACACGTCCGACAAGTCCGGTAACTCCTGTTCATGGACCAATTACTCGAGTTCGTGCCCGTCAGTTAAACTATCAGGTGAACTCATTCCTAAGTGTTAATACAGATCTTTCTAAGGATTGGATGCTACAAAATTATTGTGATGATTTTGTTGTCCTTAGGAACATGGAAGGAGATACTAAAGTATCTGCGCTGCATAAATCAAGTTCAAATCACAAGAGTTATTCAAACCCGGAGATGGCTTGCCGCGTGTCAAATTTGGAAAGTTCTTGAAGTCTCATTCAAATGGATCCAGCCAAGTGTTAAAAGTGCAACTGAGCTGTCCAGAAACCACAAAATAAATTGTGTTGGCTTTTAGTAGAAATTTGGGCTTTGGGCTTAAGTTAGACTGATAATAGGATTTGGACTATGGGCCTGAGCCTATTAATACTAGTCCAAATCTTATTAGTGATTGATTTCCTAATTGGTTTAGGAGAAGCCCTACCATCCTAATCTTATTAGTGATAGAAATCCTAATTAGCTTAGAAGAAGCTCTTTCCTTCCTTATATATAGATAGTTGTAGTATTCTTTTTCATTTGGATTTTATTTAGATTAAAATTAGCTGATGCTTCTTTTTCCTGTATTCGCGCGTGTCGGCTAGATCGACCGTTTACTTGTCTTCAGAATCCCAACTCTTGTTTTTATTTCAGATTTGCAATTTCAGTTGCTTATTCATCTTGTTCTTGCTTGTTCTTCGATTGCTAGCAGGTGCAAGGACCTTCGTGGTCAGGTTGATCGTGCTTCCGCAAGATCAATAACACTTCTGGAGTAGGTGTAACGATTGCTAAGGCGCAACGTCCTGGACAGTTGTAGTCGGATCGCCAACGTCTCCTCCTATCAAATCGAAACCCTATCTCATCGAAAGATCGGGACCACATAAAATCCTATCACTAAGAATCCTCTGCTACATCGTTCATACAGTTGAGTTCTTGGATCACATTTGAATCCAAACTGTAATCTCATATCTGCAAGGTTGTGGTGTCTTAGGCGAGCGCAGATAGACAAGAGACTAAGTCATTCAGGACAAAGATTGCATCCCTGCATGTCCAGTAAAGCCAATTGGTGATCCTGCTCATGCAACTACTGCCTAAAAGACAATTTCTAGATCATCATGTTCATTACAACCGATAAATTTTTCGCCAATTGTATTGTTGGCACACAAGATAACTTATCAATATGGCGCCAAACATGCATATGAACTATCACAATCAACCAATTATGTTTTGTTAATTATAAATGTGTAAAAATGATAAAAAAAAAATGTAGTCTGCCGATTATTCCTTCAAAAATTCACACAATAAGTGATGAACCCCAAAACTTCTGAATTACAAACTCTTTCAATTTAAATGCATTCATATTCATAAAACTACATGTTATTCAACGGTATGTTACGCCTACATAGTTCGTTCGCCTTTTGCACTAAAGAAAATTATTTGATTAATCGACACTTTTCTATTAACTCTTTAATCAACTGTGTGCCTTTTGCCCTATTAGAAAATTATTGATTAATCAACTCTTTTCTATTAACACTTTCGTCTTTTGCAAGAAATAATAAGTGAAAATGCAATTATAATTGGTGAAAATCCTTATTTTTTTCAAGATTTGAAATGATAAAATATCTCCTATGAACGAATAACATGTTTAATTGGAAAGGAATGAAACAGAGTTAACAAAATATGTTCTAGATAAAAAACAACGGGTTCTCTTAATATTGAGTGCAATAAGAGACCACATCTCAATAAAATCTAATAAGAACAATAAAATAACAACTTAAGAAAAATATGAGGTAAATTAAAATAATATGAAAAATGAAATCCTCGGTGAAATTTTGCATTGTTTCTATTAGGGAGATAGAAAATTTCAAAAAAAAAACAGTCAAAACATTCTTTAATTTAACTAGTTTTCTCCTAATTTTTCATTTACTTTTTCTTTCCCCACAACTTTCTCAGAACCAAATATAGAAATTGTTTTAACTTTTCAATGAATTTTCTTTTTCATATTATATTCCTTATAAACCAAACAAAGCCTCCGTAAAGGTTTATTGTGTATATGTTGGCGACTCAGCATGCTACTTTCTATGGAAGACAAGATCAGGGTGCATATAAGAAAAATCGATTCCGCCTTCCATGGCTGGCGAGAATGTATCCCAATGCTTGTTTAAATACGTGTTGGTCATACCCATCTCGTCCTTTAAACTATACTTAGTGTATCTTGGAAGTCTGGTAGTTTGAGGGACCATTTCACTGACTGAAAGTGTATAAAAGACTACAAAGCAGAAAATAAAGAGGCCACAAGCTTTAGAAGATCGCGTGAATAATTGTCAGAAGCCCCTCTCACTCCCATCTTGACTCACTTCCATTTTTCATATGTTCGAATTAGTTGCAGAATTTTTCGGATATTCAATCACAGCACAATTCCTACTGTTGCTTCAGTCTTGTTCGGTTGATTCTTCTTCCCTCTACCCTCATACAAAACTGAGCCTGACATTATTCATCAGAACGACTCCTACTCCGCACTCCAGGGCAGTGTCATTTTGGTCTTTGCATCAAGTGTAGGGCGGCTCTTCCGGTTAACAATTTTGCATTCCTACATGCATAAGGATGGACTCTGAAATTCCTTTCAACTTTCTTTTCCCAGCTCCTTTATTTATCTTAGTCTAACGCCCAACCCATCAATACCACTCCACATTTCCTAGTCACCAAATAATGTAATAGAACCTCACCCCCATCTGTGATATGGTTCGGGCAAGTCGACATCCCTACAGCATCTGGACCATTACAGGTCCGGCACAAGCCATAACAGAGGGTGATTCCAAACCACCAGTACAAACACGACAATGTAGTAAGACACCAATTTTTAGACTGAAACCATAACAAAAAACAAGTTCAACAAAACCCAAAAAATGTAGTTGAGCAAAAAACTTCCACACAGACGCAAACATTCAAACTTTTCATGGTCAAGTAAAGACCCTAGCAAGCTTCTTCATGTCGACGCATTTAGTATAACCGCGAACGAAATCCATAACTTAGACAGATACCACAGACGAGCCGGTAAAAGATATACTGGGTAATTTAAGAGCCATTTGGACATCCCAAGCTTGCCTGGCACTGACGCATTGACACTTCGCTCTCAGAAACAGAAGGTACCTGTAAGTGAAAGTGATCATGAAACGGAATATGGTGCACCGTGTCATATGAAAAATATTTCTTCACATCAGAACCTAAAGCAAAAGTAACAGATATTAAGGATGTCCAACTCAACTCTCTAAAAGAAACCAAAATTCTTCTACAGAAACTGCTGCGCAAATTGCCCATTTAATGTGCTGGTCCTTCATTACACTATTATTTACTGCCTTGCATAGTCAAATAAATAAACCGGTATGGTTTTCTTCTCTCTATGTGACATGAAATGTTCCATAGAAGCATTCTATGAAAAATCTTATGTAGAGATCAATTGGAATCTTCAGTTTATCGAGTAATAATAGCCTATTGCCCAAAGTACCAACTAGACCCCATACAAACTGCAAATCATACAACTAAGTTAATTTGAAACTTCACTGCTACCTGGTACTGCAATTGTGTAATGGTAGACCTCAACAACTGATCTCCAACAATCACCCTCAGCTTCTTCACAAAATCATCCCTAGTCATCTTCTTCCTCTGTAGAGATCAAATAAAATGAAATCAGAAATTTAATTTGTTAGATATCACTCTTTTAGCAACATTCATACATTTCCACATCGATATCAATGAAAATGATAACAGATCTGTTAAGCAATCCACAAACCTTGAATATATCATATTGAATGTTGATAAGCTTCATATATCTCTGAGAAATTTGCGGTGCAATGGCTGCGAATAGTGTAGGGAAAGGCATCCATGGGGATTTCGGAGCCATAGGACCCTTTGCTGAGCCTTTATTTACTCCAGGATGTTCCATTGCCTGCAGCTGGAGAGAGTTTTGGGAAAAAGAACTCAACAAACACACACCACTTGGCAACCAAGCATAGTTATACTTTAAGCGCATATCACGGTTAATCATCAGCACATAGGTTTGAATGGAAGGGGAAAATATTAAGACTGTACATCTTAAAGCAACAACAGTCACTCAGGAAATAGAGATCATGATAAAGAAAACTAGACCACCACCTCATCTAAAAAAATTGTAATTCTGTTGTGATGAGTACCACCAAAAACAATAACCAACCCACAAGAAAAGGCGACAGATGCAGATGATACTGATTTTTTTCTTACAGTTGTTGCTCTCCTGAGAAAAGATGATAAGTTCAACTGTACATGTGGTTCTCAAGAGGCAAGAGGAATGGCAGCCTCAGATGATCAACCAAGAGGCAGCCTCGGATGACCTTGCAAGAGGAATGGCAGCCTCGCATGTTCAACTGTATCTGATAGGGGTGTTGAACTAAATGTGATTCTCGCAAGGAATAGTAACTAGAGGCTTATATCCAAACTGAGATACTGACACCAACTTCTCATACATAGACACTGCTAACTTTTCATCACTAAAATTGTCTGAAGTTTAATGAAGGCAAGTATAAATCTATACATAAAATTTGCAGCAATCATCATATACTACATGCTTACATTCCTCATAGATCAACAGTAATAACATCCTCAAATTATATTTGTTTTTGAAAATAAGACCATTTGACTCTCACATAATATCACATAAGAGTTAGATCAACAGCATACAACACATTTCAATAGCATAAAAATCACATCTGAGTTAGATCAACAGCATACTTCAGTTTCAATATCATAAAATCACATACAGAGTTAAAACAACATCATACTTCAACTTCAATTGCATAAAAATCACATAAGAGTTAGACCAATAGCCAAACTGCCTGTGTAACATATAACCTCATGCTCACCATATGATATGCAAATTGATGAATCATCGATTTACTTACAAACGGAATAACTTTTTATGTAATTTCTCATGGATAAAATACGCACCTATGTACAGAAAAACTTTTATGTAGTTTTTATGGAAATAATACTCAGCAGTAACACATTGAAAAGACCGATAATAAAAATGAAAATGAAGCTGAAGGATCATACATGGTCAATTTAAGCTACATGATTCAGGATTTGTTCTTTTCATAGAGTCAGTTCGATAATGACCTTTCTTCTTGTAAACAGGCATTTTAGAAATTCTTACCATTTTGTTCGCAGTAGATTCTAACACAATTTTGCCCCGAGCCCCTCGTGAGGCAGTCACTCCTGAAGTATTATGCTCATTTTCTTGCTCAACAGGACTGCCTGAGTATGAACCATAATTCAGCTATCATCAGTGCATAAATTAGCATGAAATTGTCAAAATGCTCAATATTCATATGTATGCATCATCATATTGAAGAAAAGATATCAAAATATGTTAAATTAAAGCTATTCATTTCATATTTAATAAGAAATCTGGGCTAAAAACCTATCAGAAAATTGCGTCTATCTAAGGAAACAAACTGAACATGCAACAAACAGTTCAGTGAAACCCTCGCTGAAAAAAAGTGTGTATATAGGCAAGAAGAATGGCAGCCTCTGATGATCAACCAAGGGACATGCAGGAGAGCAAAGATCACCTTTCCAATTAGAAGAGGCCTTGAAAGATATGACACATTCTGGATGGATGCGTGAGTTCACATCCATATTCCATATTATATGGTACTTGGGACTCGCAAGGTCATCAACACCAGTATCGTAGTCCTCGCAACTTGGATGGAACTGATCTGAACCACGATCAACTGCTTCCATATTGCCCAACACCACTTGACACAGCACGACATAGTGTACCCCGTTTTCGTCAACATCAAATAAATTTACACTATAGAAAAAAATGAAATAGAAAATTTAATACGATCAGTAGAAAAAGTGAAAACAATTAACAGTGGCAGGTAGAGTTTCAGTTTCTACAAGGACAGCAATCTAGAAATCAAAACATCACTTGGATGCCAACGCCCAACATATATGAGATTAGGTTTAGGCAGAATCTATAACCAAGGAACCACAGCTGGCAATTAGTTAACTGAAAAAAAAAAATTGCTGTGTGAGAGGTGGCAATCATTATTTTAAACATTAAAAAAATACAACAACTTGAACAAAACCAACGAAAAAAACCAGTAGCATTAAGTTTTATCAAATCAGACTCGAGGCCAAGTATCTGGCCAGTACCTTCAAAAAATGTCTTTTTTATTTCAACCTAATAAAAACTCAGCCAGTATAAAATACATAAAGTGAGCAATTAACTTATTAAAAAAAAATTCCAGTTCAAAAAAAATAATGTGTAACCTGAGGTCAGCACACTCAGCAGCTGCAAGATGAATACCAGTCCCATATATAGAAGAGTATGATGCAACTGAACCGATCCCATACTTCATGATGCGTGATGATACATCCTTAGTACAAGCAAGCCAAGCATAACGAACATTTGCATAACCTCGATACTTTGCTGTGATTTCAACCTGCTTACGAAATAGCTCTTCGTGATCTAGCAGTATCTGACTAGACCCTCGATACACATCCAGGATCTCAGCCCCATCAATAGATCTCATACCCTTGAGAAAGAGATTCCTAATGTTGTCTAATTCCATGTATCTAAGATCTTGTCTAACTTGTTCATTCTCAAGGTTACAGACTTTCACATTTGATTCTGCAGGGACCTCATTCATAAATTTTGAGTTTGGGCATGCGGCATGAACCTTATTTACAGCAATCTGATCCACCAAATTATCAGATTCACCAGTGCATTCATTGAACTTGGAGAAAACCAGCCCATTGATATCAATCTCAAGTTGCAACTTGATCTCATTAGTCTCAGAATCATTACCGTATGAAGCTTCCTCATCTCTTCCATATTCATGATGGCAGCATCGGACCGCTTCATCATCCTCTGCATCAGCATCATCAGAAACTATTTCAGGGAAGAAACAGTTTCCTGCTTCATCAATCCATGCAATAGACTGCCGCAAACCAGATTTTAGCTCAATCTTCATCATGTGCGCAAAATCCAGCAAGTAAGCATTTGCATTCATTTCCACCTCAAATATTGCGTTCTTTGAAATAAATTGCTCCTTGATCAAGCCTAGAAGGGGCAGCGGAAGATCATTCCATTCACCACTCTGATAATACATAACGCGTTGGGGTTGTCCACTTTTTAAGAAATTTGAATAATACCTCACAACTGATTTGCTAAGAGGCTCATTAGTTTTACATGCATCGAGTTTCCTTCGCTTGACAAGGTTGTTTTTTGGTAAATCGACTACATCTCTTTTTCTCGAAACTTGATAAGGACGCTTTCTTTTGAAATCAACCACAAAATTACCACTATCCGACACCTTTACGATCTTCGGTTCCATTTGTCTCTAGATTCTCAATCCCTATAAAAGGTCTGAACACTAAAACCTTGAAAGTCAAAGCAACCGCAGAAGCAAGTTTTGGATGGAACTCAGAGATATCGGGCCATCGAAGAAATCAGATGAGTCCTGAAAGTGAAATCAAATATCGTAAGAATATGTGAAGCTGACACTAAACAGAAAAAAAGTCAACCGATACAATCTCAAAGATAATGTGTAACCATAGCACTTAATTATGCTTTGTCGTGGAGGATGAGTCTTAACCCACACATTCCATATAAATACTGGTCTATATGCTGCTGGGAAGCATCTTCAAGAGCAGATGCAAGCCTAGTATTCAGATGAAGCTTGCAACAAGAGCACCATATAGACACATCAACATAAAATGCATTTTTTACTGTTAAGATGAAAGCATTCAGAGAGGAACCATCCAATGCATCAATATATTTCCTTCATGTATGAAGCAAAATACCTGCTTCAGCAACATTTTTAACGATTCCCGCTATAGATTTGATTGTCTAAAAGATGACACTGGACAACTGAATTGTATCAAAAACATTGTCCAGCAAAGAGGAAACGATAAATATATGTCATTCAAGAACACTGTGTCATAAACTGTGACAACAGAATTGGATAGGCATTGCCGTTTAAAGCAGTAAACTTAAACGGTTTTGCTAACTAAAACTGAAAACTGAATCTGCGTGTAATAGAGCAGAAAGTGACTAGCTCAAACTCAAATGTGGTCAAGATAACCAAGAAACAACTGTATCTAGTTAATTAACAGTGTCAGATAAATGAAAAGTAATTCACAAATAAAAAACATAAAATGAGAGATAACAACTATACCGGAAGCTGAAGATGGTATTCATCTGATAGTAATCAACACTCTGCTCCAGCCCTATTTGACGGATCACTTTCTTATGATCGAAAACCTAAAATGTTCTTATCCTGTTACCATAAAAGAAATAAAATTAGTGAGGCTAAATCAACCACTTAAATAAAATGAGTATTATAAAACAACACAAAATCTCCTCATAATTTCCAAGTAGAGAAAATAATCATCATTTTCACAACAGACACGCACCATGAAAACCAAAAACAAAAAAGCTATAGTGAAGTTTACTCAAGGTATGAACCTTAGTAAGTCAAATCAACAGAAAAACTGGAGAAGTTTACATTCAATGATCACTTCCATGCTTTTTCTCTTATTTTACCCAACCCAATCAATCCACTTAAATTACAAACTTTCAATCTTAAAACCAGTAAGCACTGTAGAATCGACATCAAAAAAACATAATTTATTCCTCACGACCCAAATCAAACCCTGATCTAACCTCCTCACGAAACCCCCAAATCCCAAACCCTAAAATCACCCACAAAACATCAAATGATAAAAAAAAAAGCACTCATCAACATCAAAAAAACCCTAGAACATCACAAATCCCCTAAATTGAACCACAGCAAATGATCACACAAAACACATAAAATCAATAAAAAATTAAATTGGAAATGACCTAAAGTCAGCGAACGTAGCCCAAACGAGCAGTACCGTACATAGGATACAGCACCGGACGAAGAGACTCGGGGAAACCGGAGACGGCGACCTGGCGGTGTGAAAGCGAAAGCCGTCGATTTTGATTTCAGTCGGCGATGCAAACACACAAGAGAGTCGCAAGACTTCCCAGGAGACGCAGCACGCCCAACATGATTAGATTTTTTTTTTTCTTCTTACTTGTGCCAAACGCAAACGCATCATCGTCAAACCGCTCGTGACGGGCACGTGATCTCAGCTGGACAATTAGTAAGGGCACTGGGACCACCCACAGCTAAAAGCTCCCAATCACAACTACCGAGCTTCAGTTACAAGCGTATAAGGTTTGATAGAACACTGCGGAAGCCAAAGCCCAGTTTTGCAGGGCCAGAAAGACCAAGCAGTTGCGTCCATTAGAAAAACGGCACCGTATAGGTCCTTCTCCCTGAACTCTCTGGAGTTTCGTCAACCTTCTGCAACTCTCTCTCGCTTTCCTTCTTCACCTCAAAATCTCCAGAACCTTCATGATCAATCAACAATCAAACTCGCCTCAACCTCCGCCTATAAATATGAGCCCCTCCATCTCTAATCCCCATCACAGAAAAAATATCTCAGCAGTTTCCTCAATCATTTAGCCAAATCAATCAGCATCATCTGCATTCGTAAACAAGATTTCCAGCCAGAATGAAGCAGTCATGTCTCTCTTTGATCGCGTTCTTCTTTCTCATCATCTTAAGCACGGCACCAGCAAGCCATGCGTCGCTTCTTCCAATATTATCCGACACCCCACCGGGAACCCTCTTGTCCGAAATACTGTCTGACCGTCTGACAGACCCGTTCAGAGTCCTGGAACAGCTCCCTTTCGTCATGGAAAAGGACGCGCAGGTGGCGGTGTCGTCGGCGAGGGTGGACTGGAAGGAGACCCCGGAAGGGCACGTGATAATGCTGGACGTACCGGGGCTGAACAGGGACGAGCTGAAGATCGAGGTGGAGGATAACCGGGTGCTGAGGATCAGCGGGGAGAGGAAGCGGGAGGAGGAGAAGAAGGGGGACCAGTGGCACAGGGTGGAGCGGTCGTATGGGAAGTTCTGGAGGCAGTTCAAGCTGCCGGAGAATGTCGACTTGGAGTCGGTGAAGGCCAAGCTGGAGAACGGCGTTTTGACTGTGAAGCTGGACAAGCTGCCGCCCGAGAAGGTCAGGAAGCCGGCCAGGGTGGTGAGCATCGACGGCGCGGCTGCTGGCGAGACCAAGGAGATTAAGTCCGGTGGAGCCCGACAGGAGCTCTAGATTTTACAAGTGTCAGCTTGTCAGTGGACTAAAGAGCCTACGTGGCATTCATGCCGCTGGATTATCTGTAACTCTTTTGATAATAAAGAAATGAACTAATTTTTCTTAAAAAAGATGTGTGATCCATTAATGGGAGCAAGAAGCCCATTTTGAAGCCTATTTCGAAGCCCAAGTAGACAGATGATGACACAACATACAAATTGTGTTCGTGCTTACGTTAATCTCTGCTAAGCTGTATTAGGTTAATAATACGCTGTACAAATGTGAAGGTGTAGTGGACGCACGTGATTATGGAATCGTCTCACATTCTCGTGATTCACAATAAGACCAGTTTTATTAGACTACTGCTGTAGTATTATGGTACGTAGCATAGGTTGCTCTTTCAGAGTTGTTGAATCGAGGGAGTACAAAAAACAAAATTATGTCAGAATCCCCAACGTGTAGTGCCAACAAGCCACACGTGTGCTCCCACGCTACTTTCTAGCTAGCTGTTGCAATCTCGGACGATTCTTGATTTTTTGGTTAAATAACATGCGCACTTTATAGTATTACAGAGTTTTGTAAACAAATTCAATACATTTTTAAAGAGAATTTGGGATAAATGCTATATATTGAGAACGTAAATAATAGATTTCCAATCATCCGTGGAGTTTAAATTCATGATTTTAATGATGACCGAACATTATCTGATACTAGTACGCACCCGTCGATTCGACGGCGTGAAGGAGATGGCGACGATTGAATGAAGGGGCTGTTGGAAGAGTGTGGTTGGAGGTGTGGGGTGATTGGGCTTGTTGGGGGAGTGTGGTAGGATGTATGATAGGGGTGGGCATGAGAGATGAGTCACGTGATCGGAAACGCGACAGACATTATATTAGATTTTGACAATTTTATAATGATTTTTATAAATAATTAAATGTGAGAAAAGTTATTTTTTACTGTAGATTCCTAATTTTAGATTGTGTTTTATGTGTAAAAATGACAAAAAAAATTGCAGCAACAAAATCATTGGTAGATTTCATTTTATTTTTTATCTATTTGATCGTGAAAAATAAAAGAAAGGTATTCTTTTGTATTTTTACGAAGCTAAAACTTTTTTACTATTTTTATGACAGTTTTTCATATTTTTTTTCATCCATATTAAGTATTTTTATTATAATTTTTCATTTTATTTTATTTTTCATGTAATTTGCTTAAATCAAATAGATATTAACGCACATCAAACATCTTTGCAACTCATCAATGTAATTATCTCAATTAGAGGGAATAATAAAATATTTTTAGGAAAAAAACCCAAAAGGGGTCCTGAACTATCACCGCTTATCCAATTACGGTCAGAACTATCATGATTTCTCTAAAAAGGATGCAATGAAAAAAAAAATTGGACTGATTTTCTCAAATAAAATTTACTATTACATTCCAAACCTAATATTATCATAAGATTTGAATTTGTGTGCGAAAATTACATCGTTTGGTTATCAAAAGACGTCATTTTGCGCAAAATAATATAATTTATTTTGCTAATCAAAAGTCGTAATTTTCGCACACAAATCTAAGTCTTATAATAATATTAGGTTAGAAATGTAGTGATAAATTTTATTTTAAAAAATCATTCCAAATATTTTTTCATTGCATTCTTTTTGAAAATCATGATAATTCTGACCGTAATTGGGTAATCGGTGATAGTTCAATATCTCTTTTGGGTCTTATCCCTATTTTTTTTATGAGGGGAAAGAAAAAACAAAATATGGGGTTAGATTACTGTGGAACATTATTTATTGGAGCCACTGAAAAATCTAGTGGTTCCAAAGATCTGAGACACCCACTCAGTGACCCATCATGAGCTGCTCTCTCCCAACCACACAACCATAAACATCTGATCTCGTCGGGTGGTCTCGTTCAGTCCACGCGCCACTCCGTCATCCTAGACTAAACCTGCCCAATAATCCGACTCAAGATGAAGATTTGAACCAAAAACCGAACCATCGGTTTTGATCGGTTTAATCAGTCACTTGGAGCGTTAGAAGGTTAAAATAATTTAAAAATTAATAATAAATTGTCACTTGTTATTTTAACATTTTTAAAGTGTCCTATTATGATTTTTTGTGTGTGATATCTACAATATATGTGGTGGACTGTGTCTTTCAAAAAATCACTTTCATTTATGTAAAGAGTTTATATTTCATTGATGTAGTCATTCTGCTCGAACCTTATATTGACACTCTCTGCTCGAAGGAGCTAAAACTTTTTCTTCAATTTACTCGGGGTATTCGTGTTCGGATGAAATTATGCTTATTGGTTTGGTCAAATTTTAAATTTCTAAAAACATAGTATCATCATCAAATTAATAACCGAAAGAAGAGAAACAAAATCGACAAACCAAATTGGAAATAAACAGTGTTGAATCAGAATTGCTAAAAATTGAAACCAAGATGGAACCGATATAAACCGAAATCAATATCTTAATCTCGGTCCAATTTTGATTTAAGTTTTTTAATAATATTTATAAAAAAATATCCTTTTCGGAAGTTGAATAGAGATTTTCCAACCACGGGCTGGCGTAGATGGACACAGTCCATTCAAAAATTTATCCATGATATTGTCGGGTCATGAGTTTTGGTGACACGAAGATGGACCCTTATGTGTAGCGTTTGAAGTGCAGTTTGAAACGTACCCAAAACTGATGATGAAGGCATGGGGACCGGATGCTGTTTTGGCGTTGTATATTCAAAGCGTGAGGACATTGTGGTCTGTGATATGACATGTTATTTGTTTCGTAGAATTAAATGATTCTTGTGTTTGTGTGCTCGGTTTGTCGTGTGACATGATTTTCCAACCAATTCACTTTTGGGATTGGTTCATTAGAGGTTGAAATAAGGGGTCAATTTTCTCCCAAACTAAATGGAGATCGAATCATTAGAATGTGTTTAGTTTAGAGAAAATTATATGGAAAGGAAAATTTGATGAAAAATAAAATTGAATTTAAAATTTTAATGAAATTCATTTTATTTTTTATTTGTTTGTTTATCATGAAAAGTTTAAAGAAAAATATCATTTCCTATTGTTATTAAACAAAATTTTTCATAAAATTTTTCATGAAATTTTCCATTTAATTTTCCTTTCCATAAAATTTTCTCCGTTTAATTTTCCTTTCCATAAAACTTTCCCTAAATCAAACAGAACCTTAGAGTTAAGATTAATTTGATCAATTTGGGTTTTCACTTCACTAAAATTAACTTTCTTTTTCGTTCAAAATTAATTCAAATAAACTGCATTAGCTTTAGTTTAGTTCAATTCAAACAAATTTATTTCCATCATGAAAATCTGTTACTTCCAAATGTCATTGATGTATATAGTTTTTTTTTTTAAGGGGATCGATAGTGGTTCCCCACTTCCACCTCCAGCGTATTTAAGCGTAAATGCGGTACAAACAGGGCTTGAACCCATGACCTTGGGGTTGTTAGACAACACTCAATGTCACTAGGCCAACACTTTGTTGATTATATATAGTATTAGTATCTCTCATAGTTCTTATATTTTCAGTTTAATTTTAAATAATTTAAAAAATCCTAAAAAATTCAAATTATTATAATTTTTCGAATTACGGTCAAAACTGTAAAATTTGTAAATACATTGCAGAAATAAAAAATTATGTTAACTTAACAATAACTCCCAAAATCAACGTCATTGACACTCATCGTCACTTTGTTGGCAAATCAATATCAGCCCTCAGTCGTCTGAGGGGGAAGGACTCAGACAAGCAAAGCTTCTAGAAAAATTTACGGCAGACGTATTAGAACCAGCTATGGTCGGAAAAGAAGGTTGTTACTAAACACTTGCAGATTATTTCTTACATAAAAGTTTTGTTGTTGGTGGAGTGCTGCTAATTTAGGTGCCTTTGTGAGTGCGGACGACGACGTGGATCAAACAGTTACTTGGAGCGGTGGGATTCAGATAGGCGGTGGATGAGGAGGATGCCGGCGCCGCCAATGCAGAAGAGGTAGTTTGGGAGGCGCGCCCGTTGAATTAATTGGGAGTCACTTAGGACTTAAAACGCCTCTAAAGTGATGTACTTCACACAATATTTATCATTTTAAAGCACATTTTAAAGTTAAAATGACTTTAGACGACGTTAGCTTATGACCTTAAAACGCTTTTTAAAACGATGCACTTTAGACAGCGCTAGCGTATGATATTAAAGCGTCTTATAATATCAAAATCTAATATTTCATTAGACGGCGCTAGCTTATGATCTTAAAACGTCTTTTAAAATCAAAATCTAATATTTTGTTTTCAAAACTGGCTAGGTATACTTTGTCTTACATATTAAGTTGATTCATCTACGAACCGTCCGATTTGAAGTTATCAGCGATTCACAGTGACAGTCAATCCAATGACACAGACAACTATTCAATTTCAAACTATACATTGTGATAATAATTTTTTATTTTCTCTTTCCTTGTAAAGAAAATGTTTATGATTTTCACTTCACATCAACCATTCCATGTTAAACTTTCAGATTCAATTTTAGTTCATGGAATCGAGTGGATAGAAGCCAACTCTATTTCTTCACCACCATATCTGCTGATCTCGCCTTCATGACAACTCCTTTTTTCCTTCTTCATCTGGCCTGTCTGACTCACCGTCTTCTTTTTACTCATCTTGAATCTTTTGTTACTACCCAGCTGATACCCTTTCCTGCTTTGTTTGGTTTATGCCTAATACAAAACACATGATAAGTTGCATCATATTTACATACACAACCTAACTAGCTTGGAACATGGTTCATTTCTTCGTTGGACATTCTGCTATATTCGAATAAAATAACATGTGTATACATAAGAGAAATGATCATATATGATAAGGAGATCAAGTTGATATGAGTATCAAAGAAGATACGAAAAAATAATTAAAATTACAACAGACAGTGCTTTTTCGCAAGTAGCACCGTCTAAAATGTAGTACTATAGACGATATTTCTTACCAATAAGTACTGTCAACGGTGCTTCATACTTTCCAGTGTAGTCTATATTATAGACTTTAGACGGCGCATATAACGAAGACGTGTTGTCTAAAGTGCATATTATAAACGACGTTTGAATCATCTGACTTACTAAAACGCTTGCATAGATGAAGCTTATTAAGTTTCGTGGCCAAAATTAATGTTCTTCTTTTGTGCTCATTGTAGTAGTAGTAGTAGTGTCATTGTAATAATTTGGAGTGATGATTTTGCTGCAGAAGCCGACTAAGTTTGAGTTTGTGCAGACTTGAAGGAGGTCCCTAGCGAGGTCTATTGAGGCCAAGCCGACGCTGCATCAAGTTTCAGAGAGGTTGCAACTCTTGGAATAAGTTCGAGAAGACTAATTTGTCTTACTTTTTATTAATTTTTTTCCAAATTACAATACCTTACCTTATTATTACAGATGGAATATAAACAAATAATATTTGGTACACATGTAGGGATGATCTCCAAGTAATGTCTATTCACATTATTAATCAGATACTATAAAATGACATATAATAAGAAAAGGTATATTATAATAAAGAACATTTAACAAGATAAGATAAAGTGTACTCACATATAATAGTAAAATAAGATAAAAACTATCATAGAGTAAGGGAAATAAAATAAAATATTGTAAAATAAGATGTCTAAATATCTGTACTTTATAAAATAGTGTAAAATTAATTTCATACAAGAAAAATAGTACCTCAAAAACTGCTTGTTAAACTATTATATTGTTCTTTTATTTGGAGAATTTGTTCTTTCGGGACCGGTTTCAATTAGGAGAAAAGTTTCACACATTCATTTGTTTCTCGTTTGTTTCACATAATTATTGTTCTGTTCATGTTATCTGTATTCGAATCCGAAATTCGTAGGACCTCATTACAGGGTGGTGGACATTGAATCCACCCATCCCCCGAATCCAAACCAAAATAATACTATAGTAAAAAAAATATAACCTTTATATTCTTAATTTATCCAAATTTTAAGTTTGTGCCACCAATCCAATTCAAAATTTAATTTTTATAAACCAAATCTAACTCAAAATATTTCAATATAACTCAATTTAATTCAGAATCTATAAAAAAAAAGTTTATCAAAAATAGAAAAAATTTCTTATAACGCTTTTTATATTATACTCATAGTTTAAATCTCAGTACCCACTCAACCTATGATCAATTTTACTTCATCTAAGTCTCTGTCCCTCGTCCGCCTTAATTTTAAAGCCCGAAACTATTTGTACCTCCAAATTTCTGGGTGTTACATGTACTCAGCAATAGATTGAATATTTTCATTACATTGTAAAGTTATTTATTACTACCTGACAACTCATTCAAGTCTGAGCCATTTACCCCCACCATCTCAACACCTTTTAGTCTTTGAAAATACTGCAGTAGTTGAAGGCAGAGAGCTATTCAATTTACTCACGTCAATCGGAGTTTTGAAATTATCGTAGGCTTCCTCATTTCTTTTGTAGTTCGGTAATAAATTGACGGGATTGACATCTACTTACGTTTTTTAAGCAAAGATTAAACCAAGTCTTGTATTATCTGAACAAGATTCAGTGTTTGGGTAATAAATTGACGGGATTGACATCTACTTATTTGGTTGTTTACTATCCAATCTAAAACGGCGTCGTTTTAATATGTAATTTCAATTGAGTATTCGGTAAACTAATAAAACGACGTCGTTTTGGGCCTATAACATGTCGTTTAAGGTTAAATTGAATAGATTAAGATGATATTTAATGCTAGCGGTTAGACGAATTCAATAGGTAAGGATTTAATGTATATTTTCAAATTTTTGTCTAAAAGGTAGAACTGATGGATTATTACTGATGTAGAATTACTTTTTTATTGATTATGATAATGAAATCATTAATGTTTGACTTTTTAAGATAGTTGCAAATAGGAGTGTCAATGGGTCCGGTCCAGACCCATTTGGAAGAACCCGGACCCAGACCCGTTTCATTTGTATCCAGATCCAGACTCAATAATTTGGTAAATTTTGAATCTAAACAGAGATCCAAAATAAATTTTCTAAAACTTAACTATCAAATAAAATAAATAAATATCAGCTTATGAAAATAATAAATTATGAAAAAATATATTTATATTCAACTTAATTTTAAAATGAAATTAATTTTTGAAAAAATAATTAAACAACATTTTTTATTTTTTTAAAAAATATTTTTTAAAATTTTTTAAAAATAATTTATTTTTTTTGATTTTTTAAAATTTATTTTTTATTTTAAAAAAATTATTTATTTTTTTATAAAATTTATTTTATTTCATATATGAATAAACTAATTATTAAAGAGAAGCCAAAGAGATCCATTATGAGGATCAATGAATAAAACATAATGGATCCAAATGAGTCCAAGACCCGAATGAGTCCAAATGGGTAGACTCTAACAGGTCCATATATCCAAATCGGTAGACTCAAATCTTAAAAGAACGGGTCTGGGTATGAGTATGGGTCTGGGTCTACCCTACACAATTGGCAATCCTAGTTGCAGATGATAAATATACATTGAAAAGTATTAACTGACAAATAAAAGTAGACAAAAAAAATTCAATTACGTGACATATAAAAGAGAAGAGAGAGTATCATTTATAATTAGCCCATTAGCCTGTGTGCAGTGCACGGGGGATTCACATTTTAGATACGTTTATTCGAATTATTTTAATTGTATTTATACAATAGCACATAATCAGTTTTTGTATTAATCAACTTTATATCTTTGTATGGTGGTAGCGGATACTATACAATAAGAGTATATTATTAATTATGAAATAAATAATACCACTTATTCAAAATAGAATATTAATTCTGATATGTAAGAATAAAATTGTGTTTTGTATGATATTTATACTGTTGAGTATGTCACTTGGCGAAATATCCCACATCGGCTAGTGAGGGGAAGAGAAGGTGACTTATATTGGATTGTTGAACCATGACTTACAAGCCTGGGCTTTTGAGTCACAATGGGGATACAATCCAATATGAGCCGACCCGAAAATTCAACATGGTATCAGAGCCGACGGTTCAATCCGGGACCAGGGATAAGTGTTGAGGCCAAAAAAACGAATAGAGGCACCCCAAGAACGAAGGACGTCGCAGGGCGGCGTAAGTGGCTCGCAAAGAGTGCGAGTGAACTGGCTGGGCCAGAGAGAGTCGCAGGGCGACTAAGATGTAGGTTGGACCCCAGAGAGTGGGGGAGACGCAGAGAGCGCACCTACTATGAAGACGCATGCCACAAGGAGGGGCATAACGAAGTATTGATCGAGGGGGAGCATGTGATATTTCCCCAAGTGAGGGGGAGATTGTTGAGTATGTCACTTGGCGAAATATCCCACATCGGCTAGTGAGGGGAAGAGAAGGTGACTTATATTGGATTGTTGAACCATGACTTACAAGCTTGGGCTTTTGAGTCACAATGGGGATACAATCCAATATGAGCCGACCCGAAAATTCAACATATACTTCTATTGAACAAAACATGTTACATTAGCTATAATTATCTCATCTCACTCTTAATGCTTGTTACCAAATATAAGTTAAAATGATTATATAATCATTTCATAAGAAAAATATTTTATTTTTAAAATTAACCAACGAGTCAAGAAAAAGATAAATCTTAATACTGCCACAAGATTGGTATGTTGGATTTATCATTGTTTAATATAAAATGTAAATAATAGAAGTAATAACATTAGAGACAAATCATAAAAAGTGTATAGTTTTTAGGGAAAAAATTCAAAGCCCCGCTTACCCAATTACGGTCAGAACTACCATGATTTTCAAAAGGATGCAATGGAAAAAAAATTGGATTGATTTTCTAAATTAAAATTTACCATTACATTCCAAACCTAATATTGTTATAAGACTTCAATTTGTGTGCGAAAATTATGTCATTTGGTTATCAAAAGATGTCGTTTTCTTTATGTGCGCAAAATGATATAATCTATTTTGATAACCAAACGACGTAATTTTTGCACACAAATCTAAGTCATGTAATAATATTAGATTATGAATGTAATGGTAAATTTTAATTTAGAAAATCAGTCCAATTTTTTTTCATCGCACTTTTTTGGAAATCGTGGTAGTTCTTACCGCAATTAGGTAAGTGGTGATAGTCCAGAACCCCTTTTGAGTTTTATCCCTAATTTTTATGTAATGGAAGGATTATTGAGTTAGGAGGCATCAAGCAAATGTGAACTACTTTAGAATAAAATAATTATCTCAGTAACAATTAGAATTTATAACAGTATATATAAATCATAGGAATGAATAATAATCCTGACATCCATCAAAATATGAATTAAAAAATATAACTTATCAATAATGTGTTCGGTTTAGAGGAAATAAAAACAAAATGAAAATAAGAGGAAAAATAAATTTTCCATGAATTCCATTTCATTTTGTTTTATTTGATTAGAGATGAAAATCCATAAAAAAATAATCAAATACTTTTTGTTAGGTAAAATTTTTCATCTCATTTTTCAATTAATTTATGTCTCTTTCCATAAACCAAATGGCTTTTTTTTCAAGAGTACCTTGTTTTGATTGTTTTATATCAAGACTGTCTTAGCTTTTCGTTTGTTTGCGGGAATACCATACTTTTTGATTTCCACCGATAGTACCAGCGGATATTACATGTTACATATTGTTTACACACTGACACACACGTGATGCTGTGACTAGACAATCCACTGATAGCACCAGCAGATTTGACAGCTCTAAAAACGTCAGTTTCTTTATTTCTCATTCGGCGAAAACCTCTCCAACCCTATTTCACCTCCTATAGTCCCGGTCGCTGAGTTTAAACATATTCGGTTAGGCTAGAGTTTGAATCTTAGTGCAAGATCAATTTTTTGAATTTAAACTTGTTGGGCAGGTAAGGATCTCGGTCTCGGCTTGTGGGGGTTCGGGCGGTCGGGCGTCTACCGACGGCTAAAGCCAGGCCTGCCCCGCACTTCCCGTCCTCCGAAGATGGCACTAAAAGCATTTTTATTGAGACATTCGCTTACCCAATGCGACTCTTTCAGTGCTATTCTATTTATAATTTTACAATAAATTCTTACATTTCCATATTTATTGAAAATTAAGATAATTTGAACTGAATACGTGAAAGAAGTGATAGTTCAAATAAAATTCAGATTCTTTTCTTAAATTTTAATCATAAATATCATTTTTGCATAAAAGTCCAAACGTAAATTCAAGAAAACAAATTACCTTTTTTTGAGATTGATAGAAAGTCTAATTCCTGACGGCCAAATATACTAATTGTTTTTATAATTA
Organism: Kalanchoe fedtschenkoi; assembly: GCA_002312845.1. Taxonomy (NCBI): domain Eukaryota; kingdom Viridiplantae; phylum Streptophyta; class Magnoliopsida; order Saxifragales; family Crassulaceae; genus Kalanchoe; species Kalanchoe fedtschenkoi. The sequence continues at coordinate 4,487,940 of NQLW01000053.1, read as the reverse complement.
ATATAAAAAATATAAAAAAATACTCACACAGATTTAAATTCTTATAATAAAAGACAATTACTTGATCAGACCACGACAATGGTAACAACCGGCAACTGTCAAATTAACTAATTAATCGACAAAACTTGTTGACAAGTTGAATTACAATTCGATGGAATCACAATTTTCTAAGTATTTAAGCATGTGATGAGTAATTAATTGCACACGAAGATCAAGAAATTGGAGATGTAAATGTAAATAAAGTTTCTTGCTTAAATTCTCATTTTTCAAAATAAATAAAAAAACACACTCATTCATTTTTCGAAACTTGATCTGTCATTCAATCCTCCACAAACCAACAAAATTCCACAAATCAATTACTGTAATCGCTCCAAACCCAAAAATCAACAAACACAAAACCTCTTGGTAGAACCAACTCCAAGAACAAAGCAACCACCTTCCTCCTTCTGCTCTATCTAGCATGTGTCCTTCTCTGTCTCCATGCCCATGACTTGCTCCACTCACTCGCTTCTGGGGTGGTTGCAAGCTGTGGGAGAATCGGATGGGGTGTGTGCTGTCTCAGCTCGCCGCTAAATTCGCTTACTTTCCGCCGTCGCCGCCGACTTACCAGGTCGAGCAGCTCGAAAATGGGAAGCTGGCCGCCGTCTCCACCTCCATGCCCATTGACAACAACGCCTCGCTCGACGTCCTCCGCCTGCCGACCAAGAGAGGAAACAAGATCGTTGCTTTTTATCTGAGGAACCCTTATGCTAGATTGACGCTGCTTTACTCCCATGGCAATGCTGCTGACCTGGGTCAGCTGTATGACCTCTTCGTTCAGCTCAAGATCAACCTCAGAGTTAACTTAATAGGGTAGGCTTCTACCTCGTGACTAAATTGATCTATGGGGTAGTCTCTAACTTGAGAGTTTAATTCCTTTTTTGGATTATTAGATTTGGTGCGTGTGATTGAAAAGGTTGTTTCTCACTGTAAGGATCTTTTGTGTTATCTTAAAATGGTTGTAGCCATGTCCTTTTCTGGTTGATAATTGATTGAAGAGTTTGTGTTCTTGCTGCTGAGCTCACTGTAGACATGGATGGGTTTTGTTTATCATGGATCTGTGTTTGTATGAGAGACTTTTGAGTTTGGTGGGTGTTCACTGTTCTGGTTGGCAATGAAGAATTGAAACTTGAGGCCGCTTGATCTGCTGTTCATTTACAAGATTATCCAACTCTTTCATGTTTGGTATTTAATTAGCTTTGTTTCTGGTAAAGTGATCTGCTGTGTTTGATGGGGACATTGCTGTGAAAAACTCCCTGAAAAGGTGCCTTTCAAGCCATGCTTGAGATCTATCTTTTGATCTTTCTCATACACTTTCACATTGTTTACTTTGATGGTGGTTTCTTTCATGTGCCTCATTCTTTTGTCAAGATCCAAAATGTTTTCTTCTCCTCAATTTCAATCTATTTGATCTGAATCCTCATCCGCTCAGTATCTGTCATCTGATCTTGCTGATCTAAACTCTTATGCAGTTATGACTACTCAGGTTATGGGGCATCCACCGGAAAGGTACGTTGCTGGTGTGAATTCTTATGTTGTTTCGGCACTGCATCATTGATCGTCGCATGTGGTTTGATAGTGTTGTGTAAGGGGAGCCATCTGGTTTACCGGAGTCTATCTTAATGATGATTTATGAGAATGGCATGGGCTTCGGGAAAGCATGGGTCACCGAGTTACATGATTCAATGTATTATATGCATTCAGTTCTAAGAACAATCAAGCATCCAATTGAAGCTTCACAAGTTGGTAATCATGGGGGTCTGTCAAACTGTTTTGTTCTAGGGGCAGTAGTTTTGTATTATGCTGAAACTGCTGCGTCTCGCGTCTAATCATTGTGCAGCCAAGCGAGTATAACACGTATGCTGACATAGAGGCTGTGTATGAGTGTCTCGAGAGCGAATACGGGGTTAGTCAGGAGAATCTGATACTGTATGGGCAGTCAGTCGGAAGCGGGCCAACCTTGCACTTAGCTGCTAAACTGCCGAGACTGAGAGGTGTTGTCCTGCACAGTGCCATTCTCTCTGGTCTTCGTGTGCTCTGTCATGAAAATTTTTCTTTGTGCTGCGACATCTACAAGGTAAGGACTCAAATATTCTTTTCACTCCTAGTTCTTGCATTGTTTCAGTAACAACAATCATCAACTCCGCCTACTTTTACAAATATTTGGATAAGTATCAATGATTTTTGGACAATTAGCGCTTCTTTTGCGAATGAATTTTCTCCGCTTCATGATTTGGGCAAATAGTATTGTTGGAGCCTTGTGTCCTAATAGGCGCCGTGTGTTTGGTGTAGTTGTCTTGCGGCCACGTCTTGTCAGTCAGTGCATGGCTAAACTGATCATTTTCAATTACCTCTCACTCGACTAATTTGTGATACATCATTGAAATGTTGATTCTATGACCCTCAATCATTCACTTTATCTATTAGTTGCCTAATTTTGTCCTTTGTTGCAGAATATCAGTAAGATTCGGAAGGTGAAATGCCCGGTACTAGTCATACATGTAAGTCTTTGTACACTTAATAATTGATGCCCAACTTGTTCGCTGAGGATATGCGCTTTCTTTTCCTGTTCATTTGTTGAAAAATTGCATCTTAAAGCAAACTCTAGTGCTATAGCTCACAAGGTTACTCCTTTTTGTTTTTCACTCGTGCTTTTTCTTACGCTTCATCATGAAAGTGATTCTGAATGTGATTGAAACAGCGGGCGCGGTTGAAATTGACGTGGATTAACTGGAAAAAGTTGAGCTCGTCTGTTCGCTCTTTATTAGATTGCTTATTCTGAAATGCCATTTGGGAATTTCGTGCAGGGGACGGAGGATGAAGTAGTGCATTGGTTACACGGAAATGGACTTTGGAAAAGAGCAAGGGAACCTTATGAGCCTCTGTGGATCAAAGGCGGCGGCCACTGCAACTTGGAGCTGTATCCTGACTACATCCGCCATCTCTGCAAGTTCATCCAGGAGATGGAGAATATGAATACAAAAACCCACCTCAAGAAAATACGTCAGAATGCCAACAAGAGATCAAACAAGACCTGTTGTCGGATCAGCATCTGCTCTCTCCCCAAAAGCTTCACATGCTCAAGACCCAAGCGCAGAAAATGCTTCTGGCGCCCAAAGTGCCCGAAATGCTCTAAACCAAAGTGCGTGAGTTGCTGCATGCCTAGACCCACATGTTCTAATTGCTGCTTTCCACGGCCTAGTTGCACAAGTTGTTGCTTACCAAGAACCCACTGCACAAATTGTTGCTGTTTACCGTGGCCGAAATGGCCTGAATGCTCGATACCAAGGTGTGGAAATTGCTCCTGCTGGCCATGCTTCTGCTGCCCAGGGACAAGTCTCAGGTCTAACACAAATAATCCTAATGAGTGACTTCTTCCACTGCTGTGTACAGTTTGATGAAGCTGCTAACATCACTTGCTGCATTGTGTATTGCTGTGAGAAATGAGGTCAAGAAAAAGTTTCTTAGATTTAGAGAACAGGAAGCTTAAAGCTAACTGATCCATTTTTTTTTCTTCTGATTCGATGTGATGTACTCCCTCTGTCCTCTATTATATGTCACTTAACCGAATTTTTTTGTCCACTTTTACTTGTCACTTACCAATTTTCAATGCATATTTAATATCAACAACTATCTTGAAATGTCAAACATTAATCACTTCATTATCATAATCAATAAAGAATACATTCTTCACCAATAATCATCTTCCAATTTTACTTTTTGCACAAACTTTTTCAAAAAAATGTTAACCACCTACCTATTAAATTTGTTTAACCGCTACCATTAACTTCACCTTAATCTATTCAAATTAACCGTAAACGACATGTATTAGAGGACGGAGGAAGTAATGCTTAGCTGATCTCTTTTGGTATTTTATATTTTCTAGCTCCCAATTTTATGGGTGTTAAAATTATGTGTTGAAAAGTTATAAATGTCTCATAAAATTAAATTTTTGAAGAAAATACAACATTTTTTAATTTAAACAAAATTTTCTCCATACCTTAAACATAAATTTCCATTTAGTTTCTATCTCTAATTTTTCTCATCCCAACTAAAGAATTTCATCACATTTTTGCATAAATTTTTTCTGAACCAAACACAGCCCAAGGGAAAAAACTTAAAAAAAAAATCTTAAAATTATTAAACTACACTTTTACCCTTATTTAGTAGGTTAATACGTGTTGGTATTGAGATTTTTTTGAAGCCACAAGAAAACAAACACAGAAAACATAATCAAAAACAAGAACAAAGACCAGCATCATGCCATGCCATGTCCTCTCCTCGTACAATGCCTGCTTGCGGCGAACGACTAATCCGAGGCCTTAAGCCTTCATCTTCTGCGCAAATCTTCATTCCAAGCTGTCGCCTCAAGGCAAGGCTGAAGCCAAACTATGCCACCCCTTCATGGTTACTAACGCTTCAACTTTCATGTGAAACTTACTAGACCAGAAAGCGACCCGCCGCATATTTTTCTCATCCAAGGCATCGTAGAATTTCGCCAGAAAACAATTTCTCTCCTGTCATTTTAATTAGAATAATCTCGACGTCAAGAGATTCGCATCCAGTATAAATGGTGTAGCCAGAACCGTAGATGTCCACTTATGCGCAAATGGCTGAAACAACGCCGGACATCGAAAAGACTAGTCCGGCCCGAGCGCCGAACACCGACCAGCCGACTGCCGAATCCTCGCCGTCCCAGACGCTGGACGTGCTTGAGCATGACCCCGGCGTCAAGCTCGCCCTTGCTAGGGAAGCCTACAAGGCTTATGGAGACTTGGAAGACAAGCCTAGAAGAGGCGAGGTCCTCGGCTGGTGCTTGTATGAGTTCTGCTCTTACTTCATCCACACGGTTCTCCTCCCCATTGTATTCCCGCTCATCATCAGCCAAGCCGTCGCGGATCCCCATAAACTGCTCACTGCTACGGCCGCCGCTCTCGCCGATACCCGGGCCCTGGCCGTGTCCGACATGGGCTTCCAGTGCAAGCATCGCCAAATGCAACTGTAAGTAAATTATACCTTAACAGAAACGATTTTGTATACTTTGTATGAGAGTGAGCTCAAATCACATTCTGAATTGTGATGTTTTAGATACCAGGGCTTGACGAACCAGACGATTGGAGGGAGCCAGCTGAGTCTTTCGCCTCTCGAATTTACGTCGGTTTCCTGGAGTTTGGGCCTCATCCTGGCCGTGCCGATCCTGGCCATCCTATCCCGCCCACTCGACCGCAGCCCGCACCACAGGCTCATCACCCTCGGCTCCATCGCTCTCGGCGCCCTCTGCTGCCTCCCGGTCGGCTTCTTTCAAACCACCTGGATCTTCCCGCCTTACATTGCTGTCATAGTCGCAGCCAGCATCACGGCTTCCTCTGGCCACACCCGCCACCTCAGCCTCATGCTCAGGGGCTACACAGCCCCGACCATCCACCCAGACCGCTTCCCCCTCCGCTCCACCATCTCCGGCTGGCTCTCGCTCCACTCCGCTGCCGCTGGCTCGGTCGGGGCCGCTCTGATAGCCGCCTTCACGTACCACATGCTCCGGAACTCGGAGAAATTCATCAGCCTCTGGATCGTCTGTATCTTCAGCGGCCTTATATGGGCCGCAGGAATCTCTCACATTTTCCTCGGCGTCAGCCGTGGACGTTCTGGGGCCGGCGGTGATTTCACTTTCGCCCCATCTTTAACCTCCCATATCTTCGACGTCTTCCTGCGCCCGTACTCGGCTGTAAACCTCTGCTCCGTCCTCTTCTCCTCCTTCTCCACCGCGTGCATCTTCACCGCCGCGGTGCTGCACCTCGTCGGCCAAATCTGCATCAAACCTCTCGACCTTCTCTTCCTCTGGCTCACCTACTTCCTCTTCCCGCTCCTCTCCCTCCCCCTCTCCCACCCTTTTCAACACTTTCTAAAAGCCGACGCGGCCAAGATGCAAATCCTCGGCTTCCTCATCTCCGCCTTCACCTCCGGCTATGCCTTCTTCTACCGCGCCGCCAACTGGAACAAGAACCACGTCCTCCTCTTCGCTGGAGTACAGAGCACGGCCGCCGGGCTCCTCCACGCTTTCGGGCGCTCTCTCATGCTCGACTGCGCCCCCATCGGAAAAGAATGGGCGCACTCGATGTGGCACTCGTGGGTGAGGGCGGTGGGGATGTGCGCCGGGTTCGCCATGGCGTCCTCAGCGCAAGGGAATATCAGTCGGCCGTTTGGAATCTCGTTCTGGGTCAGCGTGGTGGGAATTGTCGTGGTGATTTTCGGGAACGTAAGCGGGTTGCACGGAGGCTTGAGCGCTGGGAATGTCAACGTGGAGAAGGAGGAGGAGGAGCCGTCGCTGGTGAGAGATTTCGATGCCGGCGAACATGAAGTTGATACTAGAAGCGGGGTTCATATGGAGATGCCATAGAACACGACCACATGTGTTTTTCCTTTTTAGCAAACATTTATTTGTGGATTATTCTCTAATGTTCCTGCTATCATTTTGATACTCGATGCCAAATTTCAACTGTGAAAAATAAAAACAGACCAAGCCCTTGAGTTCAAGCCTGAGCAGATTCTACCTCAGAGAGAGTTTTTTCTATTGCGAAACACGAATTTACAATGCTGCCATATCTTAAGGCAAGAAACATGGCACCGAAACAGGAGAAACATAGCAGAAGACTGAATAGCTTACCCACTGCTGATCAAACTGCCAATCGAGATCACTCCTCCGGTAGTGGTGACTGTGGAAAGGGTGGTTGCCACCCCGGATTTATAGCCTTGAAGAAATCAAACATGTTCAGCTCCATCCGATGCAACTCCGTCTTCAGCTTCTTCTTCAACTGATCAACCTCAAGCGAAAGTTCCCTGATAGCCAGGGAACTCCTCTCAACTGCATTCTCAAGCTCCACAGCACCTGAAGCCGGATTCTGCTGGTGATCCACTGGTACAGCTGGAGGACTGGCCCCAGAATCCTTGAAATGTACCCACAGAATGGTATCTGCCTCCTCATCGACCCGAATGACCCGCATCCTCACCAGCATACTCGTATCAATCAGCTTGGGTCCAAGCCTGCCCCTGTAACGCCGCTCAATGTTGAAACCGGATATGCCACTGACAATCCTGGTAATGAACCCACCGCACACCAACGGCCCATCCGTATCCCTAATCTCACGCAACCTCAACCCCAAAAGCCTCGCAAAATCCACAGGCACACGGCGATGGAAATAGTAAAGCAAGTCATGATCGCTCTTCGAGACCTTCTCCTGCCCATTCTCACGTCCATATATGGTGCAAGAAATCACTCTATGCAGATAACAATACACCTCATTTCGCATCCCTGATTCGGTAGACCGGCCAGGATCAAACGCAACCTCTCCGCCCGTAATCTCCCTCCAGGCATCAGCCCCGTCTTGCGGAGGCGGGGATCCAGACCGCCCTCCGTCAAGCCATCCAAACAACTCCCGCACAATCCCTAAGGGCATCTCCACATCCCTGCTTCTCAGCTTAAACCTAAACTTACCCTCACCGTCCACATCATCCTCCTGGTCCACAAAGTGAAACTCACTCAGGAATTCACGGACCAGAGCTGGGTAGGTGGCGTCGCGCATCTCCAGCAAATCCGTCCAACCACAGTTTTGCAGTATGTCAACCACGTCATCGTAAAGTCCAACTTTTGTAAGAGTGGGAATGTGGATGTACCTGTTGGGAAGGCAGCGGCGGGACGCCAGTTTGGCGGGATCCGCGGCGGCTGGCCGCTGTCTCTTGCGAGTCATGGATGGAGAAGGAGACAGTTGGGATTAGGGCTTGGAATCGACGGAGGAAGAAGAAGGGAGAAGAAGGCAATTTATTGAAATAATTTTACAGACAAAAATTAATTTGGAAGAAACTTAAAAAAAAATACGAAGAATAAAATGTCATTTTACCAGGAGTCCCTTCTCGTATTTCTAAATTCATCCGTAGAAAGGAAAGAGAAGTTTTACTCTCTCCAAATCTTTTCAATTTTCTCTTAAAAAATTCAGGAACAATTTTTTATCTCATTTTTTCTTTCTATTTCTGTCCAAAAACAATCGCGAGAACACACTACCTAAGATAGAGGTATAAGTTCATTTACGGAGAGAAAATAATTGAAAGTGAGAAAGAAATGATTCTTTTCAAATGAAACCTCGTTTTCAATCATTTTTGACACTTGGCTTGTTTTTTTTTTTTCCATTCTGATCTTTTCGCCTTTCTCAACAACGCAATTGATATAGATTTTCGCACTTTTGAACTGGGGCAATCCTACCTGTCCTTTCTGTCCAATCACCTGCTTGCGTGGCTGTCCAGTAGGATTTTCGCTTTTCCGAAATGCGAAAAGCCCTAATATTTTCGTCTTTCTGAATGTTATGTTTGCGTTAAGATTTTCACAGTTCGGAGCTGTTATATTCTTAATAGAACATGACAGTTCGAAACTACGCAAAGCCTCAACCAAAAACACCCCGCGACCATTTCTCCTTCATTCTTCTCCTCACTCCTTTCTTCTGTCGGCAGTCTGGCGATCTGGTGCAGGAGTCACTTACACGTGCAATCGAAGACCGACGATCCATAATCCGACGTCCTGAGGAGCTTGCCCTGGATCGACATTAAACTTGCTGTCACTAGGTAAGTGGCTTTATGGATTCTAGAGTTTAGGATTAGGATGTGGTAGCTTCTAATTGAATGAGTTGGATAAGAACAATTGGTTAGAGACATGTTGAAATGCATATGTTGGGTATAAATAATTTTATGTTATGAATTGTTAGGAGGAGATCGTCTTGTTTGATGATTAAGCGAGAGTGAAATAATACTGTCCAGATGTTTGATGACACTGAAATGTCGACTTTGGAGACATTAGCCATGCCAATTGTGGATGAGTTTGATCCTGAACAGTTAGAATTGTTAGAAGAAGATACGGAAGAGACTGAATCCTTGTTAGAGAATTATTTTCAAAAAATGGGCATGACGAGTTTGAAAACCCTATTGTCAATGAGGATGATGATAACTTAGGCCGATCAATGGATGTTGAATTTGAGGGGAATTCTCAAGCTATGGATGATCGAATGAGCTATGAATTGGGGAATAATTTGAAAGAAAAGAAAGTTGTTTTCCAAACTAACACGCCTTTGTTTTATGACTATGGTTGTTTTGATGGATGTGATTTGTTGGCTGATCGTGATTAATATTGTGACTTTGCTAGTTCAAATTCTAAGAGTGAACTATTTAAGGGTTAACGTTTTGTCTCCAGAGAAGCTGTGACACATGCTGTACCAGTGTATTCAACCGCAATCACGTTAAATACATGATTGACAGGTCGAATCCTAATTTGCTGAATCTGAAGTGTTGGCAGGAAGGGGATGATAAAAAATAGTGCATATGACATTTTTAGGCGGTTAAGAAGAAGAGTTCAATAATGTTTGTGTGCAGTGAGTATGAGGGTCCCCATACTTGTGATTCAGACGTGATTCCTGATGATAATGTTCATTTGAACAAAGATTTTATTGGTTGGGAGATTAAAGATTTCATTCAAGAGTGTCTACGTATTTTTTCTCTTCTTGTGAAGGAAATGATTCAAAATAAGTATGAGTTTGAAGTGTACTTATCTAAAAGCTTGGAGGGGCAGACATAAGACACTAAAAATATTGTTCGTTAATTGACAGAAATAGTTTGACTTGTTGCCTTCCTACATGGATACATTATGCAAGAACAATGGAGGTACTATAGTGTATTGGTAGAAAACTGAGGTTGATGAGATTGTGTATGTTGATAGACTTTTTTGGGCATTTGCACCTACAATTGATGCATTTGTCACTATCAATCTGTGCTCTACGTGGATGGAACACATTTGTACGGAAAGTACAAAGGCACACTTCTTATTACAATTGACTTGAATGTGAACAATCATGTGTTAGCTGTTGCATTTGAACTTGTGGAAAGTGAGAACACTAGAACTTGGGAGTGGTTCATAACTTTTATTAGGAGAAGGGTTACTGACCGTGATGGATTATGTGTCATTGGACATGCTGATATATTTCATGCCATGAGGCTACCAAATTGGTCTCCATTGAGCGCTTATTAAAGGCTATGTATCAGACACTTCTCTAGTAACTTTCAGAACCGGATTCAGAAGGTCGAATTTAAGATGCAGTTGGGTACAGTTGCATATCAAAATCAACCGCGTAGGTTTGATTCGATGTTTAAAGACTTGATTGATTTGTTGAAATCTGAAGTGGACACATGTAGGTGGTTGATTGACCAACCTGAACTAAGATGAAGGTACAATGAAGGTACATATAACCCCATTAAACTGTCAACCCAGATACAAAGAAAAAAAAAAGTACACAGAAGAAAAGATACATGACTAGCATTACAAAAAAAGAACAACCACAAATCATATATTACAAATTACATACTTCGAATTTCTCATTACGATTTCATTCCTCTTCACTAGTAAGAAAATCACATGTAAAAAAAGAATTCATCAAACACCCTACCGATGAGTAGTATAGTTCGCAGAATAAAGTACTTCAGACAATTAGGGCTTCCAAAAGAAAATTTCAACTCATAAATGGGGGTAAGTCTGCCGTAATCAGGATCTGGTTTCCCATAATTGACAACTGTTAAATGCCAACATAAGTCTGCCGAAATCGCAAATGGGTTTCGCAAAGGCGAACGTAAGTCTGCCGATTAAAGAACATTGGTCCCCGTAGTTAAACGAAAAGAACATTAAAGATGATTGTTGAAACATACCTTCACCTTCAATCACCATTATTGATGTTTGATGAAGGAGGAAATGGGTTTCGTTGCAGAGAAAATGGGTTTTGGTGGGAAAAATGGGTTTCGCAGGATAGAGGGTGAGAGGTGCAGAAAATGGGTTTAGGCAAAATGATATTTCTTTTCGTCAGTGAGAGGGGTGTGTTTTCGAGACGCTTTTTCAGTGTCCTTTGCTGTCCTTTTGTCTGAATTTTTCATGTCTAAATTGCCATTGTATCTTCTCAAACAATAAATACTTCAAAAAAGAGGGACACATATCATCCCCCATGCGTTTGAATCGTCATCCTTGAACCAATGCAATGAACGTAGATCCACATGGTTTGCTGCGCGTAACACAAGAATGGGTTCCCACCCGATTCACTGCCTATATATATATATATATGTATATATGGGAGAGATCCGTTGAGAACCTTTTTATATTGAGAATCTTGTGAACCAATCATTATCACCGATCTGTTTCCAAATTAAAGACAAATAAAAATAACAAGCTTAATGCATGTGAGACATAATTAATTCATTTGGTATAATGACGTGAGAGGGGCGTGTGATATTTATGCAGTGGCAATTATAAAAAATTTAGTTTTCATTTAATCGTGCTTAAATATATGATTGACGAATTTTGTTTTCTTGATTTCCGGATTTATGTTTTCTGAGTTATAACTTTCTTAAATTTTTTTTAGTTTTTAGTGAACATTTTTTTCTAATTTTGTACAAACATTTTTTTTATTTTGATAGTGAACATCAATAGTGAACCTATTCACTATCGAAGCTCCAACCATGCCGTACATTGCAAATATATGTTCACTGTCAGAAAAAATTACTTAAAAACTCACATAAAATACCAAAATTTTAATAATATCAAAATTTTGAAACCTATTCACTCTTCAAAAATGTACAGTAACAGTGAATATAGTGGATTAACAGAGAATCAAATAATTTATAAATAGTGAACATACGATGAAGTGATTTGCGAATAAAAATCATGCATATAAGTAAAGAGGAAAGAGAGAAAATTAAATATATGATGGAGTGATTTGTTCCTAATAAATCAAGTGAGATTTATGTAATATATACATTACAAAATAAAAATTAATGAAGCATACTAAATAAAGTAAAAAAATGAGATATCGTAATCAAAACACGGTCGTTTTATGAACATAATGATTAATCTACGTTTGTCCACAAGGATCTCAACTTAAGGAGGTTTTCATCTGATCCACACTCTCTCTATATATTACTAATCTTGTTAAATCCATTAAATGATTTAAAAGTGATAAGTGAATAATAAATATGGAGTTTTAGACTATAAGCTGTAGTATGAATTGATGATTCGGTCAAAGAAATTATGCGGAAGCTTTACGAAATTATTATGAAGCTATGCGATTAGAAATAGATCCCTATGATCGAAGTTATATATTCTATAATATAGGACTTATCCACACAGGTAACAGAGAACATACCAAAACTTTGGAATATTATTTTCGAGCACTAGAACGAACCCATTCTCATCCCAACCTTTTAATATATGGCCGTGACCTGTCATTACGTGATCGATGATTGAAAAATAAAAAAAATATTTATGAATGCATATAATATTATTTTATATATTTTAACGAAGAATATCAAAAAAAGAATGATTAAAAATACATTATAATATATATTAAATACTTGTGGGATATATTTTAATGATTGGTTAAGAATATTATAAATTTAAATTCTAATGAATATGAAATATATTCAGCGGTTGATTATGAAAGATATTATAAATTCAAACTTAAATAATTATGAAATCACACATTTATTGATCAATTTGATCCACCAATCACAAAGAAATCAAGATAGAACCTAAATTTAATTTTAATGATGTCATATAAGATAAAATTTCGCAATCATAGTTTGGTCCAACAAACTTAACAAATTTACATATACGTATTAATTTTTTCATAAAAAATATATAAAAACAATTCCACAAAGCACAATGATAAAAAATGAAGATTTTATGGATTTTTAAGTTCTAATAGAAGCGTGACAAGTAATAACATATGAAGCTGGAAAATTTATGATCCTTCAAATTATATCTCATTTCTCCGCAAATAACTTCAACAAAATAATAATTCTTCCAATTATCATATTCAACTTCTATAAAATCTGACTTCAAATATGACCACCTATAATAAAATAAGTAAGTTGTGATGTCCAATCAAAATAAGAAAATGAAAGTTTAACTTATCATATTGTATCGTTGAAGATTTTGAGACCAAAATAAGAAACAAAACTCAAAATTATTACACAAAAAAGCTGTAATACATAAACACCGGGTTTGAAAAATACAAACAAACAAATACATTATAAACCTCTTGTTATTATAAAAAATATTTATACATTCAAAATAAAATAAATTGAAAATTTACCTCGTCAACTTTGTGTCAGTGAATAATTCGAAACCAAAAGAAGAAGCAACACTTAAACTTATTTAAAAATACAAAACACAAGTTGATATAAACAAACATTTATGATGCCTATTAACACAATTAAAACAAACATGATATAAAAAAACATGATATAAACAAATATGTACGTAGGCGTGAGAAACCTCATCTGCATAAAAGTGATAGAAAAAATATACTGAATTCGTTGGTGATTGAAAAAATATGTATTGGTGACACTTCAATTTATAATATTGTGAAATTTATGAATGAAGATAATTATGAAAAATAAATCATCCGAAAAACATAGCAATAAAAAATTAATGACATTTTAGGTATAAAGTTTATTTTGTTACTTTCAAGAAAAGAAAAAAAACATCTTTTAAAGTGCGTCGATAAAAACAACGAGGATGTCGAGATGGCCGAAAAGGAAACAAATCCTTAATTCTATCTAATTTCATGTCTTGCAGTCCACAGAAAACAATCGAACAAAATTATGACTCAATCTTGGCGCCCTCTGCTATGTCACTTGGCCAGCAACAACGCTTCCACTAATTCCACACAATCGACAGCTCATGTCGACGGCAGCAGTCCTCGCTTCCACTCGTCCCTCCCTGCCCCCCTCTACTTCTCAATTTCGCTTCAGGTCCTCAATCCATGTCCGAGGCCTTTTCCCAGCAGCTTCCGCCCTTACTTATCCTGCCCAGACAAGGAGAGTCCCTGCTCCTCCGCACCGTTTGGAACTTTCTGCAATGGCTGCACCCGTTACAACTTCGCCTCTTGGATCGAAATGCAGGTATCTGGATTCGGCCGCTGCTGACAGGACTCGGTTGAACCGAGGAGTGAGAGCTCAAGCAATGGCGGGTGAATCTGGGACCGGCCCCACTCTTGCTGGAAGCGTGAGTTTGCCGGACGGGTGGTTGATTTTGTGATTTTCGTTGCTGGGTTTTTGTTGAATTTCGAATCTTTTTGTGAGTTTAATGTGTTGGGATCATGCGCGCCAGGTGTTTGGTGGATTGCATCTGATAGTTTCACTGGGGATTATTCTGGCAATGGATAAATTTTTGAAGATGGCATTTGTTGCGGCAGCTATCAAGTTTCCAAGCGCTTTGTTTGGGATGTTTTGCATATTTTCAACTCTTGTGATTCTGGATGTTGTGTTTCCGCCTGCTGCGGCTGGCTTGGAGAAATTCTATCAGCCTGCGCTGTTGTTCATTCAGAGGTGGCTGCCGTTGTTCTATGTTCCTTCTTTGGTCGTCTTGCCTCTTGCTGTGAAAGATATTCCAGCAGCTTCTGGTGCAAAGATAAGTTTGATTATAGGTTTGTGGCTCTGTGCTGATAGAGACTTCTTTGCATATCTCAGCCTCTATAAGACACGTGTTCGAATCTTTTCTTAGTATGCAATTATTTCAATTGTCCAGATGCTAGAATTAGTTGTTAGAAAGTCTCTCATTTTTGGATAAACTCCATAATGGTTTTTTACTACTTATAAGCGGTTTACTAATATGATTAGTGTGAGATAAGTACATATGCTGCTTGCCACTCTCTTGAGTAGATGAAACTCTCCTCTTTAACACCACTGTTGCTGTTTGTGTTGCAGCTGGAGGGTGGTTGGCTTCGCTTTGTGTTGCTGGTTTCACAGCGATAGCAGTAAGAAAGATGGTGAACACAGAATTGATGGATGCTGAGCCTATGGAGAAACCGCCTCCCTTTGCTCCTATTGAGGCATGGGCCTGGAGTGGTATCTTTGTTGTCTCGTTCATCGGAGCGTTGCTGTATCCAGCAGCTCTTGGAACAAGTGCAACAACATTTCTACCCTTTTTGCTTTCAGCCACATTCTTAGGATACATTGGTGGATCTAGGTCAATCTCATTTCACTTTAGGAAAACCGGCAGAATCTATAGTCAGATAAATACGGTGACCAACAAACAAGATGGTCAAAATGAATTCTGAGAGACCTCATTGTTTTGCAGTTTACCTGCTGGTGTTAAGAAGGTTTTCCATCCAATTATTTGTTGCGCACTAGCTGCTGATGCGGCAGCATTGGCTTTTGGATATCTTTCCCGCTCTGGACTTGATCCTGTTCTAGGTAACTCCTCAACTACGTTACTCTACAAAGTAAGCATTCAAAAATGAAACAATCCTTTCATCATTCATCATTGCAACTCTTAACCTTCAGTAATTTGGGGAATCCAGCTCAAAAAATGCTACTCGTGCTGTGAGCTACAGTTTATTTATGGCGTTCCGTGGGTGCATGCTAAAGTACTACTATATTGAGTTAGTTTTGCATAAAAAATGATAGCCTGACCAGTGACATAACTTGGCGAAAAGGGAGCTTTAGAGGTTTTATCACTATTGTATTGTTAGATTCACTGATGCGGTTCTTAAAAATCAACAGGAGCCTATCTTACAAAAGTGGCATCTAATCCTGGTGCTGGTGATATATTAATGGGATTTTTGGGATCTGTCATTCTCTCTTTTGCATTTTCCATGTTCAAGCAGAGAAAGGTACTTCCGAAGTTCCTGTTGATTTTTCAATAACTCCTTCGAGTCCTTAGAATTCAGAGTTAATAAAGAAGATAAGACACATTCTATAAAGCACCCACTGACATAAGGCATATTCTTTTCTATTCTTTTTCATATTTTAGCTGGTCAAGAGGCATGCAGCTGAGATTTTCACCTCTGTCATAATCTCCACCATGTTCTCGCTCTACTCAACTGCCTTCGCCGGGCGTCTCGTTGGACTGGAACCATCACTGACTATATCCATCCTGCCTAGATGTATTACTGTTGCGCTAGCTCTGAGCATAGTATCTTTGTTTGAAGGTAAAAACATTATACATTTTGCTGCCTTTTATTGAAATGACCTACGTAACGACAGCTCTTTGCTGGTTAAAACATTACATTTTGCATATGGGAAACCACTTTGTTTGAAGTATACATTATTGTTTCTGAATATAACACTTCTTATCTCTGTAGGAGCAAATGCATCACTCACAGCAGCTGTGGTTGTCGTAACTGGTCTTATTGGAGCGAATTTCGTGCAAGCTGTGCTCGACAAACTTCAGTTTCGTGATCCTATTGCTCGTGGAATAGCTACTGCATCCAGGTATTCTGCTCTCAAGTGTCGTATGTATTCATTTCCCAGTGAATCTTCCACATAAGCATTCTGCAACATGTGATCAACAAAACCATCTGTCAGTAAGGCTAAGGCCACAGGCACATACATCTCCATCAAATTCCGTACCCAATTTTCATACTAGCACGCAGCACTGACTCTCTACGGTACATTCATGCAGCGCTCACGGGTTAGGAACAGCGGCATTGTCAGCAAAGGAACCCGAGGCTCTCCCGTTTTGCGCTATAGCTTATGCGCTCACAGGAATATTCGGCTCCATAATTTGCTCAGTCCCGGTAGTGAGGCAAAGCTTGCTGGCAATTGTTGGCTAAGCCGACTTTCCATCCTGATCATTACTAGCGTCCCTGATCCTCTGCTTCTGGCCAGTCGGCTGACAACAACCAAGGGCATCAACGGCTCCTGAAATGACTCTATGAAGGTCCGTCATGGCTGCCAAAGGTGCATGTCAAGGCAGATTATCTCCAGTTTCATTCTTTGTATATTCTCCGGCATTGAGCTCAAAACTAAGACAGGGTGCAATATGTATATTTTTTTTTTCTTTCAACGAGTTGCATTTGGATATATACATGCCAGTGTTCACAGCCCTCATATGAAAAAATAAAAAAATAAAAAAAACCTTGGTTTGTGGGCACAAAATTCTAACAAAACATTGGTTTAGCAACAAATTTGATCTTCAAAATATATCAAAAACCTTGGTTTGTGGGCACAAAATTCTAACAAAACATTGGTTTAGCAACAAATTTGATCTTCAAAATATATCCGACCTGCCGGATTCGAACCAGCGACCTAAGGATTATCTGATGATGAACCAACTACAGTCCTCCGCTCTACCAACTGAGCTAAGGTCGGCTGTTAAAATATTTTACACCTTAAAATTTTAATTAATGATATAATTTAGACAATAATATATTATTATTGCACGTTTAGTCTGATCTGATATATAATACGAGTAAAAGATCATCCGTCGTCCCGACGGTTCGGTTCGAGAAAAATTAAAAATTGAGTTAAATTATTCGTCATCCCTTTTTAAAATATGAAACTGTAAACCAAATGATTTTTTAAAATTTGAAACTGAACCGAACCGGACCGAACGAACCAAACCGCCCGGGAGCGTCGTACGGACAGACACCCCGGGTATATCATATTCTGTTATATATATAGATATCAAACCGGATCGGAATAAAAATTAATGCATGATTGTATTCAACTACGGATCCGATCCGATTCTAATGGTTATGCTATGAATTCTTCTATAAAATTTTACAAAATTTCCAACTTTTCTTCCTTATTTAGTGCCTTTATTAGCTAAAACAACTCGTCTCACACACATATTTTTTCCAGATCACATATAACTTCAAAAAAAAAAATTCCATTATATTCACAACGTATAACAATAATGATGGTTGTTTGGTGCTTGGTTGATGGACAACAATCAAAGATTCGAACTTTATTGGCAACAATTTTTCAAAAAAACTAATAATAATAATAACTGCTTTAGCTAGTTATCCTAATCTCCATCCTCATCAGCCAGAACCTCAGCGTGTATTGGCACATTAGACAAGTTTATAACCCTTTGAAGCTTCCTTTGATCAAGGACTTCAACCTCCACCACAAACAAAGAGCTAACCGGCCGGTGATCCGACAGCCTTATATCTGCTCTCTTATACCAAACTTGTTTTATGCGTTTTCCAAGCCAAACTATTCTGTCACACCTGCGCCAGCAATAATCTATCAGTGAAAGCCATGAATCTTTGAAGAAGCAAAACTACCATCAGTGCGAAAAATACGTCAAATGTTTCACGTACCAAGCCGGAGATCTCCTCTTCTCACCTTCTTTTGGGTTCTCACCAGCATATCGATCACTGTTGATTTCATACTTATACGTGGGTGGAAAATTTATTGCCCCTTCTTTCCATCCATCGAATACACGACCTCTGCGGAGTTCTTTGCTGAGCTGCAAAAGCCCAGTAGCACACTTAATTCTTTGCCACAGATTTCTTTTTGGTTGAACATTTTATCAGAGATGATAAAATTTATGTCTATATCAGTATCACAACGTTATTTTTTAAGCATTTTGCCTTGTCTCACCTGGTCACAGTTGATCAGCTCCGCCCATTGTTTCTTGTCCACAAGCTTCCTGACCTTAGCATCTGACATATTTAGGCGATAGTTCAAGTCCCCGAACCAAAATATCTGACTGAAAATGGCGGGAGCCCAAGTCAAATTGTGTGAATTGCATGGACTATGATGCATCAGAGTTGAATACAACTTTGTTGATCATTAGTTTCATAATGGCTAACATATCCTTTATCCAATCACACAAGGACCAAGTTTATGACTTTGAGGTTGAGGCTACACCTGAATCATGATGGTAACACTTACTCATGAGATGGAATTGTCTGAGGTTGATCAGCATCCAATACAGTTGAGAATCGAGTGCGGCGTATGATCTCATGCACGTCAGAGTTACGCCTTTGCTCATCCCCATCCTTTTGGCCAGAAGTCAAATGAGAACAAACAAAACACAAACGCGACTGGAAGAGAGACATGCTTATAGAGACAGAACCCTGCAGAAGAAATCAGACTGTTATCTTGACCTCTGCGACTTCACATGTCGCAATAGCAATAGAGCACAAGCACAAAGTTACCTCTACCTTTTTAGTTACCAAAGAAATGAGAAGGTATGAACTAGAGATGTTGAATTCTAAGCAAAAAGTATTACCTTGTTTCCCATGTAACCCATTAGACCAACTCCAACAGGTAAGACTTTCAGATTATTTATGTGTCTCCTCAGTCTTCTCCGGACCCATATTGATACATATATCCCTACCATTTGCTTGCTAACGATCCTCACATATCCTGGACGTGACTTGGTGCACTCTATTGAAGTTACAATTCCAGGTTCCATGTCCGGCGTTACAATTCCAGGTTCCATGTCCGGCGTGACAGAGAAAGGATCATCTTCCAGGGAGAACCTGTCCAAAACATTGGATAAATAACTCAATGAATTCAACGGCCCCAGATCCTCAGCATCCCCAGGTGCTACTTTTAACCCATAATCATCAAGCTCAGGACTTTGCGGACTAAAATATAATGAGTCATTAGTCCACCCAAATCCCATTCTCCCAGAACTGCTAGATAACCTCCTCAACTTAGAAGCACAAGGATAAATTTGGACAGCTGAATCCAATGACTGTTCTGGCCAATCAGTATTGGTGCCATACATGTTTTGTATTTGAATATGGTCATCCATATCACTCACCAAACTCTGTTCATATTCTTGTAGCTCAAAGGTCTTATTGAGGTTCAATGACTGCCTCCTTGAAATACTTAGCGCAGTAGTGACATGCTCATCTCCGGCCGATGATTTCTTAAACACTGGAGACAGAGGAGCACTAAAACTATTGTGTTTGGTTTTTGGCTCTGAGGTCCGGTTAAGGGTTCTGCGGATGATTCCCTCCCATCTTGGTATGGGCCTGTTATCCTCTGCGCCGAGAACGTTGCCGGCATTTAGGGGGACCACTTCTTGAAAGCTGCAATAACTAACAATGTAACTTATCTAAACTGCTAAATGAGGAACGCCAAATCTTAGGATCAAGTGCTGGACAATCATGGAAAAAATGCACCATCCAGGCTAGTAAAACATTTTACAAAACCTTAAAAGTCAATATGGTACAATATAACATAATTCTCAATTTTTCTAAGCAGTGTCTAGAAGCAGAATCAAAGGGCAGGAGATCAACCTCAGGTTCAGAAAGATGGGCTCACCCAAGAATATAAATGTCAGCTGGCTCTTTTATACAGAGCCAGTCATCAATTTTGATATCTTCATCAGGAAGCCTTCCAGCAACATTCCATGTGCCTATTGTCACCCTATCAGGAACACAAAGGAAATGCTAGCACCACCTCTAGGATTAATGTACAGAGAAGAATCAAATACAAAAAACCAACCTCACATCCTCCTTATTAATGTACTGAACTCGAAGAGTTTCTGATTTTCCTCTCTTATGTCTCAAAAACTGTCTCCTTCCAGTCGCACCTGGAAGCATCATATTAGACGTACACATGAATGCAGAATACAAAGAGAGGAAGTTTCACTCAGAAATCATTGACTCAACTGGCCTGCAAATACTTGAAGTTCAAACAAAGAATTAGCTCAGTCCATCAGTAGTAAATCCATCTAGTCCTTCTAAAATAGTCACAAAATCTCAAATAACAACTTATAGCAGAACTGATAAAGAGATGTTAAGATACTATACCTGAAACAGTCTCTCTGCTAACAGACTGATTTCCTGAAATTCGAAAGCAATGATCCTTGCATACATTCACACTTGCACCTTTCAGGAGATGAGGTAGATTAAAAGAAAAGGAAATAAAATACAGAAACTTTACATGGGATTATTTATGATTTTTTACCATCATCTTCGCTCTCAGTTTCCGTGTCGGTCTCATCTTCACTAAAATCAAACACCTTTGGCTTAATATTTAGCCATTTCTTCATCACAATAGAAGGCCAAAAGGCCTGCAAGGGGAAGGCAAATGGTTAAAACTCACATGAAACCCTCAGCAGCAGGAGCAATTGTGGAGAATCAAGTCTGAAAGTATATAAACCTCAGACCGCTTTCCTCTCCTGGTTCTCATTAACCTGTGAGATCAACAGCTTGTGTACAGATGTCAGATACACAAGTTCAACAGGAAAAGGATGCCTAAGCCTGTAAAAGAACCATTTAAATAGAGCCACAACATATAGCCAGTCAACTTTATGGATGCTTATTGATGCCTCATTCAATGAAGATTCATTTTAAGACCAAACAATCAAGACAGAAAAGGTAAGGTCAAATTTCACAACACCCACCATCCCAACTTGCCCGGGAAGAAAAAAAAAAAAAGCTCAATGGTCCTCTAGTGTCTTTTTTCTGACTCATGGCATAACCATTAGATATTATTAAGGGGGAAAACTCAAAAGGGACACTGAACTATCACCGTTTACCAATTGCGGTCAGAACTATCAAATATATAAATGTCAATTTCAATTTTCAATACATATTATAATCTTACTATTTTAAAGGTCATTAATTCAGCTAGATAATAGCAAGTTAGCCATCCCATCGGAAAGTCGAGTTGGAAATTGGAACTAAGGGAACAAAACTGCCACTGAAGCCACTCATTCCCATTACAACTAGCGTAACCAAAGTCATGTTCTGGGACATCTGACACCTCAGTAAAAATCACATAGTATCAAGTACCATGTAAAACTGTGTTAACCATAATAACTGCCTCATGGAAGCTATGCTTCAAACAAAGTGACCCCATCTTCAGCTTAAAACGAATCTGACTCCCCACCATAATCCTTAACCAAGGGTTACATCAAATCAGCTGATCAAACACAGAGGCAGATGAGGGCAATTAGTATATTAAAGCAAGGAAACCACCTAATACAAGTATACTCTAAGCTGAAACAAAGAGTTGAGATTTTAAAATTTGTCACCTGATTCTGTACAACCTCGGAAGTACATAGTTAAAAATTGATAAACAAAACAATTACAAGTAGCATATTTACTAGTTCCAAAAGGCTATTTGAAATTACCAACTTGAGGGCAGTTATTGACGTTTCCGTTTTATAAAAAGGGTCACTGCTTCAGATAAACATTGACTGACCCGATGGAATGCAGTAAAGAAAATAATGCTCACAAGTGGGGACCTAAGAGCACCAAATGAGGAGGTGATGGACTCTAGAGATCACTCCAACAGTTGAAGACGTCCATTTATTGGCCAGTATGACTTTATATGCTCGTGTCTTTGACAACCATGGAACTGGAATAACTAAAATAATGGAACAAATGAGAAAGGTGCGAGATTATTTGTCCCTTTTCTCCATTGGTTTGAAGATAATGATAGAAAAGCAGAAGCAATGTGTTGAGGCTTGAAGCTCTGGAGTGTACGAAAGCAGTGTACTATGAGCTGTACCAAACTCACGGAGAATCAGATCACACGCTACCCAACAAAACTCAGAAATATCACCTACAGCAAAACAAAAGTCAAGCCCTGGTCACATATATCACTGAGCCAAACTCCTGAAATACCATGGAAATTTCAACAGTAAATCACAGCTCGCATGAGCTCTATAGCTTCAACAAAACCAAAGACTGAACAACCTAACAGTCATATACTTTGGTCAACACTATCCTCCGCCAAAGAAAAACTGAAGGGCGTCATGGTGATTCATGGGAGGAATTCTTTCGGCTAATAAGCCAAGCCCCATGATGTTAACAGCAGCAACTAAACAAGTTATGGAGGTTTGTTTTGTTCCATCCGCAAAATAAATAAGTAGAAAATCACAGCATTTAAGAGTAGCATCAACATCATCCTCCACAGTTAAAATAATAATAAACGTGCATGGCGAGAGGCGGTTGCGTCGGTTTCCGGACGTAATTAAAGCGACCAATCGGATGAAACGAAACCTAATTCCGCACGATCGCACTGGCTGCGAAGCGCTTCGCCTTTGGAGTTTGGACCACATATGGTGACGAGGATACAGAGGCAAAGCAGCCCACGGATCGATCGAGCAGAGCGGAGCAGGTTCGTCGGCTGAAAATGACTTCCATAGGGTTTCGAATTTTCATACGTTTGCTGCAGAATTTTCTAACAGCTAGTTTTCTGAGTTTGAAGCTTCACTCCGTTTACCCACAAGGTGGTGTTGGCGGGGTGGTCTCAACCAACAAGTTCAAGCTCTGGTGAAAATACATTGGAGTTCCGCGAAAGCTATTCTGCAACAAGTCTGATTCTAACTTAGATTTGCCTTCATACAGTCTCTCTTCTGATCTTAAAAATGGAAGTTTTCGGGTTGGTAGCAACTAGAATGATTTGCTCTATGCAAGAGATGATATACACTAATGCGCATTCCGCTGTGGTACAAACTCGAAGGCTCAGCTCAAATATGTTTACCGGACTAACATGAAACACGAGTTCGGAATCCTACCTCGAATGAATGAAGGGGGAGCTACTACAACACTTTACAGCCCCTGTAGGAAGGAACCGAGCTCTCAAAGCCTTTGTGAACTGCCGTGCAAATGGCTGCTCTTCACAGGTTCTTCTTGCTCTCCTTTTTCGAATTCGAAAGGTTTTCTTTTGTGGCATGGAATGGTGAGGACAGCCATTCTCACTGCGAGGGTGGAGGAATGCTGGAGATGCCTTGCTTGGAGAGCTCAGATAGGACGCTTTCTGTTGATGGCGGCTTGAGTCCCAGAGGTAGAGGTAGCCATGGCTTGCTTATAGCTTCTTTTACTATATGGTTGACAACCTCGTCGGCCTGCAGTGTCGGAAAGAAAAAGGACCCGTGTTTTTAGTTACATATATCTGTGTATGCATACACCCTACTTGTACAGGGATTAAGCACACATTTTAAAGAAAAGAATTCAGTGTCTTACTAGATGATGATCATTGTGGGAATTTGGTGGCATGCTGTTCCTGGAAATATCTACTCCGCCATTGTAGCCATTCTGCTGTAAAATTGTCATAACTGATAAGAAAATATAAAGAGAAAGAAGTATATATATCGAGGCGTGGCTAATATTCTCAAGCAACATACTTGCGGATAATAAGAGTATGAACCATGCAGTGGAGGCATCACCGGGCAGCCCCACACATCAGCCTGCATCTGCAACGAGCAGATGGTTTGTAAGTCCGAAACAAGCGATCGAGATCAGAATTTTCATTTAAAATTCAGAAGTACCGCTGCGCAAGTCTTCCATGGCCAGGTTTGATATGGAGGACCCCAGGCATGTAGGCCGGATGTGTGGCTGCCGGGTGTTGCCCACACTGGGCAAGCCTGATTAGCGAGGAGTGTTAGGTTAGAATGATAAGGTGGCGGGTAGGCCATGACAGGCTTATGTTGGTAATAGTAACTACTTTGCATTGTGTCTTTAGGACGCACAGATATTCTCCGTTCTTCTCGTTTAGGTAAAGCATGTCTTCTGTGCATCCTATACTTCTGCTAAGAAGAAATACAGTGTGTCATCAACTGAATGACAATTACGTTTTGGAGTAAGATCGGAGAATGGTTTCTTTGTGACCTGAAGATGACTTGCAACATTGTGCCTCGTTAGACCCTCCACTTTCATCAGCTCCAGGATCCGAGAAGGTATAGCTTGATCAACACCTAGTTGCTCCACAGCCTGCACAAACTTTTTGTGGAGATCCGAAGTCCAGTCCACCTGAAACCACCAGCAAACAAGATAATAAACATCAATTCAGAATTCATTATGACACTCATATTTTAGATCATAATGAGATAGTAGTCATGGGCACAGAACCAGCTCAGAATATTGAGATAGTAATGCAGTTGTTCAGTTCAACATTTCTAGCTCTTCAAGCTCAAAAAAACACAATACTTTCGGCCATTCCATACAAAGAGATATCCGCATAAGACATATTCGGACATAGTCATGGGCACAAGCACATCTATCGCAGACTTTTGCCCTCACAAGGTTGTTCTCAGAATCCACTCATCAGTAACTTTTGGCGATTCCATGACAAAGAAACGAATGAACAGACTTTTCTAATGAAAAAATATTCAACAAATTTCAAAAATCTTTTTGTTTTTATTTATTGAGTATCAATGGAGCTTACCTTCATCTTCTTCCGATTAGTCTTGGCTCCACAAGGACTAGGACTCTCAGACACCTTGCTTTGCTTTCTTGTATTTCCACCAAGTGAGCTAGTTTCAGCTTCATTTTTCTGGCCAGGAAATGTATCACTCTCACTTTTACAACCATCAGCCGAATTATTCTCCTCTTTGACCACACTCTCATGCATTTGTTCCCCTGCCTCCAGAGACATATCGGGAGCTGCGTTGCAGCTTGTCGTTTCGACGGATTTGGATTCCTCATAGTGCGCCACACTATCTTTTTCACTGGACCAATTAGTCTGGTCATGGCAGCCTGCATCATCCAGTAATCTTACTTGTTTCAACTGCGGGGTTGAAGGAGCTGGATACTTATCATCTCCCGGTGAACGGTCATGCTCATCATTACAACCTCCATCAAACAAGCACGGCATTCCCCCCCGGAGCTTGTCCCGAATCTCCTCGTCCTTCACCATTCGAATTGTAGACTCTTGCTTTGGTGACTCGGCAACTGCACTATACGCCTGCTCAAAACCTGGAACTTTAGACACTCGGCCAGCAACTCAGGCTATTTACCGAATGCCGCTAGAAATGGACAAACCTTATGCACCACGTGCTGCCAGATGTTGCGAAGCTTGTCCTCACATATGGGTTTATTCAGAACCTCAATAGCCCCAAGCTGAAAATGAATCGACATTAGAACTTCAGGAAGCGCTGAGTACACGAGTTACTATCGCAAAGTTGTGATCAGATTTCTTACAGCTATGCACTTCATCGTCGTGGTCAGGCATTGAGCGCTAGCGGTCACTGTAAAACCATTTTCTAAATGAGACCTGTTGCCATGTGATTATGCTCATTTATGGTTACATCTTTCTATAGCGATCACGCCACTCCCAACTCCGAAGATGTTTGAAAACGGAATCTTAAATTTTGGGCTCAAATGCATAGATAGGAAAAGTGAAGTGGGAGCGCATGTGAACTTACTAACAGTAGGCAAGCCCTTGGCCATTTGCAGAAACTTGAAACTCCCATCACACTTGACTGTACTGACCTGACATAAAGATGCAATAAAGACAGGATAGCATAAGCGGACAGGACAGGATTTGTGTCCTGTTCGAGTACAAATTAAGCGAAACTGGTAATTGGTAGTTAACAAAGCTTGTTGTAAATCACCTGCACACGGCATCCTACATGCGGTGAACTTATTTGACAGTCACATAAATTGGGTGGTTGATAAGGATGGAAGATCAATAAAAATACCTCAACAATAGCGACATGGAAGACCTCGGAATTGCTAAAGGCCGCAGACAGGGCTTCGTCCTCGTCGCAGAACGTAGACACTGCAAGTAAGCACGCAAATGCTAATAGTAGTTCAATGAAGGCACATTTGTTTTTTTCAATGATCAACTACATACAAAACTAGTGCAAATGATCAATTAGATTTCAAGTCCAAAACTAGGCTAGGGGACAAGAGGATCGATAATTGGGAAGAAAGTGATTTAAAGACATTTGATTTCTAGTTTTGGAATCTTACATTAGCAGAGTTCAAAGAGTGTGCAAGAAACGGTAATTTGAAGATCACCTACCGATGTAATCCATTCCCTCAAGTTTTGATCTGATTTCAGAGGCGTAGTTTACGTCTCTGTCAAGGAGAAGAACTCGAAGCCCCTTCGGGAAGTCCTCCCACTCAACCAATTCATCGGGAGTGCAAACCATAGCTGGTTTTTGGCATAGCTTTTCAGGCCACCTCTCAACAGCTGTAGTGGAAATCTTGAGATTTGCACAAGTAGTCAAGCTGAGACACAACAATCATTGAGTCCTCAAATCATCAACATATAGCTTGACATCTCAAAACTTATAGGGGGTGGGTTTTAAAATTTGAATTAAATCCTGTAAAGACAGGATTTCTTCAGAATCCAAGAACCAAAAATGCACCCAAAAATTAACAGTGCTTGTGACAGTTCAGATCACATGAAACTTCAGCTTTTGCTAATAATCTGTATTTCAAAGAACACAATTCACTAAATTATATGCATAAATAATCAAGAGAGAAGACTCTCACCAAGGGGAACTGAGACAAGTCTACAGTCTAGGCCAGCTCAGATTTCCAAGATCAGTGAAATTAAGGCATTGTCAGGCCTGCAAGAAGAAAGCAAAGTCAATAAAAATCCGAGTGAGGTTGCAGGAACTTGAAATCCATGGAAATGAACAAAACCCAAATACAGATTTCAGAATCATGAACCCCAAAATAAAAAGCAAAAAACAAATAGAAAAAATTTACTCCAGAATTAAGGAAAGGAGTTCAATGACGATTCAGTAAAGTCACAAGACATGCAAGAGAAAAGAGTCAAGAACATCACCCAATTATGTCACTCAGATAGATTTGTGACTGGAAGCAAAGGTCTTTAAAATAATTGAAGAGTGATTCCCAAACCCAAAGGAGTTATATGATTATCTCTTTTTCAATTCCGCTCTACCTGGGCATCAAGCACTACTACAGCGCAGCAGATGGTGGCGAGTAAAAAAGAAAGAAGGAAGATCTGAGGAGTTGGTTTTGTTGTGACTTTCTCTCTGAACCCCTGCAAGCCTTGCTACTTCTGAATCTGAAGTGGCATGGTGCTTAAGTTACCAGAGAAACAAACAGTAAGTAAACATAGAGAGAGGGAGATTTGATGAAGTAGAGCAATGGCAATTTACGTAGGTGACATAAAACTCGGTGGATGGATGTGCACAGTTGCAGTCAGTAAAAGAGAGGCCCACGGCATATGCAGAAGCCAAAAAGCTGTCCATTTTTTTTTGGGGGAAATTTATTTACTAACAAAAAGGGACATCTTCATGATATATAAGGGGCCATCGCATACTATGTGAATAATAATTCAAAATTAGTGTTGTGTTGTCGAAATGCTTCTGGTTGTGTTTTTGTGGAGCTTATTATAGCTTTCTTTCTGACTTCTCCATGCACATCATGAAGTGAAGTTAAAGTAGATGGAGAGGACCTAGTTTGTGGTTTTCGCATTATTATTCTAATCTACACTACTCTAATCATGATTACGACTTTGTCAAAAGTTTTTTATTTTATCTAGGGGCTTTATGTTCCAGTTGTTTTGTTAGGTTTAGAAGTTATAAATGATGGCATGTAAATAGAGAGTGATAATGAGCCGTCCTCTAATAAATGTCGTTTAAAGTTAATTGGAGTAGATTATGGTAAAATTAATACTAGCGGTTGAACAATTTAATTAGTGAGTGGTTGATGTTTTTTAAAAAAGTTCATACAAAAAGTAAAATTAGTAGATAATTACTGGTAAAGAATGTATTTTTTATTGATTATGATAATAAAATGATTAATTTTTGACATTTTAAGATAGTTGTTGATATTAAATACGCATTGAAAATTGTTAAGTGACAAGTAAAAGTGGATAAAAAAATTTGATTAAGTGACATGTAAAAGAGGACAGAGGGAGAATACGATAAGTGTGATGTTTAATCATATATTTCCAATTCGATTATTATCATATACAACAATAAATTCAATTGCACATGTAATATGATTATGTAGTATTATACGTAGTAATTACTTGCATAATAAACCACTAGTGTTGTAATTGAAAAATAATTAAATTGAATAATAAAAATAAATTCAAGTCTCAATCTTAAACCTTAAACAACCAAATAACAAATCATAAACGCTAAACCCCAAAACATAAAACATAAATCTTAAACCTGCGTAACTCCTAAAATAATAAAACAATAAAATTGGAATGAAATTGAAATGGATGATAGTTATAAAATGAAAATTACTTATTATCACGCTTGAATTTATGAAGCTTGATAAACAATTGATCTATTAACATGTTTGTGTGTTGCAAGCGTGGTAATTAATATTTGAAGTAAAGATCCGGGCTTGATTAATGGCTCACATTTAGCCATAATTTGATTTTATAGGCTTTCTTTGCAGTTTCATGAGTGGCTAGATTGCTTTAATATATTTGTTATGCTTATCACGTCGTCGTTTCCATATTTTAATAAATTATAAAATATTTATCATAACCCCTATAAGCATGTCTTAATTAATTAACCAACGTGTCTTGTTCTCACCATTCAATTAGTGAGAAGCGTATCAATGAGTCTCATCAATAGTGCAAACCATTTGAGATATGAATACGAAGGAGGCAACGATGAATTCAACGAATTTGTTTTATTATACGCTGCAAGATGAACATATTAATTTTGGTGAATAGATTATGCAATCCAATTTAAGTTTTATGTATTATGACTGATTTTAAAGTAATAACCACTTTGTCAAATTCTATGTTTTTGGATACAATCACATAACACATAACAAACTTGTGATTTTTGAAATTGAATACGTATAAGATAATTTATGTCAAAAGTACTACATGGATAAGCATATAGATTCAGGCAACTACATATATGAGTAGATAATCAATAATACTTACAGAAACACAGAAATCTGAAGACACATTGAACAAGACTAGAGAATTTTTGAAGAACAAAAAGCTCCAAAATTCGTCGTCTAAGAACTATCAATCTCAACCCAACACCATATATTGTTTGTTGGCTACAAATAAATATGATATTAATATAAAAGTCTTGATTTTGCTTCATGGATTGAAGAAATGGAAAGTTATGCCATTGTGATTGACAAAGCTTTATGATGATTAGAAGTGGTTGTAACATTCTTATTTGCTTTGAAACAATCGAGACAATGTTGGAAACTATCAAAAAGAATCTAGACTGGTCGCATGCTATAACATTCTTATTCTCCTTTGATGTTTGAAATGAGAGTAACTCTAGTAAATTAACGAGCTCATCAATTTATCTGACTAGAAAATCTGACAACCTAATGTGTAGAAATAGATAAAGTCAGGATGTTGTTGAAACTTCAATATGGATTACATAAAAGAGAATACTTCCTCTGTCATCTTTTACATATCACTTAACCAAATTTTTTTGTCCATGTTTACTTGTCACTTAACAATTTTCGATGCATATTTAATATTAACAATTATCTTAAAACATTAAGCATTAATCACTTCTTTATCATAATTAATAAAAAAATCATTCATCACCAGTAATAATCTATCAATTTTACTTTTTGCACTAATTTTTTTAAAAAAACATCAACCACCCACTCATTAAATTTGTTCAACCGCTAGCATTAACTTCACCTTAATCTACTCAAATTAACCTTAAACGACATGTATTAGAGAACAGAGAGAGTATCATTGTAATTGTAGGTGAGAAATAATTTAAGATATTTATTATGGAGGAATGATGCTTTGCTTTTTATGAAATCACAAATGAGAAAGAAGAACAAGTTGAGTTTCATCAAAGAAGTGAAAAATAATTACTTGTTGCCGAAGAAAGTTGAAATGGCGGTGATCCACGTACTACCGCTTGTTGTGTGGGTTTTTGAAACCCAGCTATTGACATTGTCTGTCATTGAAAATTTTAATAAAAAAATTCACTTAAGAATTTAAAAATTGGGCAGATTTATTAAAAAATAATCAACTTGAAAAAGAAGGATCGCTGCTTATTACCAAGGCGAAGATGTCGACTCTCACTTTTTGAGACATGCTCCAAAATAATATATAGATTGCTTTGGCGCTAGTAAATGCCCTAAAATAAATATCAAAATTGAGAAGACATAAGATAAGTCTTCACTGCAACCCCTAGTTAATTTCAAAGATGAATATGAGTAGCAATTCACAAAATGAAGACGATAAATTAATTGATTCATTTTCATTTGAAAGTAACAAGAGTGTCAAGAGACTTGCATCTATCTTAATAAAAAAAAAGAGATAGATTGCCAAAAAGAAAGTTTTTACTAAATCTGTAATTAAGGATTAAAGCAAAGAAGAAAGCTAGACAAGCTTTTGGTTGGGAAATAGTAAACATCACAAAACTAATAGGGATTTATTTTCATGTGGAGTCGAAGATAACATCATAGCTAAATTCAAAAAATCCAAAAGAATTTCAACATCGTGAACGTTATTGTAGAAGATCAAAAGCATAGTATCATGGATATATAGTTAAAGGATATAACTGTTGAAAATTAGGATGAGCTGGAATGTGGTTGGGGATTAATAGAAAAGATGCATATACAACGTTGCAAATCATGATATTAGTTGTGATTGTTCAAGAAAGTTGTTGTGAAAGGCGAAAGTCCTAATTCTCGTCAATTCAAAAATGTATATGGTAGAGCAAATTCGTATATCCTTTTTTGCGCGGTTTGGATTCAAGTGTGCAATAAACTGAAAATTGGGATGGTCTTCTCTGTTGTCAGGAAATTGTTTTGAGAGTTGGAATTAGAAATATGCATTGTTGGTTTCAGATAGCCTTTTCAGTAAAGAGATATATAAGCAGTATGCATCAACTTGGTTCTACAATAAAAAAGAGAGCATAAATCATGAAAATAAAGATCATCTTTATGGCCTCGAGAAATAGTGTTGTTTCAAAGTTGAGTTTTGCTAGAAGCAAGAATTGTAGTGATCGTTTTGAAGAAGTTGTGCTTGTCTTGGAGAAGTCATGTTCATAGCTTATCATGTTCTAAAAAATATGGTCTATCCTGAGTTTTATTCCATAAGGTATTTTGAGAGTATTTAAGTCTTGAATGGAGTTTTCTTATATCATTTGTTTGTTTCATGAGAATTTTGTTGAGTGGCATGTTAAACATTGTGTAAGAGTATTTCTAGCTATTTTCATGGACATCAAAAAAAAATTTACCTCTCAAAACTCTATATAATTAAGTAGTTGTGTATATAGAATCTTATTTATTTAATTCATAAATATAAACTATATTTATGTGAATTAAAATGCGACACGAATAATTTTATTCTAACTCAAACTTACACTTATTTAATGTAGACACATGAATGTAGCAAGAATAGTCTAATTAATATAGCTTCGCTCTTTGGTTGGTTTGTGAAGATAGAGTTTTTCTGAAGATTAGAAATCTGAAGTTCGGTCTTCTGTCGACTGATTTATGCTCTTTATGTGACATGCAATCAGAATTTTTGGATCACTTATTCTTCCAGTTTCAGCACACTCAAGACCTCATTATTTCAACTCTCAAGCTATATATGTCTCGATCAGCCTTCTACTCCGTTTATGTCATGGACCAAAATGATTTCATGGTCTACTTATAGAAATTTTTCTTTCTGAGTTTTCAACTATGTTTGTTTTCTCTTTATCTTAACTTGCTTCTACCATATCAGGAGAGCCAGCATGAATCATATTATCTTTCTTTTTTCCAGGATCCATATCTTGAAGTCTATCAAGTATGAGACTATGAGTGTAATATCAAGCTCATTTTTGCTCAGTCTTTACGATTTTCTCCCTTTAACAATGCTAAAATAGGATGACTAGTATCCTTAAATAGTATGTTTTTCGAATCATCATGACTACGATTGCATTTTATTTGAGCTGAACTTCTATCGTTGTGCATATTTTTCTATTTTCTCAATGAAAGCATCATCTGTCACCATGTTCACCTCTACTTTGTGAAAGCTTTCCCATTCTTGTGTGCGTGAAAACTATTTATTGCTTATGTGTAGCATATAGGTGTTTGTCATTTTTTTCAGTCCTTATGTTGCCCTGTGTTAGCTTCTGTATGTGTCTGTAGTCAATTTGGTACTGTGTATGATCTGTGCGCTAATATAATTGATATAACAGAGATTCATTTTAATGTAATATATGTACTTGTATAAAAAATTATATTCAAACTATTGAAACTTGCGACAATGATTCATTATTGAAATTCATTCGATACTTATAGTTTAAAAAATAGTTATTACATAAATAGTTGTATTTTATATATTATAATTTTTCAAAATAACCAAGAATTAAATTTAATATATTTTTAAAACAATTTTAATTTTTCCATAAAACTTTCCAATAACTAAAACGGTACAGCTGCAAACGATATGATCGAGTTGAGTCAAATATTACAGTATTCATGTTCGTTATTAAAAAATTTATGAGTCCGAGCTCGAGGCGAGTATTAATGAGATTTTAAAAAATATGTTCAAGCTCGACTCATTTAATTTTAATGAGTTCGAGCTGAGTTCGAGCTATACTCGAGCATTTGGGTTGATTTAATGATTTAATATGAAATTTAATATATATGATAAACAAGCATTTAACCGAGTTTGATCGAGTTTTAAATGAGCTACTTTTAAAGAATCTCACTTGATTGATCAATAAATTTATAAACAAGTTCCTAGTCAAGTTTATGAACGAGTCTCACACGAGTTTACATCAAATATTTAAACGAGTTGTTTGTAAAAATAAACGAGTCGAGTGTCTCATTATTGTTCATGTTTGACTCATTTCTTTAACAAGTCCATAAACAATTTCAAATAATAAATAAGATAACTCCATTTCATTGGATTTTACATTAGTTATTATAGTCATCTTCACTAAGTTTGAATATCTTAATTCTTGTTTTTTTTGAAAAGTTGCTGCTGCTAAAACTCGAACCCACGACTGTTTGGATGAATAATTTATCAAGAAACAGCTAGACTATTGCCTTAATGGTAAAAATTATTTAAATAAAGTTTTGTTTTGCTAAATAACTTGCTATAACTCTTGTTAGGATAGAGTTGCATGTTCGAACTCGAGTTACATTCTAACCTAAGTCGGTAAGTCTTCTGGCATTTTAATAGAGGCGTCGAGCTTTTAGTCAAACTTTTATCGAGCTTCTTATCGACCTTGTTCGTGAACATAAACTAGTCAAACACTTCATTGATCATGTTCGGTTCATTTATTAAACGAGTTTAAAATATTATTGTTTGTGATCAACTTACATTTATTAACAATGAGCTTTAACCGAGTAATGACCTAGCTCATTCACAAATTGCTTGCAAGCACATCAGCTCACTTGCAGCCCTATGAAATGGGAGTAAGATTCTCTTCAACTTTTTACTTTAGTAGCTCTAAAATTCATTTAAAAATAGCTTGCGGACAAAAA
Organism: Kalanchoe fedtschenkoi; assembly: GCA_002312845.1. Classification (NCBI taxonomy): domain Eukaryota; kingdom Viridiplantae; phylum Streptophyta; class Magnoliopsida; order Saxifragales; family Crassulaceae; genus Kalanchoe; species Kalanchoe fedtschenkoi. Next base: position 4,453,966 of record NQLW01000053.1, on the reverse strand, counting down.
AAAATTGAATTTCTAGTATAAATGGCTATACTATATAGCTCATGTTGAATCTACTTACGGAACTATGCATGCACATGCTAAATGATATAGTGTTCATATGAATTGCCATATAAAAATAGGATTTGAACAATAAATGTAATATATACATATATAATGATTTAAAATAGTATGCATAGTGGTAAAGCATTAAGAATTAGGATAAGAGAGGTCAAATGTCATGCACGTTTTGTGACTATGGCCCGCCTTTGCTTCTCGTGCTTCCTTTCACGTGAAAATATTTACATGTACTCCGGAATAAGTTGCGAACCCTTAATTTTTTAAAATTATTATATTTACATCATTTTTCAATATTCATATAATAAAATTTTACTATACATGTTACACTAGTATTTATATCATTCACAACATATATACGATATACTGTATCACATTGTAATTCAACCACGAGTCAGAGGTTAGACATCCTTCAGTTTCATATGTATGATGTGTTTCCAATAGAAATATTAAACGAAGAAAAGAGAGAAATATAAAGTGGAGGCGCCTCACAAACAAACGAAAATAATAATTTGTCTATCACTTGCGACTGAATTAGAGCTTGTGGTGGGCTGAAACTCGGGCTCATATTTAATTATTTTATATGATATAATGTAAGAGAGAAGATATGAGCTGACATTTTATATAAGTTAATTAAGAAAACGTCATTTACCTAATTTATTTTTTGTTTTAGTGTTTTAAGTATATTCAGGACATTATTGTCTTAGATACCCTGAAACCTTTAAATTTTTTAAAAATAAATTCTAAATCCTCAAATTCGAAAACTCAAAACTCCAATTGCCCACAACCCAACAAATCTTAAAGCCCTAAAATTGGAAACCTCTCAAAATTTGAAGACTCTAAAATCTAAAACACTGTAAATTTAACATCCAAAACACTAGAATCTTATAACCCGTAAAACAAAAACAAAAAGTAGCAAGACCTTGTCTTTCACTATGATCTCTTACCTAACTTATATGAGTTATCACCTCATATTTATTTTTTCCCGTCATATACACAGTTTGTTAGCTTGTATAATTAATCTTAAATAATTAATTTTAAAATGAAATTTATCATTAAAATGTAACTAATTAAATTGTAAAATCTAAATTTGATATTCAAATAATAAAAAGTCAATATAATACATTTGGG
>NQLW01000053.1:4415424-4451753 GCA_002312845.1 Kalanchoe fedtschenkoi | reverse complement strand
TGATATGATCCAGTCTAATTCTCGATATTTTCATTTTAAAATTATGCAAACGTTCACCAGCTGATATGATCCTTTTATTCTTTTGAATCTGCAAGTTAAAATTTTCAGGCTATGAGATTTTTTAAATAATCTAAACATACTGTGTTGGTCTTCTAATTTTTATTTGACTTATAATATATTCTTTTTACTGGGTATTTTGACAATATGTTTTGTATTTTTCAGATGGTTATATTTTTTAAAAATTAAATGACATTAAAATTAAAGGTTTGATAGATATATATCATGTCATGGTATATAAGCTATAAATTCTAATGGTTAAAATAATATCATTTTGGATAATCTTTAATAGTTTTAGGATTTATAAGTTTTATAATTTTTAATGGATTAGAATTTTTAAGACTTTCGAATTTCAAAATTTCATATTTTTACTGTTTCCTAAAAACCCTAAATCATAAAACTCTAAATACTCATAAATCCTAAAAGCTTTAAACCCTGAAACAGCTAAACACTATTCAAAATTACTATATTTTAACCATTCAAATATATAAATTGTATGCTTTGACAGAGTACATCGATTTCTTTTTTCCAAAAAATAATTACCTTACACCAAAGTTAAATAATACTCAAAAAATAACTACCTGTCATGCGATAGTTTTTAACAGTAGATACTGAATATAAAATCAATTTCATTAACTTAAATTTAAAAATTCTGTTGCACTTTCATTAATGTTTTTTAAAAGAATTCTATTGAATTAATTTTATAAGTATGTTTAAGTTATGTCACCTTACCAGTCTCATAAATATTAATTTTACAAATCTTTCACTAAACAAAATTTTGACAACTCTATATGTGGGACTCGCCGGCCTGTTATATTTTTTTTATATTATATTAATCATTAAATATTTACTTATTTTATAGTTATTTATTCATTATACATATTTATAATTATTTGATTTAGCTATTTAATGATAACAAAAATAATATTTATAAGTTTAAAATGACATAGAGTGCTCAATATAATTAAAAAATCATAATAAACAATAGATGTCATTGTTTATAATTGTAAAGCATCGTAGAAAGCTTCAAGAGACGATAGACAACACTTTGCATAAAACTCTACAGAAAGTGTTTAACTGATAAACATTGTCTATTGTTACCCTCTTGATACTAGTTACTTTAAATCGCAGAAAAATGAACCTCTCTTTTTATTATAACATGTGAAAAATAATGTGAATTTCCAATAAATGAAACCAACAAACTTACAACTTAAAGTCTTTGAAGAGCTCAAATTCAGTTGAGAAACAACTTGCCATGATGTGTCACAATAATCCTACACATGCTTGAGCCTAATACTTATCAGCCTTTCCTTTTATAAAGGCTGCATACTTTCTGAACTTTTATCTATTTCAATATTATTGTTTAACGTCACATTGGACACATACTGTGACTCCAAATTCCACAAATTTGAATTTCAAGGCATTTATCAAAGTCCAACATAATAACTCATCCTAGGGAAGTGAAGTTTCGAATACTGAATCGTAAATGCTGTTAGAAATCACCTCCCATCTTCTTTATTTACTGTCATAAACTTATTATGCCAAAATCATGTGAAACGCAAAAGTAGCAACCCGCCGAAACCTAATAAATCGAGTTCATAGACGAGTTCGTGATATACATATATTGATAAGGCAAACTTATAAAGTGAGGTTGCATCACGAAATCCATATGCATCCATGTTATCCATCTTGCTAAACATTTATGAGTACCTAAACTAGCCAATGAAAACGGAGAAAAAGTAAAACCCAGAGCGACCCTTTTATTTCCCTTTTTTTTTTTTAATTTCCTTCCATCTCTCTCTCTTCTTCTTCTTTGTCCTAATTAAATTTTGGATAAGCTAGCCCCACCACCGCAGCCCATTCCATTCAGACTTTGATCTTTACCTGTAAATCTAATCCAATCCAATTCACACTTTTGTTTGTTCTATCTGCTTAACACATACTGGTAGTTCAAAAAGGTTCAATCATTTTTGGAGACAGACTTACATGGACACGGATCACCACGTGTCCATGGACACAGCCAATGAGAGAGTGTCACGTGGCGCGTTGAAAAGTCAACATGCCACGTGACACTCTCCTATTGGTTAGACATTTTTGTTGACTTTTCAACGCGACACGTGACACTCTCCCATTGACTGTGTCTATGGACACGTGGTGGTCCGTGTCCATGTAAGAATGTCTCTCATTTTTGGACTTGTGATGTCAGAGAAGCACAAGTTTTTTGTAATAAAACGAAGTCCCTTGACATTTACAATCTACCGCTGTTAACTAAGGTTACCTGATCAAGGGATGAGGGGTAGCTTAGTTGGTGAGTGCCTCACTTGATAGGGGTTATAGCTCTCGAGTTCGAATCCCCAAGAGGGAAAGTGGGGAACCACTATTGATCCTCTTTTAAAAAAAAGAAAAAGAAAAAAGAAAAAAAAAAGGTTACAACACTAGCCGACTAGCCCATATAAACCTTCCGTTGTGATTATCTACTCACTCGCTCTGCATAACACTGAGTAGTATAGGAAGTTCCATCTCATTTTTCATCAAACCACAAACTATAGACCTAGTCTTACACGCACCCTCTGATGATAAACACGTTTAGCTACCTCAATCAAGCTACTTATCCAATTCGTTACGGACCTCTCTTGAGAGTTTGATGTGCTAATCAATTAACTCAATGACTTATTGACCTTTCTCTAGTTTTTTCTCCCTCCCTGAGTGCCATCCCCATTTTGTTTTCTTCTTCAAACTGACACATTATCATTTGAGAGACGCTGGTGCCGCATTTTTCCTACTTTGCTTCATAATAACCACAACTTTATGTTGCTAATCACACCCTTTTTTGGTCTCATCTGCTCCACATAGCATTTGAAATCTCATCAACACTGGATTTAAACTCCAATACGAAAAGGCTCTTTATAAATCCCCATCTTCATGTTGATCGGTTAGCACACAGATTTACCCCCTTGCTATGTGCCCCAAGGAGTTCAAGCTTCTCTTTGCAACGTCTTTAATTTCTACGCAACTGTCTCAGGTGTCGATTAATACATATTATTAAAAGTCTCTATAGTAATTAATATGACTTTTCACATATATTCGGTGAAGACACAATAGTCTGAAGAACTCAAAAACGAAATATAAACAGACATGGCACGTTGTGGGGTGACCATTGTTCTTTCTGTTCTTCTCTTCCTATGTAAATTGTAATGATACATTTTTACATCAGTCATGAACATCAAGTTGTTCTTTTGTTCCTTTTACTTGTATGATCACTGATTATACACATCGCTTCTTCCAAGTACTGATGTACAAACAAGCACACCACATGAAGCCGAAGGGCATATTAAGATGTACAAGGGAGTGGGCTCAATAGCAAACCAACAAATATGCTGATTACATTTTGGACAAAAAGCCCAACTATACTTTTTTGTCCACATACATGCATGTCTGTTGCCAAGTCACTCTCTTCCAATGTGGCTCTCTCTGAAAACTAGTCCAACGCTGCCAACCGTGGTGCTGGTTGGTGGGCATGAGTGAAATTCAAGGCATGTCTGGAGAGATTTTATTGCATCTTTCAATAATGGAGGGATGCTTCTCAAGTGATATTTTGAACATCATGAGCTCATGGCTATGATTAGTTTTGAGTTGGTTTCTATTTTGGAGCTAGATATGATGGAGAGATGTTGCCTTGCTGAGATTTGTTGATAGAGCAAAACCAGGTGCTTTAGAACATTGGTTTTGGATTTGGGCGTATGAGAATGGTCGGATGTGAAATGTTAGGTCTTTATTGTCCCTGGATTGGGTGGACATTGATATTTAATTAGGGTTTGATTGTGGATGGCTATATTGCAATATGTGATAAACCAGTGTCTGCACGTAATATATTAGCCGACCGAACTTAAGATTCCTGCAACAATTTGCTACTAGGAACCGTGCAACTACTATTTGCTGCTAGGAACAAAATGAAATTTTGTAACTAATAAATCTTAATTAGGTAAAGCACGTGCCGGCTCTTCGATAATTAATTTCCTCTTCGTTAGTCTCAAAGAAAAATCTTCAAGTTAAGGTTAGGCTTAGAGGAATCACTCGTAACAACTCTGACACAATGCGTCCTTGACAGTAATTAAGATTTAAGATTTATTAGTTGTAATTTGTAAAACGGATCGTTTTATCCCTGACACTAAATAGGAACTGCATTAACTGAGATTCAAATCCGTCATGAACCGTGTTAACATCTCTTATATTGATTATAACTCCTTCCGCAATCTTATTAATATTGTTAGGGGAGTGATCATATGCGCAACAGAACGATAATATTGATACACTTAATTACACGAACTACATGCATCAATACATAATAATATAATAAAAATGAGAGGAACACACAATACTTTTAATATAGTTCAGCTTTCAATAAAGCTTACGTCCTAAATCTTCATTATTAATGGATATGTATTACAATAATGAATGTCTTACTCTCGAATATAAAATCTCAACTCTTTAAAACATTTTTTGTTTGCCAATTCTGTATGCAGTGGTGACTCTTTTCAGTCGTGTTGGTTGTTCTGCAAATCATCAGTCCTGATACCAACTTGTTAGGAGAGAGACCTCTCATCTCTCTCAGCACGCGCAACGGAATGACTTCAACGACACACTCACAAGAAGCACACACAATAAGACACAATAATAGAGGAGAGTATTTAGTTATTAAGAAAACTAAACTACATACTTTTCAGTTAACCAACCAAATTAACCAAACTAAAATTTTTCAAACAATTAACCCGAACAAAAGTATATGATTAACCAATATATTAGTGAACCCAATTAATTTGTTAAAGTTAAACTAACCAAACCAAATTGAATTAACCAAATAGTCTTTATATACTATCTATTAAATTAAAATTTAAAAGTATGGCATAATTATATTATGAAATTAAAATTTTAAAATAAATCTAACTAATTGAGTTAATCAAATTAATCAAACACATATATACCACTTCTATTAGCCAAAATCGAATAAACTAAATATTGATAATTTTTTAACTGAATTCGCCGAGTAACTAATTCAATCAAATTGAATTCATTCGGTTCAGTAAATCAGCTTTTAACAAATAAACAGTGCTTTCCCCACACAATAGTATAAAAGATAAAAGAAACACAATATTTTTAACGTGGTTCGGCTCTTAACAAAATATATGTCCATGAGTCTTCACTTTTTATAGATATATATTACTGGAATTGATGTCATTAGCTCAACAAACTCTCAAATACAAATCTCTCAACTCTCCAATAAAATTTCTTCAATAAAAAACCGCTATAAAGAATTCCTGCCGATTCTCTTGGAGAATCTAACTGAGTTGCTCTCTTAAATTCTCATGTACAACTCTCACTGATTCGCTCTCTTGAATTCTCATGTACAACTCTCATTGATTCGCTCTATAATAGGACATCCTAATTATGAGGAGTTTTAATAATAAATCAAATAGAATTCATCATCTTACTAGAATGGAATGTTCACGGTAGGACGAGCCTTGACATTGGACGACTGCATAGAAAACACAACAACTGTTGCACGTAAATTTAATGTTGGCATTTAGTAGTAAGTAGCGTTCTTCATTAAATGTGTGTTTAGCTTTTACCATTTCAAGAATATTAACTAGTTACTCTCTCCTTATTTTATTACATGTTGTTTAAGATTATTTTGAGTAAATTAAGATGAAATTAATGCTAACGGTTGAACAAATTTTATGAGTGGGTAGTTAATATTTTTTTAAAGAAATTCGTGCATAAAGTAAAATTGATAGATTATTACTGGTGATGAATGTTTTTTTATTGATTATGATAAAGAAGTGATTAATGTTTGACGTTTTAAGATAGTTGTTGATATTAAATACGCATTGAAAATTATTACTCCCTCTGTCCTCTAATACATGTCGTTTAAGGTTAATTTGAATAGATTAAGGTGAAGTAAATGCTAGCGGTTGAACAAATTTAATGAGTGAGTAGTTGATGTTTTCTTCAAAAAATTCAAGCAAAAAGTAAAATTGGTAGATTATTACTGGTGATAAATGATTTTTTTATTGATTATGACAAAGAAGTGATTAATGTTTGACATTTTAAGGTAGTTGTTGATATTAAATACGTTAGATTTTAACTATAAACATGAGGATCATTTATCCCTTCAAATTAGGTGGGATTATTTATCCCATTACTATTAATAACCGGACTGCTACCAAACGTACTCTTAGGGTATGTACAAAACCCAAACTAAATGTTTTATATTTTCACATTATGTTTAGCGGCATTCCTCAGCTAATCATGTGAAATGCATGCATAAGTAGCAACTCGAAACATAATGTACCATGTTCAGAGGTCTCAGTTCTTATTATTTAAAGTAATACCAATAAGATGTTGATCTAATAATTTGAGGTGTTGTTTAATAATCTCTGAAAATGCGCTGCTCTTAGCCATCAAACAAAAAACAAATACATACAGTGAGGTTGCATCACAAAATTCTTATGCATCATTTTTTGCTTTTTGCATTCATCATTTTCTATCAATTCTATCTTATGTTCTATCTTCTGATTTATTTTTTGTTCAACTCTATTTTCAAAAATCACTTACCATCAGTTTTCTCTATCGCTATCATGGACAGCGGCTAAACCCAATCCATGAAAATGGAGAAGCTCATACAAGATAAAACCCAGTACGCATTATTCATTTTATTCTATTTATCAATTTATCTATCTGTCTGTCGTCTTTTTCTTTGTCCCAAAAATCTAAATTTTGGATAAGCCCCGCAACGAACCACAGCCCATTCCATTCAGTCTTTGATTCTTACCTGTACAGTAGTTTGGATCATCCATGATTTTTTTTTTCAGGGGGGCATAATCAAAATTTTGGTTGAATTTAGAGGAGCAGAATTAAAATTTTAGTTGAAATTAAGCATATAAATTTATTGATATATATATATATATAATTTTTTTTTACATAGACATATATTTTTGGTGGGATTCAAAGGAAAAAATGGATATACCCTGTTAGAGTATACAAGTTATATATTCGAGTGGTTAAAATAATATTTTTTTAAAATAGTGTTTAGGGGTTTTTGAATTTCAAATTTAAAGGTTTTTAGTATTTTAGGATTTCTGAGCATTAGGTTCTGGTTTTTTAGTGTTTTAAAGATTTTAGGATTTAGGGTTGTTAGGATTATGAAACTGCACCATTTTTAAGGATTTTGAAATATTTTAAAAAGCACTAAAAATATGAAACTCTGAAATCTAAAAATCTTAAAAAACTAAAAATTATAAAATCCGCAAATCCTAACAGTCCTGAAAATCATTCAAAATACTATCATTTTAGCTCTTAGCATATGTCCAACAAGCCCTACTTGAAAAAGATTTATCATTTTCAAACTTTTAATCGAAATATGCATAAATTCTTGTGATGTGTGTGAAAGCACAAAATTACTGTCATGAAAGGAAAACTGTTCCATTGCAATATATGAAATAAGGCAAGTAGTGCCAAACCCTAACTGCTAGAATACTTTCATTATAGTTCTCTCTTCTCGCTCTATGTAACATGGAGTGGTAGTAAGCTCCATCTCAGTTTCATCAAACAACAAATAATTAAACTATATACCTTGTTTTACACCTCCATATACCACACAGATGTGATAAACATTTAGAAACCTCAATCAAGCTACTTATCTGATCCGCCACGGATCCCTCTCGAGAATTCTATGTTCTATTCAGTTAAGTGACTATTGACCTCTCTTTAGTTTTTTCTCTCCCTCCCTTGTGCCATTCCTATTTTGTTTTCTTCTTCAAACTAACAAATTATCATTTGAGAGACGCTGGTGCCCCATTTTTCCTACATTGCTTGATAACAACAACTTTATATTGCTAACCACACCCACATTTTGGTTTCTTTTGTACTACACATAGCATTTAATTTGAAACTCAATTACAAACGGCCTCAATCCACATGAACGTCCCCACATTCATCATTGTCGGTTAGCACACAGATTTACCCTCTTGCTACTTGCTCCGAGGAGTACAACCTCCACTTGTGGCAACATCTGTCAGCGCATCCATTACGCGTGTAGGGTTAATACACGTGCTAATTGCTAGCGAGGACTCCAAGTATATATGTTAGGTCATCAGGATCATATACAATGTAATGTATATGAATTAATGTAATACTTGAAGTTATTTGAATTGATACATCAAATTACCAAAAGTGTAAAGATATTATTTTTTTCATATAGTGAAGACAGAATAGCATGGAGAACTCAACATTGGAATATAAACATACACATGACATACTGTGGTGGCAATTATTTTTTTCTATTCTTCTCTTCCTATCTAATGATACATTTTTTACATCTGGTCATATATGAACATCAAGATTGTTCTTTTGCTCCCTTGTCACATTATCGCTTCTTCCAAGTAATATTGTACGAACAAGCACATGAAGCCAAAGGGCATTGAGATGCAGAAGAGCTAGCAAACCAACATATATGCTGATGACATTTTGGACAAAAGACAGCTAGTTTTTGTCAACACACGTCTTTTGCCATGTCACTGTCGTGCGATGTGGCTCCAACTGTGGTGCCGGTCGGTTGGCATAAAATTCAAGTCGTCAGTTGTTGTCATGTCTGGAGAGATTTGATTGCAGTTTTTCAATAATGGAGGGATGATGATCAGGTGAGGTTTGAGTAGCATTATGGGTATGTGTACATTTGAGTTGCTTTCTGTTTTGGTGCTAGATGATGATGATGGGTTATTTGCCTGGCTGAGATTTTTTGATAGAGCAAAACCAGGGGCTGGAGAACATGGGTTTTGGACTTTGGCATACGAGAATGGGTTGGGTGTGAAATGTTAGGTCTTTGTTGTCCCAGGAGGGGATGGAGATGGACATTGATATTTGATTAGGGTTTGATTGTGAATGATTTGATTGCGTGTGATAAAACAGTGTGTCCGCCACGCGCTGTGATCTGTTTTTCACTATTCATCTCTCAATTCCGATCACAATCACGGGCCTAAATTTACATGTGACGTGTTTCTTTGTTAATTGAATGGAAATGCATCAAAGTTGAAATGCTTTATTGTACATCAAAAAAATTTGGATTGATCCAAAATTTAATTATAATAAATTCAGTTTGTGTTGATTTAGAATATCCGGATTATGTTGTGCGTCTAAAATTTCACGCTCCATTGATTTTTGAGCTTAAATAAAGTGATAGGATCATCCAAATTGAACTCAAAGTAATATATATAATTATGTATTTGTTTGGGTTGAATTATTTGTAATTTGAATTGGATTTGGATAAAATATTTGAAATAAATACAATTATTTTTTAATGAAACCAAATTCAATTTATTGACCCAAATTACACCCTTGGATCCATGCTAACTTTGTTAGTTACAATTCAATCTTAGCTTAATTGATATGGCGATTGAGTGAATTTTTTTCAATATACTATTTTCGTATCATTTGTATATAAAAAAAAAATTTGTTTAGTTTCCGATTTATCTTATATTAAGAAACCGTCTGTGTCAATGGCGGTTTACTCATGCCTTACCACCTCCACCACCTACGGATTGTTAGTGCGGCGTTACTTCTCTCCTCCACAATTGACCTGGCTTGCACGAAAGCAAACTGCGATGTAATAAATTTTTGAGTTTCATCCTCCAACGATATATTAAATTTATGTTAGGTTTGAGAAAATTAAGAGGAAAAGTTAAAAAAAATTATAGGAGATAGTGTTTAACAACATCCAGATCATGAGTTCGAACCTTCGTGGTACCGCATTTGTACTTTAATACACTAGAGGTGCGCATGAGCTGAATCCGCAGCGAGTAAGACCACTACTGTCAAGGTGGATGGGGTGTGCGGGCCCATGACCATAAAAAAAACTACAAAAAAATAAATCTTTTAACCAACAAGGTGTTGGCTCAATGGTTTGAGGGTGTTGTCTAACAACCTCAGATCATGGGTTCGAGACTTGGTGATACAGTATTTGCGCTTTGATACTTTGAAGGTGCGCCCAAGCTGGCCCATAGTGAGTAGTGACGGCACTATCAAGATGGAGGAGATGTGCGACCCCTAGTCATAAAAAAAATTAAACAAATTTATGTCCGATTAAGGAAAAATTGAAAGAAAGAAAAGTAGATGAAAAGTTTGACATGAAATGTGGTTTTAAATTAAAGAATATTTTGATTAATAACGGTGACTTGAATAATATATACACTTTATCAGGGTATACTAGCTACATGTCCGTGTGGATAAAATAATGTAGTTTTGAATGATATTTAGAGGTATTAGAATTTTTAGTATTATAGAGTTTCCGTAGGTTTTGGGCTTAGGATTTAAGATATTTAAGTTAATGAAACTATGACATTTTGGAGGATTTTTTTTGAAATAAATTAAAACATTAAAATTTAAATCTCTAAACTAAAAATCTTAAAAACCTTTGAACACTAAATACTTTAAATTTTAAAACTCAAATCCTATTATTCTATTTCATTCCTACTAAAACTTAAGATTATAAATCATTATACAAAAGCTTCTCAGATCCTTTTTTCCTCTTGAAAACATCTCAGAATGAGGCTTATGAGCTTTTATTATTTAGGAAAAGCATAAAATGGGGTACGTACCATCACCGTTTTAAAAATCACGGTCATTATTTTTTAATTATAAAATTCAGGGTCATTTTGAATTTAAGAGTTTTTGTATTATAATTAAATTTATAATTATAATCTATAATTACTATTCACAAACTTTAATCAGGCACCTAAATAAACAACATCATTATAATATTTCCATTCATTTTTAATTTACTTTTAATATTTCAGATCCGTATCATCCTCTCACCAAAATAACAATCAAATCAGTACGTCGAATCTGCATTATTAAAGAAAGATAAATGTGTTAGAAAGTGTTTGCAATAAATTATGAAACAAAACGAAAATAGTAATTTGGGAAAACAGCTGAATGAACAATTTAACAAAATGATGTACTTTTAGTAAAATGCTTAATTATAATTCGTATTATAGATAATAATTTTAAATTTAATTATTACACAACAGTTCTCCAAATTCAAAATAATCATTAATTAGAAAATTAAAAAATAATGACCGTAATTTTTTAAAACGGGAATAGTACGCATGTAATTTGTAATTTTCCCTTTTTATTTTGAATCAAACATATAAGTATAAATCAATTGCGATTGAACCAAATCCAACTTAACTGATACAACTTTGGGCACAACAGCATGTTGGGCCATGATACCTGTAACGGGCCGAGGACCAATGGTGATGGACGTGCTTTAGGCCGCCGCCGCCAATTCTAAATTTGCCCTATTTTACTTTATATTTGGTTTTAAAATAGAGAAAATTACACAAAGGAAGGTTGTAGTGGACCATTTTTAAATTTGGCAGCTATTATTATTATATTTTGCAATTTTAAGGAATGTTTCAATTTTGGGTTGTTGTGTAAATAGTCAATATATGATTTCATCTTAAATTTTTTTATCTTTAATCCAACCACTCATATATAAAATAACCGTGTTCATTCTTTTATCTTATTGATATATGTTTACTAATTACGAATAATTTAAATTCATTTCTTAATTACAAAATGGGTATATTTTAAATAACTTGTACTCTCTAAATAACTAATTTACTCTATAATTAAATTAACTTTTGGAAATTCAAATATTTTACCTAACTCCAATCGAACTTAATAAAAAAATAATATGTAACCGAATATATATTATATTATTATATTTGCAAAAAATATTATTTTTTGATTTATGAAACATATAAATTTAATGTCTAATCAAGAACAAATTTTGGTTCAATTAATAATATTTGATCTGTTTTATATGAATAACTTTATTTCTATGTGTGTAATAAAAGAATACATGGTAAACATGTATTCATTTTGTATCAAAAAATATTATTTTTTAATCAGCATATATATTTTGTCAATTCATTTAACTGAAAAAGCAACTCATCTTACCTCACATAATATTCAAATTATTTTTGGGTTCTCGATCAAGCATTTATTTTATATTAGAGTTCTTTTGATAATACAATTTATTTTTCAAAATAAATATGTAACTAACATAAAATTGATAAACTGTAATGAAGTTGAAATTCAGATCTATGTTTTATTCAACTATTCTATTCTATTTTATTTTTTTTCAAACGGCTTAGCAACTGAGAATCCGATCTCGTTACACTAAAAAATAGCACAATCATATATTTGATTTTTGAATGATTTTGCATAAATCTATTGTAGAATAAAGATTTTGAAAATTCATATTTTTTTCAAGCGATGGATAAATCATAAATGTACGAGCAATAGTTAAACAAATTAGGTCTGGATCCAAACTTGATTTTAGGATACAAGCGAAAGGTTTGTGCTGAATTCGGAAAAATTAGTTGACCCTGAATTTTTAAAGAAAGTGGAGAGATTGAATCCTCCTAATCCATTTAAAATCCTTCCAGTTAAGAGAATCCTTCCAATTAAGAGAACTTGAAAGAATTTGATGTTAAAAGGACTTTCTTAACTTTTGTGTTACATATTTATATATTATTTAAATATATATATTTTAGAAAATAATCATTAAATTTTACTCTCATTTTTTCTCTCATACTTAAAAAATATTTTTAAGAAATAAAAATATTATTAATCAATTACACAATGCATTTGAATTTGCAATACCAAGGAAAGTTTAAAATTTTTAAAGTGAAATCGTAAATAAGTATTTACACAACAGCCTCAAATTGGAACATTCCTTGAAATTGCAAAATCTGATAGTAATACTTGTCAAATTTAAAAATGCGGTAGTACAACATTCCTTTTTGCAATTTTCTCTTTAAAATAAGAAGAAAGAGAAATATGTGTATTGTTTTTTTTTATTATTATGAATGTATAATTATGAGGAAAAAAAATAAAAGGCTCTTTAATTTTGTGAATTATTCAATTGTTTTTCACTTATTTTTTTTCAAAACTTTCTTCTAACTGAAAATAAAATTACCTCCGATTTTCAATCTCATTTTCCTTTACTTCACATTTTCTCTAAACCAAACACATCCTTACATAATACTCTTTAAAGAATTATTTCTATTTTTCCCTTTTTATATACCTTGTGGATTTTGCTGTTTGCTCTTACAAATGTTGAAATGAAAATAAGGCGAACCGCACATACATACAAATACAATCAGCTTTGTAAGGAAATTGGGTGACTCAAACTCAAACCCCAATTAAATAATTTAAAAACTGAGTTGAGTATATGTAGGTAAATTTTTGGATTTAAAGTTTTGAGTTAGATTAATGTTTGAGTTAAAGTATTACGGATTGATGTAAATTGAATCTAATCCAAATTATTTATTTTTATCATTGATTTATATTTTTTTTTGGAAAAACAAATATACTCTATCAGCGTATATATAAGTTATATATTTGAATGGTAAAAATTACACCGTTTTGATTTGTGTTTTGGAGCTTTAAGATTTTGGAATTTTTAGTATTTTTGGATTCCTAGGATTTTAGAGGTTTCTAAATTTTATTTTTAAGTTTTTTGGGATTTAGGATGTAAAGTTTTAGGATTATAAAACGACATTATTTTTGAGGGATTTTGAAATTTCTTTAAAAAACTATAAGTATGAATTTTGAAACCCAGAAATCTTAAAAACCCTAATATACTTAAAAATCTAAAACTCAGAAACCCTATAACTCTTAAAAATTATCTTAAATGGCATCATTTTAGCTTCTAAAGGTATATATAAAATTTATATACTTTGATGAGGTATATCCACCAAGTCCTAATTTTGTTTATAATATATAAATAAATGGGTCGATTTGAATTGAAGCCAAAATACTATTTTTAATTTGGATTATTTTTGAAAAAATTTAAATTGGATTGAATAGAGTGAAATATTGTAAGTTTACTGCAACCCATTTCTTGTTCACCACTACCACATTGTATAAATACAGCGTCTCCATTTTTGGTCTTATAAGATGCTTACGTAATATATGATGTTTCTCAGTAAAAAACGTCGTATATAATAAAATGTGTAGAGCTACATTGTTTTGGGTTAGACTATGTACGATATTTTGTCCCAGTAAACACCATATATACTATATTATTTTTACATGCCGTTTTTTTCATTAAACGCCGAGCTAGATAAACACTTTATACGTCGTTTCTGGAGAAAAAATGTTGTATATTTGTCTTTCTTAATTTTTAAGGAGTTTGTTTGTTTTAATCGCTTTTTTAAGTTAAGTCCTAGTCACCTACGATTTTCTCTTTGCAATGACCATATATGTGGACCCTGATTTGACAGTAAGTGCAGTTCGTAATTTAGTTTCTAGTATGGCGAGTGCTCATTTAAAAGAGTATATGTTTGAATTCATGAATTAACATATTTATTTTATTATTTTTATTATATATACATATAAAGTTTTTTATTCTCATTTTATATTATATTTTACCTGTCATGTACTATAAATGATTAGAAATTGAATAAAATTAAGTCGCCTCAGTCGGGAACACGTCAGATTATGAGTTTGTGAAATCATATTGCAAGAAGAAATCTACGAACAAGGTTTGTCATCTTTATATAAAATGCAGGAATGGAAGTATGCTCTTTATCGTGGAGTTAAAATGTCGTCTTCTCAATCCTACACTGTTGGTATTGATGCATTGATCCTACACTGTTGGTACTTACATTGTGTACTATTTGGCAGATCTCAATCCAAAAAAACTGGTAATATCGATGAAAGCACCGATGACATAAATGAGGATGTCGATTTTCGTAAAATGTTGAATGACACCCTAGCTACGAATAATTAAAAAATACCAACTTATTCGAATCAGTCAAGAATGATGCAAATATCCCTCTATATTCGGGATGGACACGTTTTAGTAATTTTCCGAAATGCTGAAATTGTGCAATCTAAAAGTCACATACGGTTGTGACAAATGTAACGTGGATATCTTGTTACTTTGGGGCAAAATGCTTTTGAAATCAAATGAGCTCATAAAATGAACTTAAGATGTAAAAAAGTATTTTGTTCAATGGGTATTGAGCGTACAAGAAGGTAAGTGTGTGCCCAAATGATTGTGTGCTTTATAGATATGCGTATGAAGATATGAAAGAGTGTCTGAAGTGCGGTACACTATGAACAATTAGAAAACTATGAATGAGAAGAAGGTGAAATGCGGACTTGTGAAGGTCTTATGGTATCTCCCGATGATTCCTATATTTAAACGGATGTTTGCAAATTTAGAAGAATAGAGTTGCTAATTTGGCATTCACATATGAGAGTTGAAGACTGAAACATGTGTTACCCATCAAATTTAAATTAGATGGAGCAGTTTAACGTTCAATATCCTGAATTCGGTAACGAATCAAAAAAAATCTGAGGCTAGCATTAAGAACTGACGGTATGAATCCATTTGGTAATATGAGCAGCATGCACAGCACATGGCCTGTCCTCGTCACGATTTACAATTTATCTTAGTCATTGTGCATAAAAAGGGGAAAAAACCTAAAAGGGGACTTGAACTACCACCGCTAATCCAATTGCAGTCTGAACTACCACGATTGCTAAAAAGAGTGCAGCGAAAAAAAAATTGGACTAATTTTCTAAAATAAAATTTATCATTACATTCGAAAACTATATTATTATTTGATTTATATTTGTGTGTGAAAATTAAGTGGTTTCGTTATGAAAAGACATCATTTTCTTTATGTGCACAAAACGATATAATTTATTTCTTTATGTAGCGTGCAATTTATAAGTAAAAAATGACGTTGAATTATTATCTAAGCTTATAGTAGAGTTTGTTATGTGCTTCAGGTTGAAATCTATTCATAGTTTAAGTGTTTGATTATAAGAAAAATGTCTCTGTTTCTACATCCATGTGTTTATTCCGTATAATTGTGAGTTCAGACTTTCTTGACAATTTGTTCTCATAATCACGTAGAATAACACATAAACTGAAAACTAGAGGCTTAGTTCTTCATAACCAAGCACCTAATATGACTTTATTTCAACTCGATGCACATAGCAAACACACACATTAACTTGTGGATATCATTCACAAAAATCATTTCTTTGACGTTGTAATCTTCTTTTTCTACCGCAGACATAAAATATCATTTGAATCAGACATTCAAGCCATTTGCCAAAGCCTATCTCTCTCCTCAGCCGCTCCCCTCGAAGACATAAGAATAATTTATGAAGTTTCACTTTTATAGGCTCACGGTGGTACAAAATATGGAGTTTAACTTATAAGCGACAAAATGGCAAACAATGGTTAACAAGTTTATTGTCGAGTTTGTTAGATGTCTCAAGTCAGAACTTAGTAATGGTTTAAGTATTTGATTATAAGGAATTTCTGTTTCTATGTCAATGTGTTTATTCCTTGTAGTTGTGAGTACGGACTTGTTGATAGTTTGATCTCACAATCACGCTGAATAACACATTGTCTTGGAAACAAATATGTATTTCCTCATAACCAAATACATAAATATTACCAGATTTTAACTGAGTCACATACATAACAAATTTATCCATTGACTTGGAGACACCATTTTACCGCCATTTTTTTCTAAAGCTACTCTTCATTTTGTCCCTTCATGAGCATCGAACATCAGCCAAAATTATAATATTCAAATTGAAAAATGGTCGGAAAAGACCACATGGCCGAAACGCGCCCGCAAAATGACTATAAAACAAAGAGCAGAACGGACCAATACTGGGCGGAAAAGTTATCCAATCAAATTGACCGGAAGCTAGCCGATATATTTTCGGAATGAGGGCTCGAAAACTGAATGAAAATATGCCAGAAGATATTATCAAAGGCATTGGTTGGAAATTCACTAGAATTCATTTTTCTGACAATTTCTGAGGCACTTTTCAAGTCAAAGTTCTGACTGCAAATGTGTATTTTTTGTAGTGTCATGAAAAAACATTTATACTAAACTTAACCAGGTAAGACGAATTATATTCTCCTCCTATGTCAGATCTGATAAACTTGATCTTTGTGCCAGTATGATTTTCTATTTCGTTCTTAAGAAAATAATTTTTTAAAGACTTCTGCTACAGTCATCTATAAATGTGATATAACTATTCTTTTCATCTCTATTTAGCACACCATGAAATGTATATAGTCATCATATACATATAATAATGTGCTTGGTTTAGGGAAAATTAGGTGGAAATGAACATGAGAGTGAAAGTGAATTTTTCATGGAATCCATCTCATTTTTCTTTGTTTTGTTAGAGATGAAAAGTTTATTGGAACATGCTCAAACACTCTTTATTTTGTTAAAAATTTTCATTCCAGTTATTTTGCCATCCTCTAATTTTCTTCAAACTAAACCAAAATTCCTTCTCATTTTCCGTCCAAGTTTCAGCTCCATTAAATTTTTTTTAAACCAAGCACAGCCTTATTCCCTTGTACTTGAGTGATAGAACTCTCTGATTGATTTGACCATAACACATCTGACACTTATTTGATTCTGCAACTGTGCGAGTAGGGATAACTCAATATTCAACATGCCATTAATGGATTCGTCATTCACATGTTTTTTAACAGACAAAATCATAAACATGTAGAATTTTCGTAATGCATAGTCCACAGAGAGGTAACATAAACATTTATTAACAGTCATTTAAAAATGATAAATCGAAATAATCACAACATAGTGTGAAAAGTCTGTAGACAAATACTTTTAATAATGAAAATTACTGAAAATATAGTCGCAACCTTATTATGCTTGAAATTTTTAACTCCATGTATTTTTGAAAACACTTGAAAACCAGTGTATACAGCCTGAGAAAGTATTTTCTCCTAAATCAAACACAGTTTATTTATCAATTCATATTTTGCAAGTTAAATGAGCGAGTCACAAACTCCCAAGCGAAGCCAGAATAATGTTGTGGCTTTTTTTTGGTGGTCAGGAGTCGCACATCCCCTCCATCTTGATAGCGGCGCTCATACTCGCTGAGGGTCAACTCACGCACACCTCCAGCGTATCTAAACGCAAATACAGTACCGCCAAGACTCGAACCAAAATTTTGAGATTGTTAGACAATACTCAATACTAGTAGACCAATGAATACGGAATAGCTCAGACCCATTGTCCCAGTTAAGAAACTCTAGTGTGAAATAGAAAAGACATCATCCATTCTTGTAACTGTAACATCAATATAGCCTTGCAAAAAGTGCTTTTGCTACATTTTTCAGCTATGGTACATATTAACCTATGCTGTTTTTGTTCCCAGGATAGTTGACAAAAGCCACTATTAAGTTGATAATTTATGTATCAGCCTCCAAATGAAAATAAATTATCCTACCAGTGGAAGAAGAGAATGCTTCTGATCTATCCGCACTCCGGAGCAGAATGTTCAACTTACCGGAAGGAATATAAATATTCAGATGGATTTGAAGGAAACTTTAATCATCTGAGGAGCTAAAGCCTTTGCTGCCCACCCAATACTGTTTTACAGCGACAAATATTTTCTCCGGCACAAGGGGCCCATCTTCATGATCCATTAGCTTGATATCCCATCTCATGCCTCCGGCTATTTTCCTCACCTTGTT
The DNA here is from genome assembly GCA_002312845.1 of Kalanchoe fedtschenkoi. Classification (NCBI taxonomy): domain Eukaryota; kingdom Viridiplantae; phylum Streptophyta; class Magnoliopsida; order Saxifragales; family Crassulaceae; genus Kalanchoe; species Kalanchoe fedtschenkoi. Next base: position 4,433,077 of record NQLW01000053.1, on the reverse strand, counting down.
TAGAACGTTAACTTCGTCCCGTAAGATCACTGCTCCTTCTGGCCGCAGGATGCGGTCCATTTCGAGAAGGATATCTTCCAGCTCGCACCTGTAAATCATTTCCAAACATAAGTTGCACAGTTTGACATAAAGTACCAGGAGATATTAATCACATTTTGATTAATAATCTCAATATAAAAAGATGGCTCACTAAGGAAGTGGATAGCTAGAATCACCAGGCACTGTTTGGTTTAGGGGAAATAAAATAGATGAAAAATTAGAAGGAAGTTCGGTGAAGTTAAAACATATTTTGATAATTTCTTTATAATTTTTCACCTCTTACCAATACCAAATATAAGAAAAACTAGATGGAATTAATTGAGAAATAATTTTCCTTTTCCTCATATTTTTCCTAAACCAAACCGAGCTTGATGTACTCCGTCTTACCATAATGATGGCATCATATCGGCCTGGTGAACTTGTAAATGTACTTGAAATGTTTATGTGAACCAATTTTCATATATAAGGTTAAAAGCAGTGTCTATGTGGACAATAAATAGATGCAAGTACGGAACTTACTTGTTTTGGTACAAGCCGAACACACCGCTACCATGAATGAAATTGTATGTCCTAGGATATGTGGAGAAGCCTTCGCACCTGAATGAAGAGATGGAAAATGGAAGCTGGATTAGAATCTTTATCCATGCGTCGATGTAATATTAAATAAAAGTAGAATTGTGACATACCAATCGTGATATATTCCAATCAAACCCCTTTCGTAAACAACGCCCAGTGTATCCTTCGCAATGGTCGGCACCACATTCATCACCCATGACTTGGGAGAATCCAGTGCTGCCGCAAAGCCCCCAAGCCCAGCATTCATATCCATAATGTTTCGGTACCTTGCTGTTCCTAGTTGGCTAACATGCCTTTTGTACTCAGTTAATCGCCTTTTCCATAACTTATTGTCCGCTAGGTATGATTTCGCTGTAACCCCAGACACAAGGCCGCTGGCTATTCTCGGAGGTGTCGCAAAAAGTCTCGCTGGGAACTTTTCTAATTCCCCGCCTGCTAACTCGGGGAAGGGGGTCACACAAGCTTCCATCTTTTTGTACCTAAATTGCACCACAAGCAAATGTCAAGTCATGTTTTCACAGGAAAAAACGCCGGTTGGGTAGGAGAAATGTCTGGACTGCAAGAACTCACCAGACATCTTCTGTTTTCTTAGGTTTACACATATTTACAGATTTCCTCTGGCAAGATTCAGGATTCTTCCTCCAGATAGCAATATCTCCCTTTTCATACTTTTTCTCCCAGCATAGATTCTTGGCCAATTCTTCTATTCTCGTCTGCTCAGCCTTGGCATCCTCCTTAGTCCTCTTCCACGTACGGTAGTAGGTCTTCCAATTGATCGGAGGACCAGATAGCACCCAATAGCCACCGGGTCTAAGAACACGGTCAACTTCCATTAGGTACATTCCCTCTGCAAACATATTTTGTAGTTCTTGTTCAGCTGGCCGGTCTTGTTAAACTCATTAAGTACTACTCATTCGAGTCATTTGTTTCTTTGCGCCATTCGATGTAAATGAATTGACAAACATCAACATAAGATGTAAATACGAAGCTGTTACCATTAGCTGTCCATGATGTCAAACATCTAGAGCACTGAGCCATGTCAAATGCCCTCGAAGGGTATGGAAGATTTATTGATCCAAGCACACCAATAACCGCTGGTACACCTCGTTCCAGAGCAAACTGTACTTGAGCTTCGTGATTATCTCGTGGCGCGAATGACATGGCAAGCACATTTCTTTTAAGCATATACGCACCCCAGCTGGCAACCTGCAAGACATTGAAATGAATTCTGAAACTACTAACAGGAGCATAGCGATATTATGAGTTATCTCGACTTACCCCACAGCCGGTGTCCAATGCAGTTCGTACGGACCCATCCGCAATGGGGATGATAGATGCAAGCTCATCAATATATGCATCAGCGCCTTGAGGGAACATAGTTCCGCCACCGGGGAACTTGAACACATTTCCTTTGTACTCGACCCAGTTCTGGACCGCTTTCTCAACCGTCAAGCTCTTGTGAGGAACGTTAGCGTAGTACACAAAATCACGGCTCTTTGGCCACTGAAACGGGGTGGTGTACCCCTCCGGCGCAGGAATGAGGCAACTTAATTTCTCATCCTGAGGAGGGCAGTGTCTCTCGCGATAAGTCATGTTTTCTCTAGGAAACTTCATCGCGCGGTCTTGTTCTTGGCAAGGGGTGTAGTCAGTATACTTCATGTCACACGGCTCAAACACTCTGGTAGCGGGATTGGTGGAATCTAGCAATGCGACATCCTTGTGCTGACGTTCAAAGTTCAAATCGGCTTCAGGGATGTCGACATTTGAAGCAGCGGTAATTGTGGTAGGGACACAGTCCGTTTTCTTAGTAACTGCCGTTGCGATGCGGTCACCCTTACCGAAACCACCCCTCTGCCATGATCCTAACAAGTAAAAGAAACCGCACAGGCCAATAACTATTAGTATCGACAACGGTCTTCTCGTTCTGCCGCCTGGTGGATTATTCTTCGAACCCATGATCTAGCACCGACAGTTCCTGAAACTCGGGATTCGCAGCCCTCTGAACCAGCTCAATCACTATCAGATATCATCAAGTTTTCCAAAAAGGAACATCCAACGCAACTATAATAAGCAAGAAAAATGCGCAATCTACTAGTAAAAAAAACAGCAGAATTCGTCAAGACACAAAATCAGAAACAAGATTTCAAATACAAAATAGGAATCTCCATGTAAAGCAGATCTCATTTCTGTAACCAGACACAACCTAACAGAGCTAAGTAAATAGAGAAAAAGACTTGAATTCAAACAACAAATCTATCCGAGACAGCAAGAACTGATTGAGCTACTGAAATTTCAACTGGTAAACTAGACAATCTTCAGCACTGAGTTCAGAGACAGACAAGTGGTTTGTTGAATCTCAACTAGCTGAGCCTCCAACAACCAAATCTAGGTAGAGCAGTAAAGCAGGTATGAACAGAAAAGGCAAGAAAAAGTAGAGGAGCAGCCAGATCCAGCAGCGTACCTCGGGCAGCTACAAGCTCCGTATCCGGATCTAGGACGGAGTGGAGTGTGAACGGAGGAGGGGGTGAGAGCGAAAGTGATGCAATGCAAGTGAATGTTTCTGGTGGAAGTGGAAGGGTGTAAAATAGCATAAAGCAGTTTGTTGGTGAAGGGTGCAAAAGATATAATCTTTACGGGAGGGAGCTTTAAATGCTGGGATAGATAATTGGGTCGTTAAGATGTCGGCGATCATGGCGGTAAATGGAGGACCTCTGCTCTCATCTGCTGTGGTTGAAAACTGGAAGATTTTAAGATGCCGCCGATCAGGGTAGAGAGGAGAGAGAGAGAGACAAGCGCGTATTTTGTTTTATTTAAATTTAATATATAGTTAAAAATATAAAATTAATATGTAAAAACAAATATGCCCTGTCAAAATAAATAAATAGGTATTCATAAAAATAACATATAGCTTTTTTTTAGAGATTTGAGTGTTTTATAACTTTAATATTTTTTTATAATTTTTGGGTTATAAGCATACTTGAAATTTCAGATTTTAAATTTTTTTGTGTTTTTATAATTTTCATTTATGTTCAGAGTTTTTAGACTTTTAAGACGGTGTTGTTTAGATAATTTTTAAAATATTTTAAAAATTAAATTTTTTTTAATGCGAATATATATATTGGACTTCAATATCTGAAAAATAATTATGTGACTATTTAGAAAATCGACAGGGTAAAGGTGGGGTAGAAAATCTTAACCTGTTGGGTTCAACATGTAGTACTCCCTCTGTCCTCTTTTACATGTCACTTAATCAAATTTTTTTGTCCACTTTTACTTGTCACTTACCAATTTTCAATGCGTATTTAATATCAACAACTACCTTAAAATGTCAAACATTAATCACTTCATTATCATAATCAATAAAGAATACATTCCTCACCAATAATCATCTACCAATTTTACTTTTTGCACGAACTTTTTCAAAAAATTGTTAACCACCTACCTATTAAATTTGTTCAACCGCTAGCATTAACTTCACCTTAATCTAGTCAAATTAACCGTAAACGACATGTATTAGAGGACGGAGGGAGTATTTAATAGCTGAAAATGTGTGACAAAACGTAACACCTACGTTGCACAGTAGTACGACATTAGTTATCCAACAATTATGTCGGCGGAGGAAGATGCTGGCCTTTGTGTTCTCACCACATCTCAGCGCGTTAAATTGTGGATTGGCTGTTAGTGGGACGCTTTCATATTCGAAAACAATTATACGTCCAAATCAGATTGGTAATGAGCCTAATAAGTCGAAAGGTCTCGGACCATCTCATGATTTGAAATATCTTAATTTTAAATAATGTCAAAAAAAAATATACATCATTGTATGCATAATTTATGTAGTATTGTTGTATTCAGATAATAAAAATAAGGGGAAAAATCTAAAATGAGATCTGAACTTTCACCGTTTATCTAATTGCGGTCAGAACTATCACGATTTCCAAAAATGGTGCGATGAAAAAAAAATTGGATTGATTTTTTAAAATAAAATTCAGCATTACATTATAAAACTAATATTAATATAACACCTAGATTTGTGTGCGAAAATTACATCGTTTGGTTATCAAAAGACATCATTTTCTTTATATGCGCAAAACGATATTATTTATTTTGATAATCAAATGACATATTTTCGCACATAAATTTAAGTCTTAAAATAATATTAATTTAGGAATGTAATGATGAATTTTATTTTAGAAAATGAATCCAATTTTTTTATCGCACCTTTTTTAGAAATCGTGATAGTTCTGACCTCAACTAAATAACTGATGATAGTTCAGGGCCCCTTTTAAGTTTTATCCCTAAAAATAATGTCGTACTTCCTATTCTTATAATTGAAATCCTTATGATTTAATTCATTTAACAAAAATTATTTATAACATTTTCATATAGCCAAAGTGATTCTGTTCAACAAATTAATAACTTCACCTCCTTGTTCGAAATAACCCCATTTTCAAATTGTACAGGTTTTTTTAGGTGGTTATGAACAGAAGATCTCTTTCATGTTTTTATCACGTAAAACTCTTTTCACAATTAGTGGCTCAGTCAAATGTTCTATTTTCGGAAAAAGAATCGTTGTACTTCGTACAAAGATTTTCCTTCTTCGTTGAAATACACTTCGACCGCCATGGTTGCGATGATCACAATCGCTTATTACGTCAGCATAACATATGTATCCAGTTTGGTTGGTAGGCATTCAAATTGAATGGCTCGCAATATTAATAAGGGAAAAATTCAAAAGAAAGTTGAACTATCACATTTATTCAATTACGATTAGAATTACCACGATTTCTAAAAAGGGTGCAATAAAAAAAATTGGATTGATTTTCTAAAATAAAATTCATTATTATATTCCAAAACTAATATTATTGTAAGACTTAGATTTGTGTGTGAAAATTACGTCGTTTGATTATCAAAAGACGTCATTTTCTTTATGTGCGTAAAATGATATAATTTATTTTAATAACCAAACGACGTAATTTTCGAACATAAATCTAAGTCTTATAATAATATTAGTTTTAGAATGTAATGATAAATTTTATTTTAGAAAATCAGTCTAATTTATTTTTCATTGCACCATTTTTTAAAATCGTGATAGTTCTGACAGCAATTAGGTAAGTGATGATAATTCATGACCCCTTTTGAGTTTTATCCCTATTAATAATGTGATGTCGGACAACTTGTGCGTTCATACTTCATAGAGACATTCGTGAAATGAATAGTTGAAACAGTTTATTTATTGAACTGAATTATTACTATCCGCAGTTGCTCACTGATTTTCCTAACTATCGAAATTTAAAATAATAATAATAATATTATTATTATTATGTTGTAAGTTAATCAATTTTTAAAATTTATTTCTAAATCTCCCATTCTCCCTCTTATCAACACATAAAAAAATAGGATTTGGTTATCAAAATAAATTATATCATTTTGCGCACATAAAGAAATAATCAAACTGCATAATTTTCGAACATAAATCTAAATTTTATAATAATATTAGTTTTGGAATGTAATAGTAAATTTTATGTTAGAAAATCAGTCTAACTTTTTTTTCATCGCATCATTTTTGAAACGTGATAGTTTTGATCGCAATTTTTTTCCCTAAATAATTTGTAGGGTTATATATTGTAAACGAGTAAAGGCACCCGTCGTTCCGACGGTTCGGTTCAAAAACAATTAAAAATCGAACCAAATTATTAGTCATCCCTTTTTAAAATATGAAACTGTAAACCGAACGATTAAAGACACCCGTCGTCCCGACGGTTCGGTTCGAGAAAAATTAAAAATTGAACCAAATTATTAGTCATCCCTTTTTAAAATATGAAACTGTAAACCGAATGATTTTTTAAAATTTGAAATCGAACATCGAACTGAACCGAACCGGATCGAACCGACCGATTCGGGAGCATCGCCACAAAAATCCTATTCTGTTATATATATAGAAAGTGGCTTTTTCGAAGTTTTACCAGGATGCGTCGATTTTCTGCCAATAAAACCGAGAAAGTGTAATAATCTTAGTATTAATCGGTTCGGTTTGGTCTAATTATGTTTGTTCGGTCTGATGTAGTCAGCTGGTCAATGAGCGTTCGAGCGGAATGAAGGGCTCGACTAGCGATTTCTTTCCGGTGGAAGATTTTGATCCTGTTCGACTTTGCTCGGAAAGCCCTGTTCCGATTCAGATCACTCAGCGCACAGATTTGTATGTGATCCCATCGATCCCTATTTGAAAACTATATCGATTTTTTTTTCATCGTCTGTGATCTCATTTATTTGGTATTTCCATTTCGAACCCCTTCGAGAATTCTTTGAGCTTAGAGCGGCATGAATTTCCTTTATGTGGAGAAACAGGCATGATCTAGTTTCATGAGGCGAGTTATTGGTTTTGACAACTTGACTGCAGCAGTTTGAACATAGATTGATGTTGGCCTGAAACTGAACTTTTTGTTGTCCACTATTTTGAAAAATATACGTATTGATATTACATTTATTAAAGTCTCAGTAAGTGGGTGCTTCCTTAATACTTGTTGTATTATCATCTTTCTCGCCGTTGGTGTGGCGTTATTCCTTTGAAGCAGGGCCGTCTTGGTGAAATTTGAGTCCCAGTGCAAAAAGATATTTGTGGCCTATTTTTATTAGTTTGAAAAATAATAATATATATATCTACTATAGATATGAAATTTAAATACTAATTTTATTTTTAATTTTTATATTTGATTATTATTTATATAAAAATCTAAAAAGATGATTTAATTGGAAATAAATATTAATTGAATGATTACCAATGAAGATACTTAAGGTATTTATACTATTTTCAAAAGAAAATGGATTGTTGAGATGTATTGCAGGCAACGTCTAATGATTATGACTCCACAATTTTATTGGCATGTTACTAAAATATTCCTTAAATTAAACTCTACATAGGATTCTAGAAAACTCCATACTTTTTTTCTTATTTTCACTTCTCCCTGACTATTTCTTCTGGTCTGCTTTTATACTTTTTTTCTTATTTTCACTTCTCCCTGATTATTTGTAAGAAGGATTAACATTCAAAACATAAAATAAAATTATCCAAGTTACTATAGTACTCTAAACTACATAGTTTTATATTTCAATAACCAATCCTATTGCCAAATGTGAATACTTTATTTATTGTCACACGATATTATTAATGAAGATATTAATTATTTCATTTTTGGTCATTTAATTTTGTTCAGCTTAATTGCTTATATTAGACTCTAGTGCTGCCCACTAACTCAAAATAGTAGCTTTGTTAAGATTGGAATTACTTGATCAGAAATTATCATGATCCGAAGATAAACATATCACAACAAATCTTACGGGTTTTTAATGCATTTCTATTTCACCATTTAATTTCTTGTAGCTACAACAACTACATTTTTCAGTATCCTACTCGAAACAGAGAGCTCGCAGGATTGGTGATCTTCCTTATCTTCAACATATTTCAAGTTTTTCTTGCACAATTTTTGGTCGTGGCCAGCACGTCCCATATTGTCTCCCCTCACTCTCCCTAAATCTGATACCAAAAGCCATCTAGCATCAATTGAATTCCTAATTTAACATTATGTGTAGGAGATGGCTTCATTTTGATGTTCAATTTTACTTTTTTGAAACCATTCTGGTGGCAGCGGTTGAGGTCGAGGTAGTAGATATGTCTGTTTTTTTAACTGTTTCAGCTTCATCCATTACTATATTTGCCAAGAAATAGAGTATAATCAATTGACAATCGTATGTTGAGAGAAAAGTTTACTACAAGAAGTGTATCGCAATACAATGCTTACCCCTTATGTTTGGTTTAAGACTAGAAACAAAAGAAAATGAGAGATCTTTCTACATTATAATTTTTTTTTGTTGGTTAGAGATTATAAAATATAATTTCATTTTTCTCCTAACTTTGTATGTATTTTCTCCTCCTAAATTTCCTCTAAATCATATCATAGAATTATGTTCACTTTTTTATTTAATTTTAATCTATTAAATTTTCAATGAAAAATATTAAATCATAAATTAAGCAAATTGTAATGCAATTAAACTAACTAATTTATCCCATATGAATTATTATTATTTAACTTTTTATACAAAATTATAGTAAATAAATTTTCTAATCGCTAGCATGAAAATTCCAATGTGGGTTTGAGCCTACTAAAATTTATGTGCGAAAGTTAATTTAGGGTTTACAGCCTCACGAGTCGCTCCGGTGGGAAGAGGAAAAAGTCTGCGAAGGGCGGCTGCCGGAAGACACTTCGCCTGGATTAGAAGTCGAAGATATCTGTAAGGGTCGCCCTATTCGTCTGAATTTGGGGGCTTGGGGCCCTGTGCAATCGATCCGGTTGCACAGCCTAATAGCCGGCCTTGCTCTGAAGTTCCCGGATGCTGATAAGCCTCTGTATTCAGTTACTGACATTCTATAAAGGAATGTTAGGACTGAGTAGATATTAGTATTAGACGGCATTCTCCATTGTGCTTCAAGATCACTTGGATTTGTAACCAATTACAGTTTCCTGCCACTTGTTGTTGGAATGATTTATTTAAAGTTCATTGAGTATTTACAGATCAATATTGTAAACTCATTGTGTTTTTTAATACATGCGTCAGGAATCAGTAATTTCAGTAAATGTTGTTTGCATATGTAACTAATGAAATTTTTACTGTACAGAGTAATTTCTAAGGATGAATGGAGAGCAACAATCCATGATTCTCAAATCTGCCTCGCTATTTCCACCTCCACAAGGTGTGTTCCACCCCAAAAGGTTCCAGTCGCATAATGATTGAAAATGAGTCTGAGTATTGACATTGTTTATTTGTTGTTTCTGATGTGCTATTTCAAGGAGTTAAGATTGCTTATGGGACGTCTGGGTTCAGGGCTGATGCTTCATTGCTTCAATCCACGGTTTACAGAGTGGGGATACTGGTGGCGTTGAGATCCCTTAAAACGAAATCCACAATCGGATTGATGATCACGGCTTCGCATAATCAGGTCTCAGATAATGGTGTCAAGGTTGCTGATCCAAGCGGTGGAATGTTGACTCAGGAGTGGGAGCCATTCGCTGATGCGTTAGCTGCTGCTCCAGATGCACCTGAGCTCCTTCAGGTCTCAATTTCATTTGAATACAGTCATAATATGAAATATACTTTATTTGTCTAGGGAAACTTGAAAGAGCTGATTGGAGCTGATTATCATTTTTATTTTCAGGTGATCAAGGATTTTGTAGATAAAGAGAATATTTCCTTTGACAAATCTTGGTGTGCCAACCTGTTGTTAGGAAGGGACACGAGGCCTAGTGGAGAGTCGCTTCTTGAGGCTGCGAAACAGGTATATAACATTTGTCTGACCTTTGTGTGCAACTTTTTTCTGTCACAGTGACTGAGAGAGACCAACTTTTTTTGTAAAGGGAATTAGTTCGATTCTCGACGCAAGATATGAGGATATGGGAGTACTGACTACTCCTACACTTCACTGGATGGTTCGTGCCCGTAATAGAGGCATGGTAGCATCTGAAAATGATTATTTTCAGCAATTTGCTTCTTCGTTCAGGTATGTAAAAATTTAATCTTTTCCCACACACTAATGTATAATGTGTTAAAAGTTTTGTTGTAATTAAGGTGTCTTTCACGATCTGTGTGGAAAAAAAACCCTGACCGGATACGTTTAAAAGAGTGATACACAATTTTGACCCCGTGTAGCTTGAATTGATTTTCCTCTTTGTATAGATGTTTGATAGACTTGACCCCCAAAGGACGGGAACATAAGGAGATTGACAAATTGATTGTCGATGGAGCTAATGGCGTGGGAGGAGAAAAGTTGGAAACTTATGGGGCATTATTTGATGCTTTGCCTATTGATCTTCGGAATTCTGGAAAGGGAGGGGGCGTGCTCAATGAAGGTGTTGGTGCTGATTATGTCCAGAAGGAGAAGATTGTTCCATCTGGCTTTAGTGGTGAAGATGTTGGAAAAAGGTATGCCTTTTATTTTGCATGGTCTGTGAATTTTCTATAGAAATCATTGGGAAGCAATAATCTGGCTAATTAGTAAATGAAATCATCTTCTTCCAAATGACATATGTGGTTCTTGAAATAGGTTCTTTAAAACTCAAGTTTGATTTGATGTTTGTTCCGACTTACCATGTTTATAGAAGCCTTGTTGATATCATTTCAAATGTTAATGAATGATTTCCGTGACATATGATTTTTTGCACAACCTGATATATAAGAGACTCAAACACGAGACTTGATTGCATGGTTGTCATATTCCAGGTGTGCTAGTGTGGACGGGGATGCCGATCGAGTTGTATACTTTTTCGTAACATCAGAAAGCAGCAACAATATTACACTTGTTGACGGGGACAAAATATTGTCTTTATTTGCTTTGTTCATTAAGGAGCAGCTAAATATTCTTGGGAGCTCGGGGACTGGAATAAACAAAAATCAGGCACGCCTTGGCATTGTACAGACAGCTTATGCCAATGGTGCATCAACGAAGTATCTGAAAGAGTTGGGGCTTGAAGTTGTCCTTACGCCAACAGGAGTGAAATACCTTCATGAAAAGGCGGCTGAGTTTGACATTGGTATTTACTTTGAGGCCAATGGTCATGGAACAATCTTGTTTTCAGATACTTTCTTGTCAAAGTTAGAGAACCTAAACGATGAGGTGCATCAAACCTCAACCAAAGGTAAACTATAAGATTGTAAAAGTGTCAGTATCATCAATGTTGCACACTTGGTTGATACTTTTTTTTTTGCCAGGCTCGGAACAGCAGATGGCTACTTCAAGACTGTTAGCAGTCAGTAAGTTAATAAATCAGGCTGTCGGGGATGCTTTCAGTGATGTGCTCTTAGTTGAGGCAATCTTATATTATGAGCAATGGTCAATTCAGAAGTGGAATGAGCTTTATCAAGATCTACCTAGCAGACAGCTCAAGGTATGAAATATCCGCATATTGTTAATTTACCGATCCACTCCAGGTAGTAATACGTATTAACATTGTGCAATATGAAGTATGTTCTTTTAGGCTAGTTATACAGTTTCACCTGTGCATTCGTACTTCCCATTTAAGAGGTTATTCTGAATCATGCATTCAGCTATTTACTAACACATTTCAAATTCACAGGTGAAGGTTGTTGACAGAAATGCAGTTTTAACTACTAACGCTGAAACCGAAGTCGTACGACCCCCAGGCCTCCAAGAACTAATTAAAGCGGAAGTTGGTGAGCATTGTTATCTGACATGATACACCATGTTGATCAGTAATAACAAATTTTCTTGGTCTTGACCATTCGGATAATTGAGTGAACAAAACAGTTCTTGAGTAATGTAAATGTGTCTTCCTCACTGTTTATTTCAACATTTTATTTCTATACTCCTGGACACTATAATGAACTTTAAATTTTTGGGATGCAGCAAAATATAATCAGGGTCGATCTTTCGTACGACCATCAGGGACAGAGGATGTGGTACGCGTATACGCAGAGGCAGCAACACAAGAAGATGCAGATGCTCTAGCCAAGTCTGTCGTGGAAATTGTGGATAAGCACCTTGGATTTGGCAAGTTATAGTATTTTGTTATTATAGTTAGCATGTTTAACATCAGCAGAAAGAGATATGAAAGTTGATTTTGGTCACTTTTCCTCCATCATCTATTGTAACTTACAAATTGCGAGGCTAAATTCTATATGAGCTGACTGAAATGATTTTTTAGCATTCAAGCATTTGGACTTAAAATTTTCATTTCCACACTTGAATTTCAGTTTCGTTATGCTGCTGATCTCATGTAGTAACTGGTTGCTGCTGATAGCATGTGGGAGCCTTTCTATGACTCTTTTTCTTGTGCTGGTTTAGTTTCTGTCATTTTCGATCAGGTGGCCAGTGATGAAGCCTCAACAATCAATGGCCATATGATGCACAAAATTTGTAAAACATAATCCGAAATAGGAATTACAAATATATATAAAAAATAAAATAAATATAAAAATTAAAAAATTATTTATTTTTATTTTTTAAATATTTTTGTAATTTTTAAATTTTTTATTAATGAAAGTAAATGGGTTGACCCAAATTCGACCCAAAGAATTTTGAATTTGAATTGAGTTGGATAGTTTTGAATTTGAGTTTATTTTATTACAAATGAATTTGGGTTATTAGAAATCCGAATCAAATTAAACTTCCAGCCTATATTTACAACCTATTTGGTAGAATTAGGATAGTTGAAAAAACTGAAAACTAGGATGTACTAGAAAGAAAAAAATTTATATTTGGAAACCATTGAATATCTCTGACTTCATATTCAAAACTTTGAATCTTAATATTTTTCTCCCTTGTACATTAGTGTGATTACCGAATTTCGAAGTTAATTTGATGATGTACCGAAAAGGTACAAAATGAAACTAGATACACATATATCATTTATCCAAATATTTTAGGAATGGAAGTCGAGACATGGCTCATGACTCTGATTGTTCATTTTAAGATGCACAATTTATTATTGATTTTTAGTATTTTAAAGTTTTTTAAAACTTTTGTGTTTTAGCGATTCATGTTTTTAGTGTGTTTAAGATTTTTGAAACTCCTCCAAAATGCTATGCCATTTCATTGCCTAAAACTCTTAGTTTTCAATCTCTAAGAACACTATAAAAACAAAATCCAAAAACATATAAACCCTAAATACTAGAAATATTAAACCACCATAAAATCTTAAACAATCATAAACACTATTCAAAACAACATCATTTTCGCAACTCAGATATATAATTTATTATACATTGACATAGCATATTTCGTTTTCTTGATTCATATTTTACCTTTTTATTTAAAAAATATTTTGAGACTTACACCACGTGTTTATGATCACATATTTCATATGATGTCGTTCATTTTTTCAGAAGTTTTACCTATTTTATGATATTTTTTGATTGAATTTAATGACAGATATGTTCAAAACGATATTGTTTTACTTAAATGTATCCGAATACATATATATATATATATATATATAGTGTCATCAACAATATAAATTCAACATTTAATCCAAATGAAAACCAAAACGCACTAGCTATAACTTTATGATTTATTATACATTATTCCAACAAGCAAGAGCTGTCTTGCTCGAGACAATTGGGTCATTTTTTGTTTGAGTTGTATTGCTGTTAAGTCTGGCGTAGTCACAATGGTCCGTTAAGCAAATGTCATGTGTGGATATATATCGGCAGAATTGCCCTAAAGTTTTGGCTTTTTTCAAAACGGAATTATATAGAAAGCTCCGAGCAGCAGTACATTGGCAACTGACCCCTTTGCTTGCCCCGTGTGTTATGAGCCGCTGATCGATCAGAAAAGGTCCTCCGGATCTTACCTTGTAATTAAGCTGTGAAATGTGTCTTCTCGTGATTGGCTTTGTTCCCACAGGTACTTGACTAAGATTGTCTAGCTAGCTTGTGTTGAACTATATATAGGCCAGCAATATATAGATCGGGCTTCAAATGTGGAACATGCAATAAGACATATCCAAGCAAGGATAAATACCTCGATCTGACTGTTACTGCATGCTGGCACCAGGAAATATATATACTGAAAACAAACCTTCCGGTGGTACTGAGCTATAGCTGTTTCGGTGAGTCCTTTGTTACTTTCTCAAAGATCCATCTTTAGTTTAGTAAACATTGCTCGTTTGATCCGTTATCTACGAGCCCCATTGTTTCTTTCTTGTACGAACGAGGAGGCTGGCGTAAGAGTTTTGCTCAAAGCGAAAAGGTCACATTTGTTAAAAAATCCCGTAGGCTTTTCATCCGTCAGTGTTACGAATTTGTCGAAGAAGATGTTGCATTGTCCAACAAGGTCTTTTCATCCGTCATTTTCTCAAAAAATTAAGCTTGCTGGCGTTAATAACTACGAGATACTTTTCCGCTACAGAACTTATTTATTATTTAAGTTTCTGTGGTAATATGCAGCAGCAATCTTGCCCTTGTGAGGGCATGAAGACGGGTCTCGGATTCCATTTCAAACAGTCACTATCGACGCAATTCATGCTGGAGCAGCTATACACTGCTGGCCCTCTCCCTCCAATGCGGTAATTATTCCTCAGCTTAATTGTGTTGGAAGTGACTTAATGGAATTGGATAAAATTTTTGAAGAGAGAATTTTATTCGAGAATGGGATGGTTTACAAGTGACAATATGACTCCTATTCTACACATGGGTAGGGGCATACCATTTTCTACAACCTTCTACTATCATCTACCATTTTCTCAATTATTCTAGAACTTCTAGACATATCTCTAATATTATCTACTACAAGGCCAAACATCACTCTCAACACAAACCCATTTCCTAACCCAAACAGCAACCCAAATTATGACCCAAATCAAGTTTAATTTTAACTTTAACAAATTGACCCATTTAGGCTGGTTCCCGAAAGCCCTTTGCTTTAACTATTTTTTAGCAACATGTGTGACATGGGTTTTAATTTGTTGAAGAGAGAATTTGTGGCAACTTGCTTCTTCAGATTGCAGAAATAAGCTAAGCCGCGTGTTGCGAAGCGGCGGAGTGTTTGTGGGCACCACGTTCCTCCGCTACACGCCATCCACTCCGCCCATAGAGAGACTTATCAGAGAGGTAGGCAGATTATTCTATTTCTTCTAAGCATGTCGATAGTTTGCTCTGCAGCCCATATCCGTATGTGCAGCCGCCAGTATTGAATATACTCGGTTACAGATGGTGTCACTGAGCTAGGTACAGTTTCTTGTTGGAGGAGGAGATCAAAGACCTCGATCTGCTTGTTGTGCGGGCTCACCAACTACTCCAGCACAGTCCGACGGTCATTCATCATGCATGTTCTCAGCTCAGAAGCCTTGAGAGATGGCAACTAAGAGCCGATCGGACATATATTCTTTTGAATTTTGACTTTATTAGCGCGCTATTGATGCGGAACGAAAAACCTGAATCAGCAGATCGAGGGGGTTATTTATTTATCTTGATAGTGATAATATATTCTCATTGCATTGTCTGAATCATTTTCAACCAGCTAGCCGTCATCTGGTCAGATTTAACTTGGACACTATAAGGTGGAGTTAGATCTTCTGCTGCAGCGCCGCCCTGTGTTGCAGGGGGTGTTCGTTTGGTTTCGTAAACGGCATCGTTCATGTTTTGCATGGTCATAGTTATGACGCTTTTGTTCGGTTCCAAAACGTTGTTATTTTGCTTAAGTGAAAATGATGTCGTTTTCGTCTTGCAATCACCGTTTTTAACTTCTAAAAGCTGCAAAATGATTGATTTTTTTTTTTTTTAATTTACTGAACGGGGATGAAAGTGAAGGGCATGTGAAGTACGTAAAATACGGAGTAGAAAGGGTCGTGTGCAGGAACCCTAACCAACACATAATAGTAATTCTTAACGCTTGAGATTAAATAAAAATAGGGTTGTCAGAGTTGCAGGTAGCAAAGGAGCCAGCAGAGAGTAGGGATGGCAACGGGGCGGGTTCGGGGCGGTTAGTGGTATTACCGTACCCTATCCGTCTCGAGACATATCAAAACCATATCCGCACCATAACCGCTCGGGTATGAAAAACTCAAAACCATCCTCATCCCCGTCGGATTTCGGTTTAACCACGGTTAACCATTTAACCAACAGTCGATCTCATATATGAAAAATCAAAAGTATTATCATTGGTCACGAATGAGGAGAATAGCCCGCTCGTTTAGTTTTTCTTTATAACAATGTTTGGAAATACCTAAACTAAGTTTTATATCTCTAAAAAGACAATGATACTAATTAATATCCAAGGGCCAAAACACAAACCAGCAGCAATTAGATAAAGGATAGAAAACTCCTTACCCAGCTTATGATGTTCATGAGATGACTTAATATTAGCATAATTGACTTGTCAATTCAATCTGTACCTCAGGAATAGTCACAACATCTAATTCTTTAAGTAATTGATGCAACCAACAAAAAGAATCCATGAGTTTTAAGCATTAAAATTGATAACAGGATTCAACCTTTGCCTTAGATCTGAAGTATTGACAGCCAGACCAGAACCCAACCACCCATAGCAACAAACCCTGAACATGAAAAACAAATCAAACAAGTAACTTCACACAAAAGCAACACAATTCAATCTCAGAAACACAACCTGCACATTATCCACAGCTCAAATCTCATCTAATCTCCAAATCCCCCATCTAAATATTATAAACCAAAATCAAAGAAACACAAACCCCAAAAACAAAATGTAAGAGACAAATCATCAAACACATTATCTGCAACTTCAACTTAACTCAAGCTTTGAGGTCAGAGTTACAAGCTCGAAATAATATTACAGTAAGATCGAAATCAAAGTTGCCTTCATAGCGCATCTCGGTATTGATCGTAAGGCTAATCAAGCTGCAGATGTAGGAGTACCCGGAGGAACTTGATCTGGAGTCGTCATCCGCCATTCCGGCTGCTGTGCAAGAATCGGACGAGTTGTGCAAAGGGAGATCAAAAATAGGTAGGGACTGGAAAAGGAAAACCGAGGGACATAGAGAGGACATGCTATTGGTTTACTTCGGCTTGGCTTTTGATTGCTTTGGAGTTGAAACGAGACCAGACGAGGCAGTCGGGAGGGTGAGAGAATGAGAGAGGAGGCTGCGTGGAAGGGACTAGGTAGCGAGGACGGTGAGGGTGGGCGAAGGAGAGGGCAGAAAATCATTGGAGGGACGATAAAATTGTTGGCGGGATAATGAAATTTACGTTATAATATTTATTTAAGTGTTTGAGATAGATTGGATATTGGCCGTCATTGCTAGTGTTTTAGGTTGTCCTGCAATTTTGTTTGTGTATTCTAAATCAATATTTCTTTTACATATTGTAAGGGTGTATGATCAAAATGATAAATTGAATTGAATCGAACCGAATCATTAATTTTTGTTGAATAAACAATTGTTTACATTTTGAAGCAATGAAAAAATCAAACACTCCAGTTCGATTTTAGATTTTTAGATATAAATTGAATCGAACCGAATAAAATCATAATAATAGTATAACCATTTAATTA
>NQLW01000053.1:4378846-4405508 GCA_002312845.1 Kalanchoe fedtschenkoi | reverse complement strand
AGTTCTTGAAGTCTCATGTCAAATGGATCAGCCAAGTGTTAAAAGTCCATCTGAGCTGTCCAGAAACAACAAAATAAATTTTGTTGGCTTTTAGTAGAAATTTGGGCTTTGGGCTTAAGTTAGACTGATAATAGGATTTGGACTATGGGCCTGGGCTTATTAATATTAGTCCAAATCTTATCCGTGATAGAAATCCTAATCAGCTTAGAAGAAGCCCTTTCCTTCCTTATATATAGATAGTTGTAGTATTCTTTTTTAGTTGGATTTGTTTAGATTAAAGTTAGCTGCTGCTTCTTTTTCCTGTATTCGCGCGTGTCGGCTAGATCGCCCGTTTACTTGTCTTCAGAATCCCAACTCTTGTTATTATTTTAGATTTGCAATTTCAGTTGCTTATTCATCTTGTTCTTGCTTGTTCTTCGATTGCTAGCAGGTACAAGGACCTTCGTGGTCAGGTTGATCGTGCTTCCGCAAGATCAATAACACTTCTGGAGTAGGTGTAACGATTGCTAAGGCGCACCCTCCTGGACAGTTGTAGTCGGATCGCCAACGTCTCCTCCTCCCAAATCGAAACCCTATCTCATCGAAAGATCGGGACCACACAAACTTCTATCAAGATGTCTGCATATCTTTCGTCGTATATGTACGTCATGAATGTCTCAATACAGGCCTTTCCTCGTATCTTAAGGAACTGACATACGTTCTTCGGATGTTTAATTAACAGCAGAGTACACCGCAGTAATTGTCTGTGCTGGTGCCCAAGCGGACTTGCTCCCTGAACTTTCCAGCAAGCTTCCGCTAAGAATTTGTAGGGGCGTAGCTCATATGCGGTTGCCTGAATCTGCTAGGTAAGTTAGAGAGTATATAATCTCTCCTTGACTAAATAAAAGCAAGTGTCATGTTCTGCAGCACAATTTTGACTGAAATTACAATCCTCACAGTTGCAATTATTGGTATAGTGAGCAGTCTTAGTTTCTTATTATGGCTCCAGTGTGTACAGAACAGTGGATTTGAGACATTGGGCTGATAAAGCTGCTGTGACTGTCACATGTTTCAGAAATGGTAACATTGGCGAGAGCCCTTCCATCTTGTCGGACGCATGGTTAGCAGTGCAGAACTCCTGTAGTCTGTACATGGGGGCTACATGGGATTGGAACTCGAGAAACTACTCGAGAGATGTTTCAGCTGATGAGGCTTCCAGAGCCCGCCCTCGAGGAGCTTCTTTCAAAGGCTTCTGTTATTACCCCAGTGCCAAGGACTGGACATTTGCTGGCGCTATGGGGGGTGTAAGAGCAATGCCGCCTCTAACTGCCAACAACGGATCACTTCAACTTTTATGCTCTATTGACGACTTTGTCACACTGGAGTTGGGAGCGATGGCGCTAAGTTTTGGTTATTTGGAGGACTCGGGTCAAGGGGTCTGTTTGTATCATGCCTTGCTGGGGAAAGTAACAGCAAATGCCGTGCTTAGTTGTAATGAAAAACTTATCCCCTGTGAATTATAACTTCATGGAAGAAACCATACTTTGACTAATTTTGTTTTCTCCGGCTGTTCTCGTGTCTCTCTCTATTTCAACTACTTAACAATCAATCATCTTTGAATTCGCAAGATTTTAAGAATCAACTGTCAGTTTAAGCTCAGGCCATAGTTGGAGGATCTAATCTACAAAGTAAAAACCAAATTGAGATTCATACTTTTATACAAAAAAAAAAACAGATATTGACAATATTCCCAGAAATGAAATATGGGTAGCTTCTTGACCCACATCTCCAGAAATTCTCTGTAAGATAATCTATTTTCATGGAAGAAACCATACATCGGCTACTTTTTCTTCATCAAACTATAATATTGCGTCTCTTTGCTTCTACTAGTTAAAAATAAATTTTTGTGGAACACCAAGATGAGATGATGATCAATAGAAGGGAATCTATTCTCCCAAAGGCAAACTCTACTGGTTCACACAAGTTTGTAATTCGGCTGTTTCTGTTGTATTGCTCACATTGTTCATCACATCTAATATAGTCTCAACACATCGATCGTCTTGCGGAAAGAAAAAACTAACTTGATGAAAAGCTTTATTGTTGTGGGGTACAGTAATCAACATTATTTAAGTAACTAATCACCCAGTTAACTATTTATATTCTTTTAATTTTTGTTGCAATTGTTTCACACTGTATTATTAGATCAAGAGATTTTCACGTTTAGAAACTGTTTGACATATATACTTATGTTTCTGGTTTCTTCTTTGATTTTAAACTATAGATCGGAAGAGGCACTGACTGCAGAAAGCAGTTCAAACTAAAACTCCTTGCTGCGAGCTTCTCAGCCCCAGTAAGAGTAGCAGACAATAGTTTTGTTAGGGTATACATACAAAGACTAAAAAAAAACAGCCACACAATTAGACCCTTGCACTCTGTTTGATTTAGGGGAAGTTGGAAGGAAACATTAAATGAGTTGTATATTTGTTTCAAGAAAAATTATGCGGGAAAGAAATTTAGATGAGGAAAAATAGGTGACAAGTTTAATCAAACTAAAGAGTGTTTTTAACATTTTTCTTGCAATTTTTGATAAAAGAAAATGAGATAGAATCCACAAAGAATTCGTTTCTCTCACAATTTTCTTCCCCTCTCACTTTTCAAAGACCAAACAGAGCCCTAGCATGTCAAAAGTCTAGAAAGGATCAATCCGCAGGGTAAAAAGATGAGCCTTGCATCTGCAACAAGTTTAATAATGCAAATGATGGATAAGTAATACTACTATACAGTATACACCAAGCATCAAGAGTAGTTTGTGGTATATATGTTTGGCGCCTGAATATGATATTGTTGTAAGTTGTTAATTTTGTATCGCCAAAGCGGCAATGATAGCAGAAAGTGGAGACTGATGATAATTTAACTGAAAATAAAGACTTGCAAAAAACAGAAAGAAATAGGACACTGCAGTGGTACCTCAAGCTCAAGTAGTGGAAACACAGAGAGAATCGCCTTAAAAAATGTGCCCACAACAGCATACTACCTGCATAACGAAGTTCATCTGCTGGAGATAACATCACATATTCAGACGGACAATATGATCTGCTGCAGCTGCTAGCGTTAGATTGGCATGTTTAAAACTATATTCAGCAGTTAGTTAATCAAAAGAAACAGCACCAACTTGCAAGACATTATTTCTCATGATACAAACCTTTTTCAACAAGCAGCTTGTTTGCAAATGGCCCTACCACTGCAAACCTTTCAGCGATTCTCAATGTTACAGTCCTCACTGGTCGTGCATTCACCTCCATTGCAGATCTCAAGTCAAGAGGGACCCAATAAACATATGAAAAATAAAACTTTGGGCAACCCATTACGAAGGATAGATAATAGGTTCCTCTTTCATCGGATCACGCTTAATTTGGAAACTTAACAGCAAAAGCGGCTCTCTCACCTGTATGTTAATTTCTAACGGATAAATTCCCTATTATTTAAAATTTTCATCATATAAATATAAAAACATCTTTAGTAATTATAAAAAATTAAATATTTAATTAATCTAGAAAAATCTTTAATTAAACTATAAAAAATAGAAAATGATGTAATATGACAAGTGAGTCCATGCGCAGAGATTTAAAAGATTTATTTAAATGTGAATGTATATTTATGAAAAAAAAATTTATGACAAAACTGAATTGGATTTGATGTGAGATGACACAAACCTTCATTTTTCATTTTGGTTTGTTTTGATAGGATGCCCTTACAGTCCCCAAACAGATGAGCTGGATTATCGTCGTTTGGTTGCAAGTCAGATCAAACAATCAATTATATGAATTAATCAGCAAGCTTTTTAGTAATAACACCATGTATGGCTGGTACCAACTTGGATTGATTGTTTGTCACACGATCTGGTTAGAATAATAGGGTTTATGGTACCAACTTGGATTGATTCTTGGTCAGATCAACATCACATATTTCTCTTTTTTGTTTCTTTATGTAGAAAATTAATAGGGTTTTTAATTTTTTATGTTTGCAGTTTGTCCATGGATTGAAAAAAAACTCAGTCCACATCGTGCACAGACAGCCGCCAGCAACAGTCCCCCAAGAACAACGTTAACATCTTACGAAACCGTCTTCATCCAATATTCCCATCGAACTTACTTTCCAGAGATGGAAAAGTTACTGTTAGATTCTTTAATCATCCAACCACAACCAAATGAAAATCATTACTGCATATGTATCAAAAGATGATAAATTTCCACATTGCAAGGAAAGCCCACCATGAATCTCTGAATAAAGTTTTGATCTTGGGTGAGAGTAGGTGGAGGTTGGTTCAGGGGAAAAAAGTATGGAGCAAAATGGTAAAGAAAGGTTTGACGGAGACTTATGAAACCCACAGGGAACGTGTAGTGGACTCTGTACAGACAACTTGTTAAAAATATAATTACACAGTTGGGAAGATGCGGTCATGGAGATGGAGGAAGCAGGAGGAAGAGGGGAGAGAAGAATAGTCAAAACTGACCTGTCACTCCGGTCAACGGGCTCCCTCTTCGTCGTCCTTTAAATCTGGTCAAGCACCTCCCCCTTCTACCTCATCATCTCTCTCTTTCTATCTCAAGCCCTCTAGTCTTTTTACTCTCCTTTTCTGCCTGGTTGTTGGGCTGTGTGGTGCTTGTGTTTCTGAGTCAAAAGGGTTCATCCTGGTTGAAGAAGAAGTAGAAGAAGCGGCCTTCTTTTGGAGTCCAATCTTCTGGGTTTTGACACTCTATTGATGGCTGTAAGTTACCATGTGTTCTTGGCTTGAATTTGATGTAGGTCTGCTTGATTTATCGACGGCTGTAAGCCTGGGTTTTACTGGAATCTTTACCTAAGAGATTTAGGGTTTTGGTGGATGCTTTTCAGTTGTTGAATTGAGTTTTCTGAGCTTTTTGATGGGGCTGTGATGTTTCCCTTTTCTGTAATTACTCATGATTGTGCTTGATTCCCTAAATTGAGTTGCTGGAGGGGGGTCTAGAGGCATTTGAAAGCTTCTTATTGGACAGCTCTTGGATGATATCAGTGTTAGTGTTAGCACCTGAGCCTCCCCACAGAGCAGAATTGGTTGTCTGATGCTCATCTGATCTGGCTTCCATCATTGAATTATATGAACTTTTAGGCTTAGACTGACTCATATTTCCTGCTCAATTATACTGTAACTTGATCCATGTATAACCTGTGCATCCCAGGCCATCAGGTGTGGCCTGATGGTAAAGATTTGAATCTCTTGGTGGATCGGGGGCATTTCAGTATCTGCGCGTAGTGACACACATACCGCCGACTGCTTGATATTTCTCTCGCCTGTGTGATTACTTAGTATATTCAGTCCCAGTGTTGCTCGACTGTATTATAACTTATAAGAGCTGATTGATTTGGGAAATTTATGCTCTTGTTGTGTCTGATGTTTGCACAGAACGCATGTCGGTAACTGACTAGAAAATCTTGTGAAATTTTGACAGAGACCTCACGTACCACAGTTTGGGAAATGGGAAGCTGAGGGTAATGTCCCTTACACGGTCTACTTCGACAAGGCCCGTCAAGGTCGCGGTGGGAAGCCGATAAATCCGAATGACCCACAAGAGAATCCAGAAGCATTTGCCAACCGTGGACCTGCCGCGCATCCCACCAGACCCCGGACTGAGCATGATGAGTCAGGTAAACACGGACCTACGCACGAACGCAAAACAAGCAGAGAAGACCCTAACCTGAAACAAGCCAATGCTGGACGCAGAGCTGATGGGCCTGCGCAATATCAACAAGCAGGGGGTGCTGGGGAGGGGAACAGGAGGTCGGGGAGAACTAGCCTTGGGTCTGAGAATAGCATCGATCGCTCACCGCTCCATCCTCACCATCAAGCCAAGATAACAGGAAGAGGCAGCGGGTCGCCTTCCTGGGAAGGAAAAGGCTCCACCAACGGTTTCCACGGCACTCCTGGGAGATCCCGTCTAAGAGGACGCGATGATGATGTAAGTTTCCTTGCACCTCCTCCTTAATCCATAGCCATACTCATTCATCACTTTCTGCTAACTATCTGTAATCTCTTGGGCTCAGCTCGACAGAGGCGCTGCTGTTCCCAAGTTTGGGGAGTGGGACGAGGCCAACCCTGCCTCAGCCGACGGCTTCACTCACATCTTCAACAAGGTGCGTGAGGAGAGGCACACTGGGACACCCAACATCACCACCGAGACCCATGATTATACTCGACACAGCCATAACAGTGATCAAAAGGCTAAGGTACGCGCCTCATTTCATCATCTTCACGCACTTACGGCAGCTTGCATCCCCAATCTTCTGACTTTTACGCCCATTGCTGTTTCGCTGGCTTCAGGGTTGCTGTTTTCCGTGGGGCAGATGATGAAGAAGAAGTATTTGGCTGCATGAAATTGTAAATACTTCTTAAAGCCCTCTACCCCCAGAAACACTCAGTGTGCCCCAAACTCCTGTAGACGACATGGTCGATCTCTTCTGTGTGTGCGATCCCTGACCATCTAGTTTTACATAAATTTGATATTCAATCTTATGTTGTTTTGCTCTTTACAGGACCGTTTCCATGTTTTATTTTCACATTCATATCTATGATAAAAAGGTTTCAGATTATTACATACAAATCATAATTATGCTAGTTTGGTGGTTGGTGTTTGAGTGGGAAGTTCTCTTCTTCTCCTTTTTTGTTTCAGTCAGGATGCCATTCTCTCCGGTGAGAGACTCAGTTCAGATCAGATTTTTATGGTTAAACAATTAGTCAGTCAATATGGGGGATTCATATGAACATATCTACTATGGTACTTGAAGGTTTCATGTCTTTAGAGATGAAAACACACAATTTTTTTATGCGGTATCCAGATCGCACATTTCTTCATCTTGATATCAGCGTCAAACTCATTGCGAGTCAGTTCTATGTGCATGCAGTGCATCAGGTTCAAACATAAGATCTTGAGTTTGTTATACAACATTCTTAACCGCTAGATAAACACTTTGTTGACAGAAAATAATATTTTAGCACCAAAATTATAATATTATTAAAGAACACATTGTCATGTGAATAACAATTTAGCACCGAAAATGTATTATTCTTATAAAACACCCAAAATCTCACTCTTTGCATCATCTCCTTTAGGGTGTGTTTAGTTCAGGGAAAATTTGGTGGAAATGAAAATTTGATGGAAACTTAGTAAAATCTTTGTTTGGTTTAGATGAAGAATATGAGGGAATAAAATTAGGTGGAAATTGGGTGCAAAATGTAATTTTTATCTCTTACAAATCAATCTAATCAAATTCAATGTATCTCAAATAAATAATTATTTTTGAACAAATTCAATGTATTTTATCAAGTTCAATGTATGAGATAATGAAATATTGATACTTTTTTACATATTTTTCATAAAAAATTTCATGATAATGAAAAATGAAATGGATTCCTTAGTTTTTTCTTTGACATTTTCCTTATGAAAGCAAATAAAAGAAAATTAGATGGTTTCCTTTCAATTTTTCTTCAAATTTTTCTTTCTACCAAATTTTTCTTAAACCTAACACAACCTTAAGGATAATGATGGCAGGATGATTCAACTAATCTACTTTTCGTCAATGTAATTTTGTGATGTGACAGCATACAAAGTTTAGATTAATAATTCTTCGGTGCATCGGGAGTAGGTGCTCTCGGTGACGACGTCATTTTGTCCCAATTCAAAACGACATCGTTTTATAATCATTATACATCATTCCATATAAATAAATAATTTAAAAATAAAAAAATTATATAAAAATAAAAAAAATACAAATATTTCTAATTTGATTTATAAATATTGAAATAATGAAAGAAAATTATAAATTCATATATTTTTTAATTTATTTTTAATATTGTATATGAATTTGATGAATATGTCCATGCAATTGATGAATATGTGTATGCAAGTGATGAATATGCGTATCCAAGTGATGAATATGTGCATTTTAGTACTGAATATGTGTATACAAGTGATGAATATATGCATGAAAGTGGTGAATATGTGTATGCAAGTGATGAATATATGTATGCAAGTGATGGATATGTGTTGGAAGTGATGAATATGCATTAATATATGTATGCAAGTGGTGAATATATGTATGCAAGTGATGAATGTGTATGACATTGATGAATATATGTAAGCAAGTAATGAATATGCATATGCAAATGGTAAATATATGTATGCAAGTAATGAATATGTGTATGAAAGTGATGAATATGTGTATGCAAATGATGAATATGTGTATCCAAGTGATGAATATGTGTATGCAAGTAATGAATATGTATATGAAAGCGATGAATATTTGTATGAAAGTGATGAATATCTGTATGCAAGTAATGAATATGTGAATGAAAGTTATGAATATGTGTATGCAAATGATGAATATGTGTATCCAAGTGATGAATATGTGAATAAAAGTGATGAATATGTGTATGCAAATGATGAATATGTGTATCCAAGTGATGAATATGTGTATGCAAGTGGTAAATATATGTAACCAAGTGGTGAATGTGTGGATGCAAGTGATGAATATATGTATGAAAGTGGTGAATATGTATATGAAAGTGATGAATATATGTATGCAAGTAACGAATATGTGTATGCAAGTAATGAATATGTATATAAAAGTGATGAATATGTGTATGAAAATGATGAATATATGTATGCAAGTGGTAAATATATGTAACCAAGTGGTGAATATGCGGCTGCAAGTGATGAATATATGCATGAAAGTGGTGAATATATGTAAGCAAGTGATGATTATGTGTATGCAAATGGTGAATATATGTATGAAAGTGATGAATATGTGTATGAAAGTGATGAATATATGTATGCAAATAATGAATATATGTATGCAAGTAATGAATATGTATATAAAAGTGATGAATATGTGTATGAAAAAAATGAATATATGTATGCAAGTAATGAATATGTGTATGCAAATGGTGAATATATGTATGCAAGTGATGAATATGTGTATAAACGTGATGAATATATGTATGTAAGTAATGAATATGTATATGAAAGTGATGAATATGTGTATGAAAATGATGAATATATGTATGCAAGTAATAAATATGTGTATGTAAATGGTGAATATATGTATGAAAATGATGAATATGTGTATGAAAGTGATGAATATATGTATGCAAGTGATAAATATGTGTATGTAAGTAATGAATATGTATATAAAAGTGATGAATATGTGTATGAAAATTGTGAATATATGTCGCCAAGTGATGCATCTGTGTATGCAAGTGATGAATATTTAACTTAAAAATCAAATGTGTACCCATATAAAAATGTATAAATTTAGGCGTGTGCCATTAAAAAATAATGCAAAAATACAAATAAGCACCATTAAAAAAATCAACAAATCTAAATGTACATTATCAAATCCATAAAATTGTGCACCATATTGAATCATATTTAGTGCTTCAAGACGACCATACCACTACAGTAGCGTTCAAACACGATGACTGTATTAAATTGAGGGAGATTCGTGTAATCGTCTGTTTGATTTTTCTTAGTCTGACACAAACCTCCTCCGATGTTAAACAATATCTCTCACTTCCTTTATGAGAATTTTCCTTATACGCATCGAAATCTATAATTGAGGAACACACTAACATCATATCAAAATTAGGTAATTATATATTTATTGTTCCACATGTGGATTGAAATATCCACTATTGATAGCTGGATTGTTGGTGGGGTTAATCTAAATTTATTATTCAATCACGTAATGATTAATTTTTTATAATCAAATTTCAGATTATTTCTAATTTGAATTTGACGTATTATATATATGCATTAGTCAATGCATGAGGTTAATTAAAGAAATAGATTTAAAATCATAGATATACTTACATAACATTTCTTTGTATTTTTATAAAGATATAAATTGATTTAATTATAAAAAATCAAAATCAAATTTCACCCATTAAAATTGATAGAACTAATGAAGTTTGTTAGTCCGTGTATTTTCATTTAATCAATTTTATCATATGCATTATATATTCATTAATTTAACACATTCAACGTTTATATATTTATCAATTTAACATATATTTAATTCACATATTTACTCCGTAATTTCCGAGTCATAGATCAGTAAGGTGTAACGACATATCCATAAAATATAAATTTGTAATTTGTGTTTTTTATATTTATATTGTTTTTATTTTCTGAAATATTCAGATAAATTAAATAATTTATTATATTAAAACATTGATAATTGGTCTCCGAACGATGTCTCAAATAGTGTTGCCAGTTTGAAAATCACGCTTACAGACGTAATCGAAAAATGTACTCCTTACCAAAATCGACGCCGACTCGGAGATGCTCCGGTTGATTTCTCAATCCTTTAACGACGTGTAGCACGTCGAATTCTGCTTCTTCGATCGTCGTTTACTCCTCTTTCACCCACCGATTGCTGTGTGCGATTCGGGGGTGTTCGGATTGCGGAAAAACCCTAGTTATAGTACGGATTAGGTAAGTTAGTCGATTTGAGGTTTCGGAGTTGCTTTGGTTTGAAGATGATGAGTTACGGATTGCGGCCTGAGTCGAATGGGGTTCTGTTTTGTGTGTGAGGGTTTGATTTGTGCTTTGATCAGTCTATGCTTTAATTTTTTATTAATTTTTTTTTTTTGGTAGAAATTCAGAATTATGACTCCATATGTTTGTTGAAGTAATTGAGGTGGCATGTGTTAGAGGCTGGATCTCTCTGCTCTAAATGGGAGTAGGCTCAGAAAAAAAAAGAGCTTATCTCTATCCTTTAATTGTCTCATTGATTCTCTGAAGTTGAATTTTGGGATGAAATGGTGTTAGTCATTTTTCTGTCATAGATTTGTATTTCAGGTAGTAGGATTTGGAATATTATTTGGAAGTATTTTAAATTAAAAAAAAGGATCATTTTTGTTCATGGTTTCTTAATAATGTTTCTTTGTTTGCAGCTTCTGTGGGTTGGTGCAGTTGTATGCCATCATGAGTAGTAGAGGGCCTAGAGATACCCTAAGAAAGTATCAAAGACGAAAGGCAACAGTGAACTTGGAACTTAGCATTGGGCTACCGGGTCAAACCCGAGATCAAGTGGGAAGCTCTTCACAAAATGTGCAACCCATCCAACAACAAAATGCACCAGTCCCGATTGATGTAGATGCTTTTGATGATGAAATATTGATTTCTTCTGCCAGAGCTTTTGCCGAGGTAGAACTCCAATAAAATGTTGTTACCTATATTTAGGATGTATGTAAATCTGGATCATAAAAAAATCTCCTATTTTGTATTGTGCTTATTTGGTGGCAGGCGAGGAACAACTCTAGAAGAGTTCGTGGAGCGAATGCTGTGGTTGATGTGGATTCCGGTATGTTCTTATCAGTACGCTCACCTGATATATATGCTTATCCTGCGCTGCTAAAGTTCTAGAAAGTTTCTATATGCATCTTTAATTCATGGATTCCAAATTTCCACATCTATGGTGAAATTTCTTTTTCTTTGTTGACTGCAGAAGAACATACAACTAGATTTGCTAACTGTTATAAGCGAAGGAGGAACTCGTCCAACTGTCGGCCTGTTGATGTGGATCATGTGTATATTAATTTGGAAACCAGTTGCAACTCTACTGTAAGCATGCTCTAGCAGGGTGATTT
Source organism: Kalanchoe fedtschenkoi (assembly GCA_002312845.1). Classification (NCBI taxonomy): domain Eukaryota; kingdom Viridiplantae; phylum Streptophyta; class Magnoliopsida; order Saxifragales; family Crassulaceae; genus Kalanchoe; species Kalanchoe fedtschenkoi. The sequence goes on along the minus strand of NQLW01000053.1, from coordinate 4,393,846 downwards.
TTCATTCTTTTGATCTGTTAGATTATCAGTAAATACTAAAGTATTTCAATATTTTGATCTAAGAAGAGTCGTTTTTCAAGTTATATTTCTGATGAAGAATAACCAATAGTCACATATTTGAGAATTGCATAGTCTGTCTGTTCGTCTGTTCATATGTTTCATTAGTGTAGCCGATTAATAATCAGACTTCTATCCAGACAGGCTTATTGATATCAGCAGATGAATTTGTGTTATAATTATATCTTTGAATGAATTGTGTTATGAAAAGTCACACATAGGATGATTTTTTTCGCAGAAAGACAGGTTTGTTGAACACCCTAAAAGTGTGCCACCACCTCCGCCTCCACCACCTCCTCCTCCTCCGGAGCCTGAATTCAGCTGTCCAATATGTATGGGGCAGCTGGTTGAGGAGATGACTACTAAGTGTGGCCACATTTTCTGTAAAGTATGCATCCAGACTGCAATTTCTATCAAGAGCATATGCCCTACTTGTAGGAAAAAAGTCAACAAAAAAGATGTCAGGAGGATATACCTCCCTACAATTCGGTGACTGTGGAGACTGTAACATATTGATGTGAGTTTTCTTTCTTCATCATGATGTTCTTCAACTACTATTAAAAGTAAATACTAGGCTGGGCATCCCCTTACTTCCGAGGATGGTGGACATGACATTCCTTGGCATCTCCCTTAAATAGTGATCACATAACTCGAACCAAACACATACACTTGTTTCAGAAATGATATCTATCATAGCATTAACACACAACCAATATGTATATCATGATGAAGGCATTCTCTTTTTGACGAAAAATCCTAGTTACATAAATACTATGCTTCTTACTATGAAAATCTCATATCATGACGAAGGCATTATTACCAGCCAATCTTTATACTGTGTTGTAACCTTTTTATACTTATTTAACTTACAATAGTTTTGGCTCGAACTTCTCTTATTTATGACAAGTAAACAGTTTTGGCTTATTTTATATATTAATTTTCTTTATTCAACTCATCTAACTGCTCGTTGTCCTTTCCCCACTTCTTACAGGCCTTGATATTTAAACTTCTCTGGAAACAAGGCTAGAAGGATCCATTTGGTGGATGCTTCAGTTTCCAAACAAGAATGCTACACAGGATATATCGTTGGCCTTTTAAGTTAATGTTGCACCTAAGATTAAACACACAACACTCCATTGAAATGTAATGGTATGTGGTAGCATTGCTATCACTTGTTCAGCTTGTAAGGCGAGATGATTATTGTCTTAAGCTTGAGATTACAACATCAATTATAAAGGAGTTCCTTGTATCTTTGGAGCCTATGCTCGACTAGATTCTGCCGGCTCCTCGAATATCCAGGTTTTTGCATTAACATCTTGTTCATTTTTGGAGCTCAATTTAATTCTCTCGCTTATTTCTAACCAACCGCTTACCAAGGAAGATGTTACAATATGAACACCTTCAAAACAAATAATACCCAATTGAAGGCATAAAATCTTGAACTTGAATGATCATAATAGCTTAGACAATCAGTGGAAAATTGTAGAAAACAGCTGACGATTTCACAGGCTTATGGTACAGTCTAATTTTACTACATGGTACATGGAAGTACTTGGCTTCTTAAACAGGCAATTCAGAAGTACCCTGGATGACAATGTGGGTCACATGAGTCTAAATATTATTAAGTAATTGCAGCATACAAGAAAATACTACGACATCTGAACCACTTTGCTCTAACAGTTGATGTAATTGTTGAATCTGATTGTGTACAGATCTGCAAGAGAAGTTCGAGGCACATGTGAGTGGTTTACCAATCAGTTTTTAAGAATTTGAAGTAATCGGAAAAAAGAAAAAGAGATTATATACCAAAATGAGAACAAGTTCTCACTCCACCGAAGAGCTGGTTACTTGGGGGCTTTGTTTCTCCACACGGTACGCCCCCTGTTGATTTCATCTCCACTTGGAGACAATCTCAAGAAGTGCAAAAATGAGGGGAAATCTTTTCCAGAAGACTTCGCAGCAGACCCGTTTGTCCCTTCTTCTCCCTCACCCTGTTCAGGGTTTGTGAGGGAGTCAACCACGTCGTCCCGTTGACACTCCCTTCTATAGTCCAGGGTGATCGATTGCAGCTCGTGAGTGTCAATTATTTCTTCAGGCATGCTCTGTCAAAATTAGATACAACTCGACTCATTATAGTAATAATAATAATAATAGCATCAAAGAAACTGCTGCGAAGTGAACTAACTACGATAAATATCTGAAACACAAATACGGGCCAGAAGATCAAAGATTCAGAACCCATCCATCCATCTGATTTTGATCATTATTGTTAGCAGCTTTTTCAACGTTTAGGTAGAACTGAAATAGTTGGAGAAATCGAACACATTGAAACGAGTCCCCTAAATTTCTTTGTGAATTCACAGTCCAGGTACAGGAATGACTACTGTTTCAGGATGTGCGGTGAAATCATAAGTTACATGACAAAATCACTACTAAGAAACTGTGCAAGTGACAGATATTATTAAACAAGTTTTATGAAAAAAAAAAAAGGAAAGAAAAGAACTAACCTCCAGAACCCATCCGATGTAAGCAACATTGTTCACATGTCGATTCATGTCAAGGTCAGCTCTTCGGGGCTACAAATTCACAAACAGGAATCAGAATAGATTGAGACGTGTCCGATGAATATGATACGTTAAGGGGTTTCAGGATGGAATGTCATTCTTACCATAAGTCCCTCCCTCACATAAGCAGGATTTTCGAGCTTGGGTATTTTTTTAAGGCTGTTGTTATTTTCCTCCGGAAATGATAATCTAAATGCCACAGCATATATTCAGTCAATATAATGAATTATGCAAATTAAAAACAAAAATAAAAATGCAACACCGAACCTAATGCTCAAACAATGTCAGCCTGGTCTTATACGTTTATTGATATTGTAGACATACCCTACGAAGTCACTCCTGAAATGGAAGGTAAATTTGCTTATCTATATACCTGAGCTCTTTGGGGCAATGTACCAAGACTTCATCTCGGACATCGTCCGTGACTTTCTGGAGACGTCTGGTATCCATATTCAGCATCACCCACTTGCTGCAATAAGTAAGATGATCAACTGAAGAAGTTGTATTATACTCACTCTGTCCTCATTTACTTGTCACTTAACCATTTTCAACGTGTATTTAATATTAATAACTAGCTTAGAACGCCACACATTAATCACTTCATTACCATAATCAGTAAAAAAATCCTCCCATACCAGTAATAACCTACCAATTTTACTTTTTGCAAGAAATTAAAAAAAATCATTAAACACTTACCTATTACATTTGTTCAACCGCTAGTATTAATATCTTCTTAATTTACTCAGTTTTACATTAAACGACTACTACGTCACAATGAAGGGAGTAAGAAGCAAGGAAATGACTAGCATAACTTTTTTGCTTTCATGATCAGTAAAATAAGAGTAACAATCAAAAGACGAACAGCTGAAGACCACAGCGAAGATTGCTGAAGTCTTTTTCATGCATGCTGTGAGAGCTGTGCTGGTTTTTATAATTTACGCAGCCATCAAAGAATGATCGAAACAGACCTTGTAGCTCTCCCGATAACCTCGCCACTGACATAGTCCTTCATAATCCAGTCACGCCTAGTCCCAATCCTGCCCTCACCTTGGCACCAAGTCTCAATCTCCACGACATCACTCCTGGTCAAGTAACACACGCGATGTTAAGCCCGAAACAGCTCACAATCCAAAACTACTACACAAACAAACTGCATCTAGAAAACCACACTTCCTATTACCAAGCAGGATACTTGTAGATCTCGATATGCATACGAGCAGTAACCCAAATCAGATGCATTTTCCTCATGCTTGTGGTCGTCGCAAACCCATCCGTGGAAAATCCAACGCTCTGCGCATGGTTGCATCCCACCTCCTGCAATGCAAACACACATGGAAATTGCAGGCAATCGATCCACCGAAATGAGCTACATGCATCTCCAACTCCTAATCGAATCTCATACTTCTCAACCTAATTCAACCTCCAGTCCTCCATTGTCATAGCAAGGTCATATACATGCATCAAAATAAAACATCAACTGACATTGAGAAAAAGGATTCTACCTGCAGGAGATTGGCCATGGTTTCAATGGTGGCAGTCTTATTAATCCCAACCTCATAACACCTCACGATGAACCTCTCCTTATACGACAGCCTATCCTCGGTCAAGCTCCCCAGCCGCAGCCTATCCGCCAGCGTCGCCCCATTAACTCCCTCAACCACGCCAGTCCCAACCTTGTCTAGCACAGCACGGATCGAAACGGACCTGAATCGACCTAACCCAGAAAACGAGACCACGGAACTCGGCCGGGAGCGGATACCACCGCCACCGCCGCCGCCAGGAAACCGCCTATTGGCCGGGGAATGGAGCTTGTCCGCTACCACATTGCACGATCCCCTCACCGCCAGCATCCTGAAAACCCCTTTGGCGTGTGTTGTTGGTAGCTAGGGTATGCGCATGAATTGCGGAGGGATGGAACCAGATAAAGGTTGGAAATTTGGGGAGAATTGGGTCGGAATGTGGATGATTGTCGATGCAAACGAGGGTGGCTTTGAAGAGGGAAAAATTGGGGTTGCTGGGACGAGAAAGCCACTGGATTTTGATGAGATTCACATTGCTGCCATGGCCCAGTTCCAAGTTTGATCTTTGTTTGGATTTGCGATCTCTGTGGCCAAGTGGATGGTGGCAGACCAGATCAAACCACATCAGAACCAGTCAGTCACCACTCCCAAACAAGAGTAATTATGTGGTGCTGGACGACTCACCCTAACTTCCCTGCTTCCTCACCACACGACATATTTTAAGGTTTTTTTTTGCTATTATTTATTTATTTTATTCTGCTAGGGTTCTGTGGCAGTCAGAACGGAGGGGATCTTGAGAAACTGACGGTAAGCTTTTGCTGTAAGCCTGGAAGATTTGAAGATTTTAATGTGGTTAGACTCCAGTGCTGATGTCTGTTGGAATTTGGCTCATACTATTAAAGCGGTTTGATTTAATTTCAATAATTGAGTGTTGAACTAAACATGTTTAGTAACAATTTTATCTATGGTGAATACGAGTCAAATTGTGGTTGAAACCCTTAGATAAAGTTGTTTAAATAAAAGTGAACCTGATCAATTCTCTTTTATTTTGTTTTGTTTGGTTCATGGACTTGGACTTATAGGAGCAGCTGATCCTATGAGAAAAACCAAGCGTTACTCAGTTCGGTTCTCTTCTGATATTTATCGGCTTGATTAGAGAAGCAGTCGGTTATCACTTACTGATTAAGTCAGTAAAGATAAAGATAAGAGAATGTAATTGGCTTATCGTGATCTGTCACGACGGTTTCTCTCCACTATTAAAGTAGTTCTTCATGTTTTTATAAAAGGTGATAATATGGCTTCTCAGTCGGTTACATATCATAGAAGAGAGAAGATGAACTCTCCGTTCTCCGATAGAGATGTTGTTTGTTCTGGCTACCTAAAGAAGTTTTCGAGGATCTCTTCTACTAGTGCGAGTAGAAAAGATGAAACCGTCTTATTCTGGGAAGACTATCGCGAGAACCTCACGCACTTTAGAGGGCATTAATTCAAGGCAAACTGTCATCAACAGTGATTTGGTTTGTATATCATCCATTGATGTTACTGAAAAGTTAAGTTATTTTCCATGTCTTTTATGAGCAGATTGAACTTATGGCCAACAATGTCTTCCTTCTGGACAATTAGGGCAGGAAAGAGCTGAAGCAGCAGCTTGAAGAGACTTGTAGTCATGGAGAATTCGAAAAAGTAAGAACCCGTGTTTGCCGAACGAGCTTCTCGTGGGACGAGAGGAAAAAGGTTGGAGCTTTCATCAATCATTCTCCTCTAGATGTGTTTGGTGTTGATGTTGTATGTGCTTTAGGAGGACCTAGTTGCTGGCAGGCCCGTCCCTGATATGCGGCCCATATGGGCGGTCGCCCGGGGCCCGTATCAGGTCGGGGCTCATTCTTCAGGCAGTCCACCCCGAGGTCCGTATCCCCATTCTGCATGCAGCCCATTCCGAGGCCTGTATAAGGTCTGAGCCAATTCTGCATGCAGCCCATCCAGAGGCCCGTATCAGGTCTGAGCCTTTCTGCATCCAGCCCATAGAGAAAATACAAAATATTAAAAATATGTTTGTCAAGAATGGAACTCAAGCCATTGAGACTTAATCAAATGCTTCCCAACCAATTCAACTAAGATACCTATGTGTAATGAAAAAGAAAACGTATTTGTATTCTATTGTCAAGACAACAAATTCTAATGGTTTAGAAAAAATAAGGAGTAAAGAAAATTAATATAAACACTAAGGTTTTAGGAAATTTAAAGATTATATGATTTTTAGAAACTTGAGATTCGATTTTTAGATTTTAAAATTAAGTATTTAAGGTTTTCAAAATTGTAAGATATATAGGACTATGAACTGAATATTATAAAATAAAAAAATCACAAAATGATGTTATTTTTTTATTTTTTTCACATGTAAAAGGGCCCATTTTTAATTTTTTGCCCAGGCCCCTGAAAAGTCAGGACCGGCCCTGGTTGCTGGATAAGGAGATCGAAGAGGATGAGGACATATTTTGCAGACTCTGGAAGATCACTGTGTTTCTGGATATGTCATTCACTCTATCTTCTCCAGGAAGAGCATGGCAATAGTTACGAAGAAGAGGCAGAGAAGTTTGATTGTGATTTGGACGAAGATGTGAGTGTTTATATTACCTCTCATTATTGCAGTACATTGAAGTTTGCGGCGCTATCTGCAATTCTCAGTTCTTTTTCGTTTTGCTGTCTGTTTATATTATTATCATGAGCCTTAACTGGATCAAGAAGCGGAGAAAGAACCAGATAATAGGTCTGGCTTTTGGGCATTTAAAATTCAGCTCCAGTTCTGACTGAAGTGCGTTTCAATTTTCAAACCAAGTCATGTTACATGGCACAGACCGAAAAATGATTGATACGCCCTGGGAAACTGCGCCTTAGAAAAAAGTGTTATGCGGAAGCGTGTAATATATAACAAGTAAATTATTGAACAACTAATTGCAACGAATGGTTCCCAGGAAAGATTGGGGAGACACAATGGTTTACTTCAGAATATCCAATCTCCTAGACATAACCACCCTTCAGAATATCCCCAGGTATTCCTAGGCAGGATATTCCTATGCAATTAATAGCACAATAACCACTAAAATTATACTACCAAAAGGAAAGCTACTAAAACAATAATAAAAGCAAGAACACCAAATTTAACGAGGTTCAGCCAGTGGGGCCTACGTCCTCGGACACCAACACAAAATTTATATTTCACTCAAGAAATATTACAGAGGGGGAAAGAGTATCCTTTAGCTTACTAGAAGATAGTAGCTTAGGATTGGTGTGTTTTGGAAGGAAGAAGGGAGCCTCCTTATATATGGTCTTGGAAGGAGCCAACTACTCCATCCCACCCGATGTGGGATTGGAGCCACAATCAACAAAAAGAGAGAGCAAAAGATATCTCTCAGTTAGGAGGTGCTCCAGAAGGATGAAAGCATCCCTAAAGAGAACTACTGTTCAGGAACAGCGTGATAGTCCGGAGGTCGTATATGAAGAGAGAACTGTGAGGAAATTTACAGTAACAGCTGTGTTCAACGAGCTGAGAGAGATGTCATTCAGGCAGCTTTACAAAATTCAGTGAAGGTCAGTATAAAATATCAGTTCCTATGTCCGACAATTTGTATTATGCTCTTCTCAGTAAAATGTGTGGTGTGATGCTTCCTACTACTGAACCTTTTACAAAGATAGATTTGGAAGCAATAAGGTTGTTTGTTGGTTAGACATTGCACTCACAAGCTGAGATAGATTTAGAGGTCCAACAATTTGTATTATGTCATTCAGGTTGTTTGTTGGTTGTTCATAGTGCACACACAAGCTGATATTCTTTAGCTATTTTAACATTCTACTGGTTCACAGAGAAGTTTGATCACGCTTATCATATAGTGCAGAAATAGTGAACTTATGGAATTCGGAGAGAGTTCTGGCAAGGGAAGAAGTTAAGAAAAGAGCAGTCGCGTATAGAGTTGTCTTCACTGGGTCACAAATAAGATGTATATCAAAAAATGGTAAGCTTTTCTTCGTTGCTTCAAAAGATTAATTCATTTGCTGAAAATGTTTTTGTCAAGGGTAACATTTCTTACCTGTATTATGCTCCTTCACCCATATAAAGAAAACAGAACTTGTGCTATATTGCAACCATTTGTAGGATTAGGAATACTCATTGAATGTGACTTGCGTATCTATGAGATTTTAGCCAATGAGTGTCTGCCCCTTTAAGACTATTGATCATGAACATTATCAGTCACTGTGAATTATATTAGGTAGAACTGGTTGGCAGATGACGATGGTTAGGAACAATTTTGGATTTCCAGTAGTCGGTATACACCCACTGTAGATGAGCGCATGCCCTTTTTTCGTGATATTGTGAGTGACCACCCGTACAACTCTAGGACTTTTAAGACATTTGGTATTCAATCACTTTTATGGAGATATTTGCGTAAGTTTATGGCTTGTTCGATTAATTGTAGGAGTCAGACTGAGACCTTTACCTTAGATGATATCCATATTTTGTATTATCTACATGTTGAGCGGTCATTGGACTTGTGCTCGTTTCTTATTGCTCGATTTCATGATTGGTCGAATCTCAGAGCCCATCGAGGATTTGTTGGTGCCCTGTTTATTCGCTGCTTGGCCCAGCACTATGAGTTCGACTTATCAGGGCATGCTTACATGGATGAGATACATCCAGACCTCCCAGTTCTACTGTCGGGATTTGAGACACAATAAGTAACTCATCAGGGGGGTTTGAGAAGACAAATGCTATAGAGCAAAATAAGATTAAACTTTCTTGCAAGTGTTTGATTATATATCTTCAACGACTCAATTTTTAATAAACACTTAGAATTTTACGTACAGATTTTTAAATTTTATGCTAGATTCTTGATGGGATATTTACTACTGGCATGATCTTGAGTTTCAGAAATTTGCAATAATAATAATGAATGTGAGCGTAACTGAAGCACATTTGAAAATGTGAGGATTATATGCTTTTTTAACATTGGAAAAAATGTTAATGGATCAATGTTGATACTTTAATGCGTGTGTGGATCCATAGAAGGAGAACGATTGAAAAGTTGAATGGATCGACATCTATCAATGTTGATACTTTATTGCACACATCACATATGGAAGTCATAACCGTGATACTATAAAATTTTTCACTTCAAATCCAGCAAAAACACTAGTGCATGACTATGATTGAGACACTCCAAAACATAGACATTACTCTTTCCTTGATGCTGAGGATGTGATTATGGATTGGAATCCGTTGTAGCTGATGGTGGTGGAGTAGATAAAAGAACGGTAGAATTTGGACTTTCATGTGTTCAGAGATTGATGGACGGCCGAAAGCCGCTGTAGCTGATGTGGGTGCTGGAAAATTGAAAATGATAATGAAAGGGAATGTGAAGGATGGGACGGAGGTCGATGGACGGCCGGAAGCTCATGAGAGTAATGGAGGCCGCTTTTCGGAGAAGCTGCCGGCAACATAGGTTGTCTGTGCTAACACAGCTCCAATGTAGTGACGAGAGAAGACGTGTCGGGAGGGAAGAGAGATTTTTTTTAAAAATACACTTTTTTCCTTCTTAATTTTGTTTCAATTTCTTGCTCTTATTTATGCTTTACCCTCTTTTTAAAAAAACTACGGTTCATAACTTTATCTTATTCAATTGAAACCCATCGACTACTCAATCACACTTCATATTGCCATTGGGTTGGAAGCAACATAACTCGAATTGCATTTCCTTGTGGATGTCATTATTGGCATTTGACATTGTGGTTACTGGGACTAAATAAAAACCGATGAATCGTCAAATCGAACCGAACCGATAGGTTCGATTCGGTTTTGTGTGTTAGTGGTTCGGCTACGGTTTTGAATTTTAAAAAATAGATGACTAATGGTTTATTTAGGTTTTTTATATTTTTCAAACCAAATCGATCCAAACCGAATGGTTTCACTATATTTTAGATCATATTTAAATTTAATTGAATATATAATATAAACTAGTACACATATATTATTATTTATATGAAAGATCTCCTATTTAATAATTAAATTAGTTAATAAATTTTATGAAAAATATAAATCGAACCGAACCGCACGGTTTGATTCGAGTTAGTTTTTAAAACAAACGGTTCGGTTTCAAAATTTTCAAACTGATCACCAACCATTCGGTTTAATTTTTTATTAACAAAACGAACCGAATCGAATCATTACACGCCTACAACTCACATACTGAAACTCACATACTGACTTGGCTTGATTACCAGGGAAAGTCCCCTATCAAGTGATTGAGGGTTGCTGAATTTACTTACAATCTAGAATGGGATGAATGTGCACTCAACACTCCATGCACTAGTGCCAATATAGAGAAATTGTATGGGAAAGTTGCCGTAGGATCGATAGATATTAACCAATTGAAAATGTTACATGGTATTCGTCCAGCAAGATGAATCATCAGCACTGCAACTCTGAGACAGTTCACAATGCGCTACAAGCTCGACTAGATGTTAAAGTAACATAAGCACCCGAAATTTCTGTACCCTGTTCCCAAAGAACCAATCTGGATTCTGGACTACATTGATCTACAGAAGTAAAAATCATGACCAATGAGCAGCATTGAGATCTTCTGCAAGTATTAATCTCATAACCAAGTCAGAACTTGGTGGCTGGAGCGGAGGGAATGACGGTGATGTGCCTCAAGGGGTTCTCAACATCGACTCCCCCAGCATGCTCCACAAACTTGGCAGGCGAAAACGAGTAACCATGGCACACGCAGACAATGCACACCTCCTCCCTCGTGCACCGGTACAAAAACCCTTTCACGGTCGTCCCGCCAGGACCAGTGGTCGAAACGCGAGGCATTTGCGCTAGGGAAACACACGGCAGCACAGGCCTGTCCTGGCTGGCCACCAAGGGCTGGCGGGTCACATTAGCCGTTGCTGCAGCTGGCATGGAAATAGACAGTCTCTCAGCCGTATACAGGCCAGAAGATGGGATCTGTTCATTAGGCCCCTGATCGACAATTGCGGCCACAGCTTGTGCTTTGTGTCTTGGAGCTTTGAGCTGACTGGAAAGGCTTCCACAATCACTGCTGCTGATACTACCACCTATGAACAACAAGCTTAATTAATCAAACATCATTGTACCATAATCAAAAGTTAAATGCCAATCGACAGATGATCCAAGAATCTAACTTTCCATCCGCGAACTTATCAAGAAAAGCAGATCAGATCATCTATACCTTGAGAGCAAATCCTGCTGTTCTCTGAAATGGCAGAAGAGCAGCAACTACCAACCTTAACAGCACCTCCATCAATCTCCTCCAGTTCCTTCCTGTTCGGCATTGTTAATCCGCTCTTCTCCGCAGCCTGACGCGGCCTGAAACCCCCATAACCGCCGCAAGATCCGAGCTCACGCGACCCAGAAGCCAAGTAGAGCTGACCTTTCGCATTCGGAAAATACTGCATTGGAAAACGCGGCGCTAAATCAGAACCAACATGATCACTTTTGTTCAGATCAATCTCACATCCTCGTCTCCCAGTCGCTGCTCCCACAGAAAAGTCAGCTTTGGTCTTCTTCTGGACTCTGTCATCATCATCATCATCATCGAGAACGTACACCACGCCAACATCCGATTTCATAACCTGACGCTCACCGCCGTTTCTGAAAACTCCTCTTCTAACTTGCTGCTTCTTCCTCGCCTCCAGTCTCCTCAACGCCGCCTCACCAACTATCTCGTCCGTCCTATCCGCCGCTGCCGTCATCATCTCAGCCGAATCGCATCCTGACAAACCTCCGCCGCAGCCGTTCTCTACCTCGACGCTTCCCGGACGTAACGATTTCGCCGACTCTCTCTGAAAGTTGTTGCCCAAGCCGAGACTCAGCTCGACCTCCACCTCCTTCTCACACCCTGCCATCAGAACGAAAACACCCGGAAGCTTCCACAACGTCGCATTCAAATCCCGAAAAGGAATTCCTCTCCTTCTGTTCCTCTCTAGGGTTTTGTCGCGGAGAGAAGACGCGTAAATTCAGTACGAGAATACAGGCGCCCACGTGTCGCCACGGCAGAGGCTGTTGCTTCGGTTTCCGCCACGTAAGATAATCTCGTACGCCGATTTATAATTGGTTTAGGCGTTGATTAAGGTTTACCCGGTAATTAAGTAACGGTAACGAAAACATGAGCGCGCTAAGCCGATTTCTGGCGTTTGGTTTTTATTCTTAAACACGAGTGCCTCGTGGGTCGACACGTGTTGGGAGAGAATTGCGTAACAGGTTGACACGTGTGACACTGACATTTCTTCAGGGTGACGAGACGATATGTCAGGGATACGGACACGTGGCTGATTCAATCGTCTGGGTGGTATCGCAACCGTTCTTTATTTTACGTTGGGAGCGAATGGAAACGAAATGAACGGTATAGATTGTAATCAAAAGAGTACGAGGTGGTTTCGGTTCGACACGTGTCTTTTGCACGGCGGATCAGGTTTGTGGCAGTCAGGCTATGATAATCTCAAGGGAAGATTAGTAAGAGAATTAAAATGAATATAAAAAAATTAGTTAATAAAAAATTAAATTTTTTGATAACTTTTCACTCAACTCATTTTCTATTTTTTTGGGGGTATATTAACCAAAATTAAACTGAACCTCAAAATTCAAAAATGTAAATCGGATCACATGCTCTACCTCCACACCACATGACTGATGCATCATCGAAATTGTATTCTGCTTATTAGTCCTCATGAATTCTTTACTTATTTAGAAAAAATAAAAATGTTCACAAATTATTATCACTTGTTCCATTACAATACGAACTATTTGAATTGTCAATTTTTGTAAAATAAAATTTATAATGCACTTTTAATTAATATTACTGTAAGAAGAATTGATATTTAGAACTACTAAGCAATTAACATCAATATTAAAACTATTCATTTTAAATTTGAAATAATAATATAATGACACATGTAAAAACACGTGGCAGGTGAGTATTGACCTATTACCTCCATAATCACACGGTATTAAGTATTTTCTATCAAAAATAGCCTCATATTGGTATTGAATGAAACTTTCCTGACATAGATGCGTGAGATATTAATCTCTATAAGAATTAGCCTGATGTGTTAAAACTATATTATTTCGTCATCAAATTAAATGGCATCGTTACGTTTACTAATTGTATCTTTCCCCCTTTTCAATGCAAAGCAACCCTTTTGCAAAAAACAATAACATTTTGTTTAGTGTTTTCATACTCAACCAGTTATTAGTCTGATGAATTTAGGCATGTTCATATTGGATTGTATCTTTAATATGATTTGAAATTCAATTTGGCCGATTTACTTGAGCAGGGGTCAGACAGGAATATCTCCAATCAGGAAGGCTAATTCGGATAACCTGGATAAGTCGGCTAGGGCTTCGCTATTCGGAGAGCCAAGACAAAAATCTGAATGCTCGGATTTAGCAGGACCAGTCCAGGGGTGAGTTGGATCAGGCGCTGGATAACTTACAGCACATGTTTAGACGTTAGGATAAGTTGTTGATAAGGGTCTTCTGAGGTGCTAGGCAGATCGAATGTGGGAAATCCCTTGAGCCGCATTTCTACATTGTAAAAAAGTTTTTATAATCCTAAGTCTTGAAGAGGCAATGGTCATTGAAGTTCACAAGTCACACATGTTCAGGTGGGTCGCACCCTTTCGGAAAGGATGCATCCCTTGGGAATCTTATGCAAGAATAACATAGTTTTGTAGACAATAAGCTATCCATGAAATCTTTTTACACATTGGACTCCATCCATGAAGTCTATTTACACATATTAAGATCAATAAAGTCAACCATATATATATATATATATATATATATATTTAAGTTTCTTGTTCAAACACTTATATTTTTTATGCTGCAACTATCATACACTTGGAGGTAAATCGAGAGGACTGATCATGTACTAGGATCTTGTTGCCACATGGATCATATTCTCCGAATCTCGTTAAAGGTTTTTGAATAATTCTTGGGATAATTGGTATCATCGCACGTTGTGAGATAAAAGATATTGATGTGAATATGGATTAGGAAGATATATCTCCTTATCGGAAAGAGAATGGGAGAACTTTTCAGTGATTCTTACTCAGATGCCTTTGGAAATTGGAAGGTAATGATCCAAGAGAAATTGATGGAACATCTTATGGACTACTGGGAACAACGTTAGGGAACCACTGATTGGTACTGAAATTTGAGTCTATTTTGAAGTTGGCGGTGTCAGGCCCGACAAGCAATGATGATAGCCCTAGTTTGGCTGTCGAGGCAGCCTTGTGCGTTCGACACACAAAGTCCCATAACTAAAGACATTTAACTGGGTGCAAAATGCCTAGACATTGGAAAATTTTATATGGGACTTGGAGCAATACTTCTAAGCAGTGGGATACATGTCGACAAGAGAAGGATTGGTGTTGAAATATCTTCTGCCTTTGATGATGGGATAAATGAAGCATCCTTCAATAATAATACATTCCTCAAACTCAAAAGCAGGATAGATTAGTATAAAAATATTGGTAAGAAGGTAAGATCTTCTATGCCAAAGGCAGACATATGTACATGTTGACAAGCGAAGGGTTGACGCTACAACTCTTGAAGAAGGTACATGCCTCCATATGGGCTGGACATCTAGGAGTCGAGAAAATATATGTGCTCTTAGCATGCAACTATTATTGACCGAAGATGGAGCATGACGTCAAGACCTATATTAAAACCTATTGAGTGTGTGAACTTTACAAGTCTGAAAAGCGCAAGAAGGCTAGATTATTGGAACCATTGCCCATTTTGGAGAGATCTCACGAAAACATCTAAATGGATTTTATCG
>NQLW01000053.1:4350084-4378185 GCA_002312845.1 Kalanchoe fedtschenkoi | reverse complement strand
ATGAATTTGGGGACGAGACACTTCACATTTACAATTTAAGAACAAGATTAAGGATTTCTTGAAGTTATTGTCATTGAGAGTGCCATGATCTTCTAGTGGGGTGGTTTGTCACATTACATTTACACTTCCAACTTGGTTGATTTTTCTTATTGAAGGCTGGATAGCTTCGGTCTAGTCAAGCTAATCGGATAAATCGGTTGGCGCCTTGGTTGTTTGGAGGGCCAAGAGAGGGATCATAAGACTCAGATCAAGACAACGATTTGAAGGCTCAGATTAGGCAGGATTAGTCTTGGGCAGGCTGGATGAGGCACTGGATATATTGGCGGTCACCGATAGATTTCTGGACTTGAGATAAGGTTTGGAAAAGGGTTTTCCGAGGCGTTGAGTGGCTAAGAATTGAAAACCTCCTTGAGCAGCATTTTTATAGTGGGAGGGAATTGATTTTATAACCCCAAGTCTTGAAAAGGTAAGGCTCTATGAAGGATAAAACCTGTTCGGCTGGAGTGCACCTCTTGAAAAATGGTGCATGCCTTGGAGACCTTAATAGGGCAATTTTGTAAGTAATAAGTCACTCACAAAATTTTTGAACATATTTGACATTAAGATCAATAAAGTTTAACAAATTTTCCCTTAATTATCTTCTTGCCTAGTTCCTTATTCAAACACATATACTTTTTTTTCCGCTGCCTACTTATCTAGCACTTGAAGACAAGTGGGAGGACTAAACAAGGCACTGGAACCTTGTTGCCTCATGGATCAGATTCTACTAACCTCTATAAAGATTTTAGAAAAATACCCATGACACCTAGCATAAGATACTTCCTCCACACATTTCATTCCCACTTTCAATAGCTCACACATCTTCAAGCCATTTATCAACCCCAAACCATCACTAGAACAACAACCTGGCAGTGTTTACAATGCTCCCATGATCTAGATCCCCCAATCCACCAGACACTCCGTGCCCTATGGCCTTCCAGGCGTATAATTTCACTTCTTGGTCCATTTCTATCCTGCAACAAGCAGACATATGACCTTCTTCTTGCGTCATGGAAACTAAAAACTGACTAGAAACTCAGAAAACTGACCCTGTAGGGCTGTTCTAGGTAGCTTCAGTGACTCCTGACCTCATCATGCTCACTGCTCATTGTGAAGAGGCCAAGATCAAATGTTAAAATACTTCCGACAAGAATTGGAAGGCACCCTAGCTGCCTGAAATATGCAAGAGTGAGGCTGTTGTAGCTTTTAATTTGACGGGTGTAACTGAACCATTCTTAATCTATTTGAAAACTTTAAATTTGATGAGAAGAGGTAGCTTAGTTGATAGCACTCTTCACTTGAGACAAAGCGGTCTGAGTTTGAGTCCTCAAAAGAGAAGTGGAGAACCACTATTTATTTATTTATTTTAAAAAAGAAAACTTTAAAAATAGAGCCAAATCCAACCATCAAATCAAACAATGATGGTTTGATTGGGTTTGATTTAATTTTTCCAGTAATATTATTTACTAAATAAATGATTTATTATATAAATATTACTAATGAGGTCTACTGAGAATCGCAAATCATGTGAGAACTGAGAACTCAAGACAAAAATAACGTTTTGTGTCTTATGCTTTGTGGACGCGTTTTGTGTTTTATGTGTTGACAACATTTTTGCCTTGAGTTCTCAATTCACATATGATTTGTTGTTCTCAACCGAACCTCCATCTATTACTAATTTAAGTTATGTATGCAGTTTAATTTATATATAATCTAAATGATAATGAACCGGTTCAGATTGGAAAAAAAATTCAGTAATCAAAACGGACTATTAGCTGTTAGTTCCTTAGGAATTGAAACCGTAACCGAACTACCAAACCAAAGCTATCGATTCGGTTCGATTGGATGATTTTTCTATTTTTATTTTACACTCCTATTGCCTGGCTCCTGGAAATTCATCATATAAAAAATCATACCTTACCTGATGTTTTCTATGGCAGTACTCCGATCCAATCCCACAATGTTCTCTTCCAATCATATTTTGCTGTCTGTCACGACACTTTATTCAGTCATTGATAGACATCAGGCATGTCCAAGGTGCTGGAAATGGAACCAATCGGCTCGCAGAACAATTTGGTATCAACATGTGAGTATGTAACGTTGTGGTTCTAAATGTGTCCCTCATAGTAGAGCCTAATAGTTGAGTAGATGTGAGAAGGTTCAGCCATCGCGCCAGTACCAGCCTCCCCACCTGCTGCAAGTCGCTGCGACACTGGGGGTATCAGAGCCATCCCGAGCTCATCTACAGCCATCAGATGCCTTTCGGTAAATGGATTGGACCACATGTAGGCGTTCATGGATGGTGCTATGAAAACTGGCTTCGCGTAGTCCCAAGCTCTAACAATGCATGTCAGCAAATTGTCACACAGCCCGCCAGCAATCTACAGACCATTGCACAAGTAATAGTATTAAGAACAGCCCGCCCTCAACAGGATCAGATGAAAATTTTCACAAAACCTTAGCCAAAGCCGGATCCTAAAATATTATGAGCCGCTACGAAACTAACATTCAGATATTATGGAATAAAGATAAATATTGAGAGTAGACCTTAGCCAAAGTGTTGGCAGAAAGTGGGGCGATAACTAAGATATCAGCCCACCTACGGAGCTCAATGTGAATAACTTCGTCACCCAACCTTTGCCAAGTGCACCAGTCATCTTCTTCAGTGTACAAGACCACGTCACTTGGAATAGTGTTCCTGTCAATGAAATGTAACGCGTTCGCAGTGGCTACAGCCTTCACTTCAGCCCATTCACAAAAGCAATGGCAAAGATGCCCGAATTTCCAAGCAGCTACACTTCCACTAGCAGCGAGAAGAATCCGAGGCCTTCTTGAAACACGGCGAGTCCGTGATGAGCCTCCGGCATTTGAACCCATGGGATCCATAGGTTGCACAACCTGAAAAAAAATCCATCAGCATGGCCTTCTTTACTAGCTTAGGACATCATTCTAGGAAAATCAAGAAAAAAATAGAAGTACAAACTTAGGAAGGAAATTGCACAACTCTTCTTATAAGGGCTACAACGTCAGAAGTTGTGTGAGTCGGCCAAAAAAATCCAGAGCAAAGGAATCACGAATTTATGCGGTATGATCTAATCAATGGCATAGTCAAGCAAATGAAGTAAAAATCAAAGAACAAGAAGAAGCAATAAATTACGCAATTCTTCCAATAAGGGACTGATTCCACTCGCAGCGGCGGAGGGCCTGGGAAATCCAGAAATGTCACACAATACGAGAACCCTATCGAACAGAAAGATTATATACCACTCTTAGAATTACAACGCTACCCCTATCCGCATAATCACTGAATCATTTTCTGGCATTCGCCCAAAACGGCATTGTTGAGGAAGAATGAAAGTGAGCTTCTCCATTGATCGAATATCAGGATTCGAACAAAATTCATATGTTCCCCGTCAATTGGATTCAGCTCAACGGGAAGGGGAAAAAGCCTGTAGGGAACGATAACAGCTGATCCAATGCTTCTGCAGCCTCAACAGTCCACAACATTATCAGTTTGTTCATATGGTCGTTCTGTAGGATAGGCTAGCAGCCACTTCCGTGACAGCACAAGTCTTCATTTGACACATCGATGCTCACCGTCGCTATAACCTTATTCACAAATCACAAGAGATGAATTTCCGATTTCCTACGACTGGCATGATTCCTCAAATTCTTATTCCCCTTTCACATTTTCTTTGCACATTTTCATTCTTACATTTTCAGACATGTAAAGTTCATGGCTTTACCAGCCAGGCTTCTTGTTAAGCACAATCTTCAAAACCCCAGAAACGAAAAACCACAAACTACAATACAAAGTCACAATGCAGTGAAAAAAAGGCGATAAAGATCTAACCTTGCCCGTAACATCATACTCCATCATCTGGCATTAGGACGAGCTCCGAACTCCTCGCACGCTGCTGAACTTTCTGGCTCGAAAAACTGGGTGAACAACAGGATTGCTGTCCGTGGGAATCACCGAGTAACTAACTGATTTGAGAACAGAAGGATTGCCGGGGTCAGTGTCACTGCTCAAAACCCCAAAGCTCAGCTTCAGATCACCGACCCAGAAACTCGAAGATTAGGGCTTTGACGGTTTTCGTTTCCAAATATTTTGCAAGAATATCAATTTTCAAAAGATACGCGGTGGAGTGAGATCGACGCTAATCTGAGATATAGCGACAACGAAGTGAAACATTAACGTTGTCGCTATTTATTATTTTGTGTCATTTTTGACAAATACGATATTGTTTTTCATTATACTCTTTTTATTTAAATTTTTGTCATTTTTGATTTTTTATTTGGATTTTCATTCTGCTCTTATTTTTAATCTCACTGTTCTCAATTTTTGATTTTTTATTTGGATTTTCATTCTGCTCTTATTTTTAATCTCATTGTTCTCAATTTTTGATTTTTGATTTGGATTTTCATTCTGCTCTTATTTTTAATCTCGTTGTTCTCAATTTCGATAAAAAATAAGATAAGAATAAACAACTGCTTTAAATCAACTATAAATAAAATGAAAAGCAAATAAAGAAGTATGGTAGAATGAAAATGAAATTAAGTAAAAATTATATTTTTTGAAAAAATCCAACATAAATTTTTTTAAATTTTGAAATTTTAAAAGTATCCTAGTTAATTATAATTTTTCAAAAAACAACTAGTTTATCTACTTCAACTAAGGGTGTGGACCGGTCTAGAATCAGATCGGAATCGGTTTAGAGCGAAATATATTTCATAAATTTTCAAAGGATGGAAGATCAGATTGGATTTATATTGGTTTGATCTGATCAAACCACATAGTTTCTAAATTTGACCAGATCGGGTCGGGTGGACCGAATTAATGAAAACTAATTAAATTTTATTAAAATATTAATAAAATATTTTTATTTTTATAATAAGTAAGACATATTTAAGTATTATAATAAAATATTATTGCTTTAAAGAAAAATTGTCAAACTAGTTCATTTCAGTCCGCATCAAAATTTTCCGGATTCAAACAGAATCAAAAAAAAAAAAATTAATGGATCTAACTGAAATCTATCGATCTGATCCGATTCTTTCTAATCTTATCTAATTTCAAATCATTTTTCAATCCAGGCCGAGTTTTGTATGCCTCGACTTCAACATAACATACATTACTTGAAGTAGTGTTTTCTTGTTTAATATCCAAAGATAAATAAAAGTATAATAACGAGAGGTGTTGGTTGGTGCGATTGGCAATGTCTGTATT
Organism: Kalanchoe fedtschenkoi; assembly: GCA_002312845.1. Classification (NCBI taxonomy): domain Eukaryota; kingdom Viridiplantae; phylum Streptophyta; class Magnoliopsida; order Saxifragales; family Crassulaceae; genus Kalanchoe; species Kalanchoe fedtschenkoi. The sequence goes on along the minus strand of NQLW01000053.1, from coordinate 4,372,916 downwards.
TGTTTCCACATGTTAGATTAGATCTATCAGTTTCAGATCTAGGGCTTGTAAGCAAGAGTCTGAAACGGCGCCGTCTGAGCTACAAATCGTCGTTGCTTTGCCAAGACTGTCGTCGGATGGATTTTCTCATTCGTAGAGTTTTCGTGTCGAGAATGAGGCCAGCGCGGTCGGCGCAGTCGCATCCTCCCTCGTCGCTTTCTTGTTTACGGTCTCAAATCCCAAAAGGGTCTTAGCGCAAATCCGTATTTGATCCACACATTCCCGTAAAATCCGTCTTTGAGCAAATCCGGGATGATGGCGACCGGAGGAGGTGGAGGAGGAGGGTGTGAAGGGAGCCAGGCCATCGAAGATGCTGTTAAGATACTGTTGGACAGCTTAGGCGAAGATGTCAATCGGGAAGGTCTCAGGAAGACCCCATTTCGGGTGGCTAAGGCTCTCAGAGAAGGCACCAGAGGTAGGTGGCCACTTGCCTACACCTCTTTGCTCCTTTTCTGTCTGCTAGGAAACCTCGGATTGTTGGAAACCTTTATTAGCTTGCGTTGTTACCTCTGCTTGGTTATAGTGATTGATATGAACTTGTAGTAATTGCTTCTAGCCATCACTGTTGCTGTCAGGCTCATATTACATTTGAAAACGCCAAATGATTTAAATCTTTAGCATTTATTGATTTGAAAAGCTGAGAGTTGCTCAGATGATTGAAGTTGTGGTATTTGTTCAAAATTGCCGCATGTTGAATCAGGTGAGGTGCATGGCTGTTGTTGAATCACAGGGAGTAGACCTGTTCGATATGTGCACCTTGACGTAAGAATGTGTTATTTTTTGTTCACAGGATATCGACTGAAGGTCAAGGACATTGTCCAAGACGCACTTTTTCCTGAAGCGGGGCTGGATAACATGGTAGGTCACGCAGGAGGATCCGGAGGGCTTGTGGTAGTGCGTGATCTTGACCTCTTTTCTTATTGCGAATCCTGCCTACTGCCTTTTCAAGTCAAGTGTCATGTGGGTTATGTCCCATCCGGCTTAAAAGTTCTAGGACTCAGCAAGGTTTCTCGAGTTGCTGATGTGTTTGCAAAACGGCTTCAAGATCCTCAGCGTCTTGCTAATGAAGTTTGCTCAGCTCTGCAACACGGTATCAAGCCTGAAGGCGTCGCTGTTATACTGCAGTGTTTGCATTTACGGTTCCCAAATCCAGACCCAGTTATCCAGGACTGCATACATGGCACCAATATTAAAGTGATAGTTTCTTCAGGCTCTGGGGTTTTCAACAATAAAAAGGCTGGTGTTTGGGAGGATTTTCTGAGCCTTCTGAGATTCTGCGGAATCAGCATAGAGAGACCATGCAATGAAGATGCTACAGATCAGTGCTGGTGCCCTTCTAAATGTACACAAAGCTCTTTAACTTCGGGTACAGGCGCTGAATCTCCCAAAATGATAGCCGCTGTGACTTCTATTATAAGGTCCTTGGGCGAAAACCCGTCAAGGAAAGAGCTCCTGGAAACCCCAAAACATTTCCTGAAGTGGCTGATGGCCTTTAGAAGTTCAAACCTGGATCTGAACTTGAATGGGCATGTTTATGTCAGAATGGAGTGTGGGCAGCCCAATGGCACAGCCAATCACCACGAAGCCAAGATTCAGTCAGAGCTGAACTTGTCAGTTTGGTCACAGTGTGAGCATCATTTGCTTCCGTTTTACGGGGTTGTTCACTTAGGATACATCAGTGATAAGAAAGTCAGCTCGAAAGTGGTCTCCCTTCTGCAGTCGATTGTTCACTATCACGGATTCAAGCTCCAGGTGCAAGAGAGGCTGACCAGGCAGATTGCCGAGACAGTCACTTCATTGTTAGGCTCAGATGTGATTGTTGTGGTAGAGGCTAACCACACATGCATGATATCAAGAGGGATAGAGAAGTTTGGAAGCAGCACGGCGACGATCGCATTGCTGGGACGATTCTCAACTGAACCAGCTTTGAGGTCCAAATTTCTGGAAACCATTCCGAAAATGACTATAAGCTGATAGGCCGTCTAACCATACAGTCGAATATATTCAAATCTCAAGCGGTTGGCTTTCCTCTAATTTATCTTCGGCCAGAATTTACAGGAAACAAATGCAGAAAGATGCATCATATTCGGCAGACGAACCAGCATTTGTTTTAGACTGCCTCAGGTGGGGAGGCATTGGGGTTTGATATAGATTTGTTGTCATTTTATTATGTAAACCTTGTGCAAGAATGTACCCAAACATGATTCGATGTCTCTTACATTAACTGATGTTTCTAAATCAACAGTCGGTCATGGCAACTACTCCCATGAACCCAAGCCAAGGGGCTGTAAGAGCTACAATTAATCAGGTTGCAGCATCTGCTGTAGAGACCTGTGGCAGCAATTTAACCGCATTTTCAACCTCCACTTGGTCCCAAGCAACATACAGTAAACTAGTTGCAGTTCAAATGAAAATCGGCCATGGACAACTAAAGATCCATGCAGTAATTAACTCAACAGCATGTATGAAAGTAAGAAGTTTCTTATGTCACTGTAATGATCATGGATGTCGCCGAAACAAGTTTTGATCATATCATTCTCAAGGTTCAACAATAATCTTCCCGGTGGCATGGCCACTGATACTGCGAGCCCAAGCCTCTTCAGCCCTGCTGAGCGGGTACTTGGAGTCTACAACTGTCTTAAGCTTCCCTTCTTTCATCAGCTTCAAAAGATATTCCAGATTCTCAGCTTTGAAGGACATGAGAAGGGGCACGAGCCGTTTGTTTGAGAGGGTGAGCATCTTGAAAGCGAATGTCAGCATCGCCCCAAAACCGGGGGTGAGGTCGATCACTTTGCCTTTCGAGCTTAGCTGAGGCTCGAAGGTCGACCAGGGGATCCCGGTCGCACAGTGGATGACAGCGTCGTATTTCTTGCCAGAAGGGCTTTGGAGCGCTGTGCCTTCCGGGGTCCTGTAGTCGATGACTTCATCCGCACCCAAGCTCTTGATGAACTCAATGTTGCGAGCGCCACAGGTGGCAGTCACATGGGCGTTCCCAAGCTTCGCTAATTGGACGGCGTAGTGACCCACACCCCCTGAGGCGGCAGTGATGAGAATGTTGGCCTGCGGGCTACTTCCATCAAGCTTGATACCTGCTGATTGGGTTAAAGCTTGGAGGGCTGTGAGAGCGGCTACAGGTAAGGCGGCAGTTTCTGCTGCTGATAACTCGTCAGGCCTCTTAGCCATAGCACTCTCTTTTACCACTGCAAACTCCGCCAACCCACCTCCATACTGTCATTTGGCAACACGGCATTAGTCAATAAGGCCATTCTTCATCATGCTATACAAATTACAAACCAGCTTAGAGGATGAAAAGAAGAGTACAAGAAGCTGTTACGCAGGACTTACTAAGTGATTCAGCATAGCTACGACTTTGTCGCCAGTTGCGAAGTTCCTGACTCCAGGTCCAACTTCCACAACCTCTCCGGCCAAGTCAGTACCTAATCAATCAAGAAATACAATAGAGAATGAACGATAAACTCAGTTGATGGCAAGACAATGAACATCAAAGCGCACTGCTGGCCATCCATGTGTAGGAGGAGAAGATTGAGTTCGGCTTTACCTGGTATATGAGGAAATTTACGAGGAAATATCGGCTTTATTTCGCCTTTCTGAATCTTCCAATCCACCGGATTGATACTCACAGCTTCAATTCTGATGAGGACCTCGCTTTTCTTAGGTACAGGAATTGGCACCTCCACATGCTGCATGCAACAGGTAATATAAAACAGCCCAGTCAAAACACCAAATGTAATCGAAAAACCAGTTCATCAGCATCCACAGATTTCAATCCAAAAAATCCACAGTTGACTTAACAAGGAAATCGAGAAGTCTTACATCTCAGAGGCACAGATGAAACTCGCCAAAACAGACTATCCATTTACAGACTGACTAATCATGACTTCAACTTGCCAGCCACAAAAAGATAAAGAAATTGAAGCCAGCTTGATTAATCAAACACTTGAACCCTATCCGGATCTTGAAGAATTTGGGACAAGGACAATGAAACGCCAACCAAACAAAATATGTGCCATTAGAAATTAAGCTTCATAAGCTGTTCCTGCGCCACTAAGACATGTGCGCAGAAAATTCAAATCAAGAAAAGCCATCAGAAACACAGCCACCAAACAAACGAACATTCAAATCTCCAAACACCCACAAAAACAGATCAACCAAACTCTCAAACTAAGATGCTCAAAACCCAGAAAATATGCGAAAAGTCCAGACCTTGAGCCCGTCGGGACCGCCGCCGTAGCGTTCGTACTGGACAGCGTGCATCAGCTTTGCGGCCATTAGAAAAGGTTCAAAATTTGGAAATGGGAAATGGGACGCGGTTTTGGGTCGATTGCGATCTGGGGTTTAAAAGATGATGATGATGATGATGATGATGATAGAAAGAGGATGTCGATGAAATTGATGGCGACCAATTTATTGTGTGAGTGTGGCTTGGCGGTCGGTCTAGAACTAGAAGTGTATCTCATCTTTTACAATGTTCTGGAAATTCGTGGTGACGTAAGCAAGAACGTCACACGACCGCAAGTTCATCCGCCGGTTCGTTCGGTACGAGAACACGTATCATAACCTTTTTCCAAATCGAAACCACTGAGATACAAACTTACTATATTCATTCGTTCATGACTTTTAAGGTGATTTGGAGTATAAAAAAAACATTTATTTCTTATTTGGTATTATACAAGTATATATTCGAGCGTCATAAATGATTCTATTTTTGGATAATTTTTAGGATTCTAGTTTGAGGATATTACAATTTAAAAGAATTTTGGGTATCAAGATTTGAATTTCTTAGTTTTTTTAATAATATTTCAAAATTCTTTTAATTTTAAATAAAACCTTAAAAATTCAAAATACTAAAACCTAAAAATTCTAAAAATTTAAGACATTAAAAATTCTAATACATCAAAACATCATGCAAAATGATATTGTTTTAACCCCGGGTATTCATTTCCTCTTAATTAATATTAACTGTTTGGCTTTTAAAGTAATGGTAGAGATAAATATAGGTAAAACGATATTAACTTGCTAACACACAAAAAAATATTTACTTATTGTTTAATGTAAAAATAGTTATAGCATGAAATAGTATAGTGTTAGGGTGTGTTTGGTTTATGAAAAATTTGACGGAAAGAAAAATTTGATCTGGTTGAAACAAAAATTGAGGGATGGAAAAAATGGAAAATGTGAAGAAAATTTTGATTAAAGCAAATAGAGCTTAATACCATCTCTATAATTTTCCATCTCTCACCAAACAAAAAAATGCAATGAAATACATGGGAATTCATTTTTAATTAGTAACCGTGCTTGCAAGATCAGCAATGGTAATTGACAACTGTTTTTTAAAAAAATTAATTTTATACAAATAAATATATATGTTGTACTTCCCCTGATTCTTTTACTCATCAATTATTTAAAATCTATTATCCAAATTACCTAATCAAATTGAAAAAAACAAAAAAAAATCTCGAGAGACGTGTGGTTATTAGGATAATGTTACCTGTTGAATCACCTTGTCATCTGTTTGGCTCTTCTTGTTTGCATCATTATCATTCCGAGTGGCCTTCTGCTCCTCCCTAACCAGTCCGGTGGCAATGTCCTCCTTCAACTGTTGTATAAGGAGAATAATAGCTCATCAATGAATCAAAACTATCAGAGCTTCATGTCAATCTTCACCAAACGGTTCCAAGAACTTCTGCCCGATCTGACGCTTTGCATCAAACAGTGTTGCGCGGATTCATCACCACCTTATTCTTCGCTGTGATCAGCCGCTCTGTGTCCGTAAAGGTCACATAGGATGCGGTTGCCTTTGTCGGTTGGCGATTGATGAGCTGCTCAAACGAATTGGCCTAGAGTTCATGTCAGTTTCAAGAATGAACGAGGAAATATATTGTATAGTTTTTAGAAGTTCATTTTTATTCAGAAATGATTCAGATTTTTCAAATATACATGAAGAGTAAAAAACCAAGTATTAGGTTCACTGAACCTTAATCAAATAAGAAAACACATCTGAACAGATTCCAATAAAAACAACAAAACAATGCTTAAAATGTGGCATGAATAAGAAATTATGAATAACTAGATGCTTATTTGTATTGAGCTAAAACATACCGCCATGAGTCACAAGTGCAGTATTGCCATGAGGACGCAAAACATGGCATTTCTGTTTTATTTAACTCAACCCTGAGATCAGGATTGCAAGCAAGCAATACTATTTGTAACACCAGTCTAATTATGTAAAAAAAAACAAGGCTTGCTGCACTTGCCATGACAAGCTGAATGTCAAAGTTCATGGTAGATTGTTGAAGCATGACATTGTCGCTTACATCTGTGTCATGGACCGATGAAATTAAGTAATTTTCCGAGACTTGCGTATTTCTGACATCCAGCTCTCATATTCAGCCCTTGATTTCGTATAGTATCTCCCTTGCAATACTTTTATTATTTTCTTCCCATGACAATTTCCTCTGTTACTTGCACTTCCTGTATATTTGCTGCATTCTGGTTATAACCAGTGCCGCCAACTTGATTTTGAAGATACATTATATGTGACGTTAGTGCTCGGAATTTGCATTAATGAAATACTAGGATCAAATTGAAATTTTGAAGTTTAGGTTTTACATAATCTTTGTGTCTGAAAAAAATAGAAGAAAAAAAAAGGGATCGAAGCTAATTCAAATAGTGTCCTCTAACAATCTCAAATGACCCACCCGCCCTTTCACACAATTACGACATGACTTATTGAATACAAATTCACAATCGATATCCAAAAGCTAATTAAATTGCATCATTATTAAAATCGGGCCGAGTCAGTTTATTATGAGTTAAAATTTTATTAAATATTAATTACATGATAACTAAATACAATTTTAACCATTTTACAAATATGACCACTTTTGCTAATAAATTATTTAATTTTTTTTGTCTGACCACTTTTTTTTGGTTGATGTATTGATTTTAATATATATAAAGATCGGTAGTCTAAATCGTAAATCAAAAAGGGAAGATAAGATGGATTCAATCATCATCAATCCGGTTTTTATAATTATAATAAACTGATTCAAAGATGATTGCAAAAGAAGCTAAAGTAAAAAAAATCATTCTTACCTGCAAATTAATTTGTAAATTCATAATTCAAAAAAGAAAAAAAATTTACAAACTACTTTTATGTGAATAACTGTCTGCCAATAAAACCGATAGCCTTCTTATAATTCCTCAACGCAACATCTGCGCCAGAGTGAACCAAATTAATCAGCTCCTGTTGGATCCACGGAGCAGCCTCCTGGAGCCAGACCCAGAAACTATGAGCATTCGCTGTCAACCGGTCGCACGCCTCACTGCCGAAAATCAGAAGCTCCGTAACCTTCTGGCCCAGAATCTCCCAGCCTTGACGCATCAGCCACCATGCAGTTTCCGCGGCCAAACCCAGAGCCTCCAGCAGCCACTGCCTGAACAGGCACCCCAATTGCTCCAGCACGCACTGGAGCCACCTGCCCGGTAATCGAACTAGCTGCACCAGGGCGACGAAGACGAAAGCGGTGACGTTGAAGAGGAGGAAGGAGGCGAGGCCGGAGATCAGATTGATGAGGCTGCAGAGGAGGCCCATGATTACTGCGTTTGCTGATCCTATGATGAGTTGAAATGATGTCGGATTCTGGTTTTGTTCAAGTTTGCTGGCTCATATCATATTTCATATAGCTGCTGCTGACATTCTGTTAGGAATGTTTCAAAGGGGCTGCTTGCACATATACAAAACCTGGTTGACATTTCTCATATTTCTCTTCTTCTCATACCTCTGTAATGGTACTACCCAATACGATTAGTTCATAATTCACATCGTGTTTAGATGTAAGATTATGAAAATAGTATTTGCTAATCATTGCACAGTTGGATTGAGCATAGTAGTATTATCCCACATCATTCATTGGAAGCTCAAAATTGATCATAATATATAGTTGGACTCCCCTACTCATTGTCAATTGATTTTGAGTGTGGATCCGACAAATTTACATGGTATCAGAGCGGGTTTTGGCCGCACTCTTAGAACATGCCCATGACGTTTAACTAGAACCGTATAAGGTATCACTTATCGTGGGGAGTGTTGAGCATATTGGAAGCTTCTTCGTCTCACTTGTCACTTTATATATATTGATTTGATTAATCATTTTTATCTGAAATTTCATAATATATGTTATGGTAATATATGTCAATATGTTTCAATCCAATTTCTAATTCAATAATAATATTTTTATCATAATTTTGGAGCATTTGTATGATTTATGTTTAACATTTAATGCAGGCTATTTTAAGTAAAGTAAAAATTTTAAAGGGCCTTTAACTAAGAACGTTTTTTCAATTAGAGTGAATTACTCCGTTCTCTTTGGTCCCTGACCCGTTATCCAGACCAATTCATTAAGATTCATTCTCAAAAATAAATTTTATATCCATTAAATCTTGTCCCATTTTCACAAACTTAGTTATGTAATCATAATAGTGGATAAAAAATTTACTGAAATACATAATATATTGAGTCAAAATTTAATGGTTAGACTTTGAGACTAGTATTGATAATTTCCTACTCTTTGAGATCTGTTTTTGGCAGGGATGTTGCTACAATTTTTTGGGCTAATGTATTATTTTTCTAATAAAGTCATACTGAAATTACTGAACTATAAGTTGCTGGCAAAATAGCCTCAATACACATGGTCTACTGAGGGTTGTTTGGTTTACGGAAAATTTGGTGGAAAGTGGATTCTCCTATTGAATTTATCGTATTTTTTCTTGTTTGGTTATGAGTGAAAAAATGGTGTGAAAATGCTAAAACGTTCTTTATTTTAAACAAATGTTCCTTTCTATTTTTCATCTAATTTTTTTACAAACTTTCCTTTCCATATAATTTTTCTTTCAAATTTGCTATGCCTAAGGGTGTGTTTGGTTTAGGAAACTTAGATGGAAAAGAAAATATGAAGAAAAGTTCGAATGATTCCTTTATTTGGTTTAGAGAAATTTGTGGGAAAAGAAATTGTATGGAAAATTAAAGTAAAATAAAAAGAATTTTGAAACTTTCTTTCTAATTTTTTATTTGAATCAAACAAAGAAAAATTAAATGAAATCCATTATAAATTTCACTTTTCCTCAATTTTTTCTTTCCATCCAATTTTCTATAAACCAAACACAGCCTAAAAATCAAGTTAATTCTTGAACACCTCCTAATATTTGAGCACATGAACATAGAAGTGGCAAGGCACTCAACAGGTATTGTAGTTGATATGGATGTTGTATGGAGTATGAGTTTCAAAGGGAATACTGTGAATTATTAGTTTGCAAAAATGTTTACAATTTGACAAGCTTGCCTATTTATAGGATACTCAAATTTTCCACCCCAAGTTCGCTGAGGCTGTATTTAGTTTAGAGAAATTTTGGTGGAAATAAAATTTTTTGGTAAAAAAAAAGAAGAAATTGTCAAAAAATGAGAAGTAAAATTTTTAAAAAATTAGATGGAAAATAAGAAAGAAAATTTGTTTAAAATAAAAAATGTGTTAGCATTTCCAATCATTTTTCTGCCCCAAACCAATCATGACAAATAAAATAGATTTCATGGAAGAATATATTTTTTTCTCAAATTTTTATTACCACCCTATTTTTCATACACCAAACACACCTAAGCGTCTATTTGATTTAGGGAAGATTTGGTGGAAAAAAAATATTTGAAGGGAAATGGAAAGAAATTCATTGTTTGATTTAGAGAAAGTAAGGAAGAAAAAATTAATTGAAAATTTATATGAAAAAATGGATGAAAAATTTTAACAAAATAAAAAACATTTTACTACTTTTCTATGAATTTTCAATTTTTAATCAAACAAAGAAAAATAAGATGAATAACATGAGGAATTCATTTTCCACCAAATTTTTCTTTCCCTCAAATTTGCCTAAACCAAACACACTAATTGAATTTTATGCATCCCATTTAGTTAATTTTTTCTTCCTTGAACCTCAATTTACTATCCTGATTTCCTAGTGGTAATATCTCAGTGTTATTTTCATCGATAAAACTGAGAGCACTTGGTCAAGTCAAGTTGTTTACGAGAATCTACAAAACACTTTGACCGGATCACCCTAATCCGTTTAAATTCGGATCAAGATTAGGCCCGGCCAAGCATTGTAATGCCTCAAATCAAGCCCGCAAATTGAACCGGATAAACCCGAGTCACAGAACACTCTAGAACCCCTCAGCTTCAACTGAACCGGACTCCTACTCTCTTTGCCGAAATTCGCTGAGCAGAACCCTCTAGAACCTCTCACCTCTCTTTCTCTCCCTAGATCTCTCTACACACTTCCCCACTCTCTCTCTCATATAAAACGCGCTCGTCGTCCTCTTCACTCTTCAGAAATTCAACCGATCGCTCTCAGATTTGTATCGATTTCACCGTTCGATTTCGCTTTCGATTTCGTGGTTGCTGCTTCGGTCCGTGCCACTTGAGAAATGGACGACGACTTTGACACGCCGGCGGCCGACGAGATGATGGAGGAGGACATGGATCTGCCGGAGGATGTGGCGCCGGTGAGCTGGAAGGTCGGGGAGGAGAAGGAGATCGGGAAGCAAGGCTTGAAGAAGAAGCTGTTGAAGGAAGGTGAAGGGTGGGAAACTCCTGACGTCGGCGATGAGGTTGAAGGTAGGGTTTTCAGATTTACTTGTTTTAAGCTGCTAAAGAATTAGGTTACGTTCTGGCTTGCGTATGCCGTTGCGCTGACTATCTGTTGGTATGGTTTTGCAGTTCACTACACTGGAACCTTGCTTGACGGGACGCAGTTCGATTCCAGCCGGGGAAGAGACACATTTAAGTTCACCTTAGGTCAAGGTGAGATGCGTAGCCTGTGATCCTCAGTTCTGAGTATTGTATTGTATGGTATCATTTGGGAGTTAATTGTATCCTTTTGTCAGATTGGTGTTTGCTGTTGATTAATGGGTGATGTGTTGGTGTTACAGGGCAAGTGATCAAGGGATGGGATCTGGGTATCAAGACAATGAAGAAGGGAGAGAATGCCATTTTCACCATTCCACCTGAGCTGGCCTATGGAGATTCTGGGTCTCCGCCCACTATTCCTCCTAATGCCACTCTCCAGTTCAATGTCGAGCTGCTGTCGTGGAGCAGTGTGAAGGACATTTGCAAGGATGGTGGGGTTATTAAGAAGATTATCAAAGAGGGGGAGAAGTGGGAGAATCCCAAAGACCTTGATGAAGTGCTAGGTGAGGCTAATTATTCTTGTTTGGCTGGACGGCCAGTTTTTTCTATTGTTGTTGTTGTTTCTGAATCTTGTTGGAATTTGTTTGATGCAGTGAATTATGTGGTGAAGTTAGAGGATGGAACAGTTGTTGCGAAAGCGGAAGGAGTGGAGTTTGTGGTCAAAGATGGTCACCTCTGCACTGGCTTGGTTAGGGCAGTGAAAACAATGAAGAAAGGGGAGAAGGTTCTCCTCACTGTGAAACCGCAATGTAAGATTCTGAACATTTTGTAGAATTGGTGACTGTTGTTCTTTTTTGTATAATGTTCTTATTATTATTTTGATTGATGAACAGACGGTTTTGGGGAGAACGGACTTCCAGCATCTGGCAATGTTGGTGCCATCCCACCAAATGCGACACTCCAAATTGAATTGGAACTACTCTCCTGGAAGACAGTTACTGAAGTAACAGATGACAAGAAGGTGCTTAAAAAGACTTTGAAGGAAGGAGAAGGTTACGAGCGTCCTAATGATGGAGCTGTTGTAAGATGTGAGTATGTCATGGGAAATTTAATTATTCATTGTTAGTGATGCCTGGTAATTTTGAGTTTACGCTATGTTACTGAATTTTAAAGCTGTTACCAGTGAAACTGATTGGTAAACTTGAAAATGGGACTGTCTTCGTGAAGAAAGGACATGATGAAGCTGAGGGGCTCTTTGAATTCAAAACTGATGAAGGTATTAAAGAGTGCATTGGTAGTCTCTCTTAAAATTTGTATTGTTAATATTTTTTTTTTCTGATGATAATGATGCATGGCAGAGCAAGTCATAGATGGTCTGGACAAGGCAGTCATGAAAATGAAGAAGGGTGAGGTTGCTTTGGTGACTATTGCTCCGGAATATGCATTTGGCTCTGTCGAATCCCAGCAGGATCTGGCTGTTGTGCCTCCAAATTCAACAGTGTATTATGAAGTGGAGCTGGAGTCATTTGATAGGGTCAGTACACTTACATATGGGGAGAATTACGGCAGTTTTTATTTTTTTTTGAAGTCTGAATGATCCATGTACATGTTTCAGGAGAAGGAATCATGGGACATGAATACAGAAGAAAAGATCCAAGCTGCTGGCAGGAAGAAAGAAGAGGGCAATGTGCTGTTCAAGGCAGGAAAATATGCGAGAGCCTCTAGGAAATATGAGAAGGTAGGACAAAATTCCTTGAGTGGAGTGTTCAGTTTCTGTTTTTGTGATTAAGGGATAGGGGTGATCAACATTTGCCTTGGACTTCAGGCTGCCAAGTATATAGAGTATGACACTTCCTTCAGTGAGGATGAGAAGAAACAGGCCAAAGCCCTCAAGGTGTCGTGCAATCTCAACAATGCAGCTTGCAAGCTTAAATTGAAGGAGTACAAGGAAGCTGAGAAACTCTGCACAAAGGTATGCCTCAATTATATTAACACTGGTGCGCTCATTTACTTCTGCAAAAGCATATATAGTAACTCACTGGGATATGATGCAATAGGTGTTGGAGTTGGAATCTACAAATGTGAAAGCCCTGTACAGGCGGGCGCAGGCTTACATTAATCTGGGGGATCTGGATGTTGCAGAATTGGACATAAAGAAGGCCCTGGAACTTGATCCAGAAAACAGGTATGTATTAATCATTTGTTATCTGCACTTGGGCTGAAGAAAAAGAGTGTGTTAACTGAAAAAAGGGATTAAAATTGTCAGGGACGTGAAGATGGAGTACAAGGTGTTGAAGGAGAAAATGAGGGAGTACAACAAGAAGCAGGCTAAATTCTATGGAAATATGTTTGCCAAGTTGAACAAGCTGGATGCAGCGGAAACTAATGTATGTGTTTGACGATTTTTTGTGCTAATTTCAGACTCACAAGTGGGCCTTAACATTGACAAGCAATTGTTATTCTGTGCAGAAGGCAGCAGCGTAATGGGGAATACAGTGCTGCAAATTTGTTTGACGGGTGCCGGAAGTCCAAATCTGTATCTGAGTCACGTTTTCTTTGTTTTTGCTGCTTTTACACTGTTGAGGGTAAGAAGCTACAGGCATTTAGCCTGTGCTGGAATTTGTAATCCTATAGTTTCAGTTTTATTTTCAATGGATACAACTTACAATTGTGTTGACGCTCTCCATGGAACTTTATGAGAAAAAAAGAAGGCAATGTCTTCTAATCAAAAGTAAGCATCTAATTATTAAAATTAACTAACTGATTAATTGGATACGGCTGGTTGAGTTTAAGAAACAGGTAGAAATTTGGGCGATTTTGAGTAACCAATGTTTTTTAATTGAGATTGATTAATTTGTGAAAATGGGGTGCCCACTTCACTCACCAGCTTCTAAAATGCCAGAGAACGCGAAGAAGCATTTGCTGAGTGAGCATACGGATGAAGCTGAATTTAAGAAAGTTCTAAATTCTTATGACCGAATCAAGGAAACCACAGCAATGGGTCATATGAACGAATCTGATTCTGTTGATGAGCAGTTTGCAAAGTACAGCACATGAAATCCAGGGGTCTCAACAACAAAGGTATCCATTATGGAACAAGCAGCATTATGCCCATCAATGGAGCTTCAGGAATGGGGAAGACAGAACTAGTATTAGAGCTTACTTACAGATACTCCCAAAGATACAAGAAGGCGTTATGGCTTGGTGGGGAAGCTCATTACTTTAGACGAAACCTACTAAACCTGTCTCAAAATCTGGGGGTAGATCTATGTGCTGATCCAAAAAAGGATAGGGTAATGATTCGGAGACTTTAAAGCATAAAAAATGGAAGCCTTTGAGAGAGTCAAAAGAGAGCTGTTTTGCTACATGCCTTACTTGCTTATCATCAATAAGGAGAAGGGAATTCTTTAATGATGAGGTGGAAATCCTCAGAAGATTGAAGCTGGGAAGGGTGAGTTTTAGTCTTTGGCTAGTAGGCTCTTTGCTGTCCGAGTTGGTGATATCTTCATCTGCACTTTTCAGAGCCGAAAGCCAGGTTCTACTTGATGAAGGTGCAATGGAAGCTCATATTAACTCTAGTGACGATCAGATTTGCAGAGACAAAGCTTTCTTTATGAAAGCATTCCGCTTCTGTTGGCAATCTAGCAGCAAAAGAGTTGAATAAGTGACCCGGTTCCATTGAGAATACACCTTGCAGGGGCCTGGTTTTTTCTAGCCCCCATTTCAGCAAGCCTTCTTGCTGCAGCAGCTGAGAACATTTCTGAAACCAAAAATAGGTTTAAGAATGGCGCAGGTTCTTCAAAATGGACTTTTGTGGCTGCTGTTCTTTAAAGAATGAAGACGAATCTGCCTTATGCTAGCTAAACTAGGACTGGCAAGAAGAGCTAATTCCCATGGCTATGAATGCATGCCTTCACAACTTAATCAAGATGCGCATCAGCCCTTGAACTATCGAAAGTATGCACAAGTGTACTTGAGGAAGTGGAAAAATCATGTGTCTCGCAAAGACAGGATTGGTGTGATGGTTCCCTTTGCTGGAAGAAGAAGCTCCAATCAGTTCTATGCGTCGATGAGCATGCATAGCAAAATAATTGACCTTCCTTAAGGATACACTGCTTGAAACCAGAGCAAAGTTGTTATTGGGAGGAAGACATTTTGGTGCGGGTGAAGAGCTGTGCAGAGCCTGTATCAGTATCAGGACAGTGATGCTCGGTCACAATCACTCCCAAACCTTGGCTGCTCAAGAAACACTTGCAAAGTTAGTGAGGCAGAGGAGTATGATGCGACTCTCTCTCTCTCCCCTTTCTTAACACAATCAGGTTAAGTGGCCTCCCAAGCTAGGAACTCAATTTTGTTAGCATTGTAATCACAAAAGATGCACACCCCATTATCATCTTGATCGATTCAGTAAACAACTAGCAGGCTCCCATTACAATATAATTGTTGGAGCTAAACATAAAGCCCATCCATTTACTTACACATATAATATATAGAGAACAAGAAATCAGTTTCATACAATCGACCTCAGTAACCTTAAAAGCGCCCAATTACTGAATCACTAAGCACAGCCCTAGAATTCAGAGCCAGATTTCAACCAACATAAGAAGACTGGGGAAAGCATAATTCATGAAGTGTGCCCTGCAAAAGAAATAGACACTTTTTTTTCTTTATAAGAAACAATAACACAACCAACAGCAGAGAATTACAGTGGCTGTATGTACATATCATCCCACAACCAATTACGTGAGGTACATAAGCAAAACAAACAACAAAAAATCAAGCACATAAACAGCCACCCTGTGTAAGAAAATCCATTAGCATTAACATCAAACAAAGAATGATCTATCATCACTACAAAATTCTTACTTCAACTGTGAATTTGGATAGCTCGGTAACAACTTTAGAGTTGTGAGTGCAATCCTTCTTCAGTGTGAGAGATAGAAATCAACCAATTCCAAGAAATAACACCTTAAGGAATTTCACTTCCTCTGGGGCAAAGTGGCGGGCAGCTGGGAAGATCCAGAGCTTATCAAGCCATCAGAAAACGCCTCATCCTCATCTAGGAACAGTCCCTGAGGGTTCCTGAAAACTCCATGAACGATCGAAGCGGCAATTCCTATCGCAGTCCCCCACAACAAATTACTAGCGACTCCCAATGACCAGACCACAATCACGGACACCACAATCAAACCCGTAAGCACCAACCGATCTCCAACCACTCGTCCGAACACCAGCAACGGATCCTCTCTGAAGAAATAAAGCAACGACCAAAGTCCACAAACCACAGCCACCACGATCAACGACAGCGGCGACCCGATCAGAGATAAGGCGGCGCAAATGGAGATGACGATCGCGTAATTAACGAAGAAATACCTAGCGTTCTTCTTCACGCGATCTAGGACGGCGGATATAGATTCGGGAAAATCGAAGGTGCCTAAGTCGATGAACTCCGGCCAAGGACGGTAGCGGGAGATGGAGGAGGTGAAGCTCTGGAAGGATCGGGATAGGACGTCGCCGGAGGAGATCGGGATCGTGGTGTATGTTGCAGCGCCGGAGGAGTTGTTGGGAGTCAACATTGTAGCCGACAGCGTTGACCGATCGGTGGAGGAGGGTAGCTGGTAGCAGCTAACTTTCAGCGATTGGGAAAGGGAGAGCGGAGAGAAATAACGTAGTTGGAGAGTTGGTGGTTTGACCACGTTGACTCGCTGTTTGAAGAAACAATATCAAAAAATGATATATATTTTTTGGGAGTTTTAGAATGTTTATTGTTTTAGAGTTTTTGACAAATTTAAATTTTAGAGTTTCAAATATTATATTTTAAGAAAAATTTTAAATCCTTCCGAAATGGCGTTGTTATAACACTAGTAAAATAAAACTCTAGAAAAATTAAAATATTAAAACTCTTAAACTCTAAAATCCTAAAACCCCCTAAATATCATTTAATACAACGACATTTTAGTCACTCATCTATAAAAATTGTACACACAGAAAGAGTATTCATTTTTCCTAATGTTCGGTTAATACAATTAATGATTGATTTAACTAATATTTTTAATTTAATAATTATTTGTGTGAAATTTCTAAAAATTAATTCAAAGTAGATATTATATAAATAATATTCGATTCATCTCCTAGTCAAATATTTATTCAATTAATTTGATCAATCAATAAATTGATTAATAATATATTTCGATTCAATATTTATTGAAAAATTTTAATCTGATCAATTCGATCTGTTATTAGATTTGATTAAACTGAGAACTTCCCCTAGATGGTGGGATCGGGTGCATGCATAATGACGATGTCTATTAAGAAAAGCTAAATTATCATTGCTTTTCTAGAATTTAATAGGAGTGTAAATAAATTCGATGAGCCAAATTGATTCAATTTCATTTGAAGTTTTAGTGGTTTTATTACGGTTTTAGTTTTTGAAAAATCGACAATCAATAGTTTGGTTTTTTATTTTTTTCAAACCAAACCGAACAAAACCATACTATTTCACTATATTATAGATCATATATGAATTTAATTGAATATATAATATAATTTAGTACCTCTATATTATTATTTATATAAAAAGCCTCATATTTAGTAAATAAATTAGAAAATAAAGTTCATGAAAAAAATTGAACCGAACCATATGGTTTGATTCGGTTTGATTTTTTGAAGATAGCAGTTCGGGTCAGTTTCAAAATTTTCAAACCGATACGTACGGTTCAATTTGCATTTTAATTAAAAGGAAGATACATGTCTTTTCTTTTTATATAAAAGGCAATGTCAAAATATTTATTCATATATATATGTTGATGGTATAATTGTGGATATATAACTCATGTCAAAAAGCAACATCAGCTCTTTTTGATGATCTTAAGATAGATTTTGCACTTAAAAATCTTGGTGATCTTCACTTTTTTTTGGGGATTGAGGTTGAGTGTATATCGGATGAAGTTCTATTAACACAGGAGAAGTATAATGAAGAATTAGTAAAGAAAGTGAACATGATGTCGTGCAAAGGAGTGAGCACACCTATCTCTACTTTAGAAAATTTGTCGGCGACACAAGGATATTTGTTGGGTCCTGAAGATGCAAGAAAATGTAAAAGTATTATCGGTACCCATCATATTTAACTCTAACTAGACAGGATATTGCATTTTCATTTAATAAAGTATGTCAACACCATAGTTATCACGGCGCGACAACGAGTCACGACGCCAAAGTACCGTCAAGAAGACTTGTCGTTATGGCGGAAGACTTGTCGTTCCAAGACGACAAGTCGTTACATATAAATATAAAATACTTTTAGTTAATTATCTCTTAAGATAAGATCAAAATTTATCTTTTTTAAACTTAGAGGGTCTCAAATAAAAATGTGTATGGTTAATTTTGATAATATGAGGTCAATTTGACATCTTCATGACATTTAGGGATGTAATTATATTATTTTAAACTTAAAGGACTTGAATGTAAATTTTATAAACTTATCATCTTCTTCATGTGAAACCCTAACGCTGCAATCAACAGCAACGACTGTCATGGCAGCCGCGACAGCCGCTCTTTTTAGTCAATTTTTTTCAAAATTAAAGGTAAATTTGATTTCGACATCATGTATAACACTCTCAGACATCCTATTAAACTGTTCTGTGATCTGAATTTTTTAAAATTTTATGTCGTTGGACGATTTGAGGTCGAAAAAGCGTCGGGACGCCTTGGCGACGACTTGATAACCTTGGTAAGTACTTATACTCACCTATAACTTACCATCTAACATCATTGAAGAGGATTTTAAGATATTTAAAGCTACTTCGGGTCTTTCCTTGAAGATTGTTCAGTCCTCTTCTGTACTTGTTAGTGTCTTATCTGACGCTGTCTGGGTAGGGTGTAGGGTGTCTAGATGAAGGAAAATCTACATAAAACTTTTTCATGTTTCTTGATTATAATATCATATCATGGAGTGCTAAGAAATAAGCAACAGTGTCATGATATAGTAAAGAGGAAAAATATAATGCATTGGCAAATGCAATGGCTGAGATTATTTAGGTACAAACTTTACTCAAACAAATTGAGATTCAAAGTCATCATTAGCAAGGTTGTGGTGTGATAATATTGGTGTTTGTTTGCTAATCTTATTTTTCACGCAATGACAAAATATATTGAGATTGACTTTCATTTGTACGAGAAAGGATTGCTCAATCATTGCTTGACACTTATTTCTTCTAAAGATCAAGTGGCTTATGGATTTGCAAAGCCACTCACACTATGCAAGTAGATTAGATATAAGTTGAGAATTTGTTAGATAAGTTTTTTTTTGAATTGAGGAACCGTACCCTTTGGGCCGGATTAAACCTCAGGTTTTTTTGAGTTGAGTTGTCACATGCCCGGATTCGAACTCGAGACCCTCAGCCCCAAGTGCCGGATGACTTAAGTCTAACATCATGACCAACTCAACTACCCCCTTGGGGGCAATTTGTTAGATAAGTTATGATTGAGAAAGGATGTTAGATATAATAGCTTATAGTTTAAAGTTTAAACTTTATTTAAATTTCAAGTAGATTAGAGATAAGTTGAGAATTTGTTGTAACAAACTCTTGAACTCACTCATCTTTGTGGTTGGGGCAATGACGCATCTAGTGAGTATCTAACAGAGGCGCATCAATTGCTAGTTGAAAACTATTTCCAAACCCCCTCTTAGGCCTTGGCTTGTCCTTGCCCTTCGAGAATTTATGGAGGGACTCTCTCTCTTTGAGGGTAAAGTCCTGTAAAAAAAAATTCTTGAACTCATGCTCTTATCACTATGTCTAATGCATGCTATATAAACACGAAGGTGAGTCATATGATAATAGCGCACTTTACATTCATTAGGTTTGTCGCGCACCAATACAATCATTCAGATTAAGCGTAGTAAACACAACAACATAAATATAATTTATAAGACACAAATATCTCACAACAATCTTCACAAGTTTACAACACCTAAACTACATAAGAAGAGATTTAGCTACTAAAAGACATAGAACTATACATAAGTAGAGATATAGGAATAACCCTCATAAATCAACTAGGATCTACTCTAGGACAAGATCTCTTGCTACTCTCCAATGCTACTTTGAAGATCGTCGCGTCAGAAGTTGAAACTAGCACCCTAAGGCATGCTTGAAGCACACTTGAGTACTTTGTACGCCCTTGTCGAAGCACACTCTTTTTAGCTCCCTTGGTCTCTATTTAAATTGACATTAAGTATCTTAGAGTTCAAGCAACAACTCTATGCTCATCTCTGATGAATATCTTCAAAAGATTATGATCAACGGATTTATCAGCTTATGGAAAGTAGAATCGGATTTGGACGTCAAAATTGGAAGCATATCTATCCATAGAGTTTGTCGGCTCTTTTGATACATATCCACTGAAAATAAGGCTCCAACTCCTTATAAAAACTTGTAGATACTTATATGAACTTTTCATATCTACTTGAAATGCATAAATCGGACATCTAGCGTAAAAGTTACACCTCTTAAAAGTTAGAAGTTTTTACATATCAAAACATACATTCACCGCATGACGTGTCATTTCAGTGTCGCGCGCAGTTAATGTCCACATCATCTTCCTCCTTCCTTTCTCTGTGTAACACGTGTCAGTCCTTCACCACGTCACCCATGGGAGATAATCGTCCACTGCGCTTGGCTTTCGCGCTCGGCTGACTGCTGTCTTCTGTTATATTTTCTTTTCTTTGTTCGAGCTTTGCTCTAAAACTGTGTTTTTAGCATGTGTTCGTATTAAGACCTAAATCTTATCCGAAATACAAAAACTAGCTAGCATCATAACACTCAAGAACGTTCAAGGTTTAAGCTTGTTAAGTATAAATGAGATTGAATAATTTAGACTCATCGGAGATCATTCACAGTCATCGTTTGTCTAAAGTTGCACACTCCTTTTTCAGTCTGTGTGGACATCTAACATCATTCGAGACAGGCATCCATCACATCAACATCTTACATTATTCGAGCTGGCTCTACATTATAGCTACAATTTTTCTGATTTTAAGTATTATTTAGTATATTTTTTAATTAAAGTTACCGAAAAATGGCTGCAAAGGGCACAGAAAAATTGACAGCCGTAAAGTAGTTGAAACTTGGGCGCAAAGGTCTGGCCAGAAGTGTTTGGCCCAAATATGGTCAAATAGTGGTCAGAGAAAACTTTCTGCTAAAAGTGATTGGAAATTGGTTGAAACATATATGAAAATTTTGGATCAAAATTACTGCAAACTTATGAGAAAATTTTATTGTCAGTGTCATTCCATCTATGGTAATGTAGGCCGGAACGTTATCAGAATAGGAATTTCTGACAAGTTTCCAACCAATATCCTAGCCAAGAAATACATTTTGTTTGTAGTCTGCTGCCATGTATCCACTGCCATTGTTGTCATTGAATCCTCTCCCATTGAGTCTAAGTTATTTTGGCACTTTTATACAGAGTCAAATTCAAGAGATGATAACTATTATAAAGACTGAAAAACTTACTTAGCACCAACCATTTCTCCAATGGCAGACATAAGTGTTGTCACTACTCAGACTTGGATTTTCGACTCCGGGGCTACTTATCACATCACTTCTCAGTATCATCTTCTCCTTAACCCCAAACCAACTCATTTACCTAATGGAATCTTAGCACCTATTACATTCACTAGTTCCATTCAGCTAACTTCTGAAATTCATCTTACTGAAGTTCTTTTTGTTCCTTTATTTTACTTTAATCTTATTCCTATCTCCATTTGCTTTCTAACCATTCTCTTACTCTCACCTTTTCCTTTTCTGCTTGTTACAAACATGGCCTTAGGGTGAAGAAGGACATGGTGATTGGTAAACAATGATTTGGGCTATATCATTTCCTCATACCTTTCACATGAAATCTCATCTTCAATTACTTGGACAAGTCCATTAGCCTCATTCATTTCTCAGCCTCTTCATCTTAATATTTAGCAACTGAGAATCTATCACTCTTCAATGCAAATTTTAAAGCATACCTCTTCTATTAGTATACCTTTAAATGATTTTTATACTCTTTGTGAAGTTAATCTTATTAATAAACACACTAAACATCCGTTTTCTTCAAGTTCGTCTCATGCAACAACAACATATAAGTTGGTTCATGTGATGTTTATGACCTTACAAGTCTGCTAGTTATGATGTCTACTCTTATTTTCTTACTCTTGTGAATTATTATAGTAGGACAACATGCACATATCTCATGTCTACAAAGTCCATTGTCCATCTTTGTTAGCCAAACTTTTTGCTTATATCAAAAAGGGAAAAACCTCTAATGGGGATCCGAACTATCCTCACTTTCCCACTTATGGTCCGAACTATCAAATTTGACAAATAAGGGGCAAAACTTCAAAATTCCGTTAACTTACCTAACCCAGTTAACTCCATCCCACAACTCCGTTGTTAGTTTAGTTTAGCTAATGATAATTAACTAACTAGTAATCGTGTCTTTGTCCTTCTAGAGATACTTATCTTCTTCATGTTGCAGGAAGGGAAGAGAGCTGTTCATTTCATCAAACCAGCAAGCTAGCAAATTTAATGTTAAAAGCCAAATGCTATATTAGAGCTTCAATGCTTCATTTATAACCAGATACAAATAGCTTATGATTTTTTTTATATCTCTAGAAAGCTTGTTTCGATCTAAATAATTTAGACAAAAGAATCGCTTAATTCGGGTATCGTAAGCGCAAGTTTCAGACCCTTGAAGTAGCATGTATGAGCTGTCAATTTCTGACAGGCAGATTCATACTCCTAGCTTCGGAACATTATTTCTCTCTAACCAGGTGAAATTAGGAAATATGTCATATATTTCTAGAAACTACGTTTCACATAGAACAAGTTTAAAGAAAGAGTCATTCAATTCCAATATCAGAACAGAAAGATATCTCATCCAAAGTCAGTAGGTAAAACTGCCTAAAACCAACAAACAGCTTTCTACTCCTATCTTTCCACCCAGTTTTCTCATTATAACGGTTGAACTAGATTTCGAAACTTATATGGTAGCAAAGCTCTTTTCATATAGAACAATTTAGAATCAAGAAAAGTTACAATCCAACAATGG
>NQLW01000053.1:4252962-4325227 GCA_002312845.1 Kalanchoe fedtschenkoi | reverse complement strand
AGAACCATCAATAACCCACCGACTCCTCCGTTCTCTCTCATCACCCACCGACTTACCTCTCGTCCATCTCCCCTTCCTCCCGATCTCACGGCCATTTCCTTTCCTCGCTCCCATGAATCGATTTCGCTACCGGAGTAGGACCCGATTGGCTTCACCGAATCCTTCACCTCAGTCTCGACGAATCGATTCTTCTTCTCTCCTTCTCTCCGATCTGCAGGTTGATGAGGATCGAGTCAAAGATGGAAAGGGAGCTTGAATCCGAGTCATGGCGGCACCATCTGGGCTTCTTTTTTCGACATCGTAAGCCGTCATTGCCTAGGGCTTGAGGCAAGGTTGATGAACATTGCTAATCCATTGCCCCCGTTGCTGCTAATCTGGGAATTGAATCAATAAATCCGTTTTTCGACCGCCTCGGCCAAAAAAAATCGTTGGAGGAGCGCCCAACGCCCAGGCGCCGATTAATCGGCCGCCCAGGCCGATTTTTAGAACACTGGTTCAAACAAATTGATTTTAAATATCATCTAAAATCAGTTCATTTTTTTTTCATCGCATTCTTTTTAGAAATCGTGATAGTTCGAACCATAATTGGATAAACGGTAATAGTTCAAAACACCGAGAATTTTTCCTTTTTTTTCAAACAACTCATCTCTAATCATTAAAAAATAAAAATAAATATATAAATGTTACAGTGATTTCTGAATGGATGATAGCCAACATTTTTGGGACTATTGGGCATGTATTGTTTATTATGACCGAAGTTGAAAAATAATAATAATTAAATATAGACATTTGACTTCCAAGAATCACTACCAACCTGGTACATGGAATGAACATAACCCATCTATCCTAACAGATTCCATCTTGTCGTCATTACAATAATTAATCATCGACTTTCACTTTCGTCTCCTCCCGGTTGTCAACGTTATTGCCCTGACGCTGACGTAGCACCCATGTACCACAAGTTTGGGCAGTGTATAGTAACTAGCTGTTCGAGAATCTCCAGATTCCCAGGTTCTTTGGTGTGTTGAGCACTATTTCACGTCTCTCTTTACATGTTTTTAGGCGATTCTGATATACAATTAATTTTGAATGTATATTCAACTATATTAACATTGTGAACTCCGGGAGAGAGGCTGATTTGAGAATACTGGCTGTGAGCAATGGCGGAGGAATACAGGGATGGGCTGCTGGAGAAGCATTACGTTGAGGGCTGCCCTGGTTGCAAGGTTGACATGCGCAAGCAGGCTAATATCGGCTTGCCTCTTAAGCACCTTGTCTCTATGTGGGTTGTGGTTGTCTGCAACGGTAATCATCTTTTGTTCTCATGCAAGGACTTCATCTCTTCTTGCATGGCTGCATTCCACTCCTTGTGATCATCGGACATAGCTTCTTCAAAGCTTTTCGGCTATTCTTCATCAGTTATGCACACAAACTGATCTCTGGGATATCTCGTGGACTGTTGCACAACTCTGCCAGATCTTGGGCGGATTGGAAAATCTTTTACTGGTGGTTGTTGAGGCTGATCATCATTGTCATTGACAATTTCTGGTCCAACCTCAATGCGAGTGTCATGATCACCTATCCTAGGTTGATCATCTTGTACTTCATCTCCATCTACACTTGGCACAGTCGGTGTAGAATTTAAGTTCGAGTTTGTTGAACCTCCATTAAAACTCAGAGACATTCTTCTGAGTTTTTTCTATGTCTTTAATGGTTTGATCTTCAACAATCACAGCATCACGGCTTCTGATAAGCCTCTTCCGAATTGGATCGTAAAACCTATAGCCAATAAACACACATTCTCGTGTCTTATCAAGCTTGGACCTTTCATCCTTGGGAATATGGACAAAGACTTTACACCCAAACACCCGCAAATAATCAAAGGAAGTATCTTTTCCTGACCATACTCTTTCTGGAGTATCATGCTGCAGAGGGACACATGGTGAAAGATTCAGCACGTGAACAGCTGCTAATAGAGCTTCTCCCTAGAATGTCTTGGGCAACTTTGCATGTGAGAGTATGCATCTCACTCTCTCCATCAAAGTTCTATTCATCCTCTCAGCAAGACCATTCAACTGCGGTGTTTTGGGCAGTGTCATCTGATACCGAATTCCATGTTGTTGACAGAAAACATGAAATGGCCCAGTATACTCTCCTCCATTATCTATCCGGATGCACTTCAGCTTCTTGCCGGTTTGCCTCTCCATGAGTGTTACGAATTGTTTGAAAACATCTAGCACTTGATCATTTCTCTTCAAAAGATACACATACATGTTCCTTGAATGATCATCAATGAAAGTCATGAAGTATTGAGCACCACCGAATGATCTTTCAATTGGACCGCATAGATCTGAGTGAATCAAATCTAGCACATTCGCCATTCGTGAAGGAGGGGAGCTTTTGAAAGAGACTCTGTTCTGTTTCCCTACTAGACAATCAACACAATTTTTCAAATGGATTTGATCCAACCCAGATAAGACATTTCTCCGGGCTAAACTCTTCGTTCCCTTCTCACCCATGTGACCGAGACGCTTGTGCCATAATTTAATGGCACTTTCATTCTCAACTGCATTTACAGCATCCTGGGAAGTTTCACCTGTAGTCTATACATATCCATTTCTTTTCTGCCTCTTGCCACAACAAGAGAGCCTTTGGTTAGTTTCCATTGGCCATTGTAGAAGGTGTTGCAGAAACCTTCATCTTCTAATCTCCCAACAGAGATCAAGTTCAGGCGTATCTCTGGAACATGCCTGACATCTCTTAGAACAAGTTTGATACAATTCTCCGTCTCCAAACAAACATCTCCTTTTCCTGCAACTTTTGAAACATACTCATTTCTCATTCTTACAACACCGTAGTCTCCTAGTGTGTAGGATGGAAAAAACTCCTTTCGAGATGTCGCGTGAATGGTAGCTCCACTATCAATCACCCAACGGGTTTTGTATGCTATGAGATTGATAAGTTCCTTATCATATACGATGTTGAACTCTTCGGCAACAGTTGCATAATCATCACTGCTTCCATCATTCTTTCCTCTTTTGTTTTTACTCTTCTCCTTTTTGAGTTGTCTGCAAAATCGTTTGATGTGTCCCTTTTGTTTACAGTTGTAACATTCAACGTTGGCATACTTGTTTGACTTCCCTCTGCTTGTGCTTTTCTGCTTCGGCTTCCTGCTCTCACTTCTTCCCCTGGAATTTGCAGCAAGAACATTTGAGTGTGATGAAGAGGTACCTTGGTTTCTTCATCTCATTTTTTCATTCAGAATTCCACCTTTGATATATTCCAGGTTCACTTTGTCATTTGGAGCAGAGTTTGTAAGTGAGATTCTCAGAGTCTCCCAAGAGTCTGGTAGTGAGGCTAGCATTAACAGAGCAAGCACTTCATCGTCAAATTTTATACCCATTCCTGACAACTGCTCCATGATCCCTTGAAATTCATTCAGGTGATCCGCCAAAAGAGTACCCTCCTGATATCTTATTTGCACCAGTTTTGTCAGGTAGAATAATTTGTTGTTGCCAGTTTTAGAAGCGTACATCTCCTCAAGCTTGTTCCACATAGCTTGCGCATTAGACTCTTCAGAAATGTGATTGTAGACATTGTCATCGACAAACTGTCTAATATATCCACATACTTGTGCATTCTCAAATTCTCATTCTTCGTCGGACTTGTCTTCGGGCTTGCTTGTTGCAAACACCGGCAAATGTAGCTTCATGACAAATAGGAGATCCTTCATTTTTCTTCTCCAGATGTGGTAGTTTGTGCCACTGAGACTAATCATCTTATTTGTTCTTGCCTCCATTTAGATCGGAACTCAGCAACAGTCTTCGCTCTAAAATTTTCCCGGCAGTGAATAGTAACTCCGTATAAGTTATAGTACTGTGCGTATGAACACTACTCAATACGTATGAATAGTGCTGATTGTATGAACAGTACTCAGTACGTATGAACAGTACTTACGTATGAACAGTACCCGCACCTTTATAGTGGAAGAATATATCGGAGTTTGTCCCGTGGACGTAGCCTTTTAAAGGTGAACCACAGTAAATCTGGTGTTCTTTTTGTGTCTGCAACCAAGAAAATGGAAGTAGAGTGACCAATTATTTTGTCAGTCGCGAAAACTATATTTATTTATTATCCACTCTCAGGCAATGCATGTAGAGTTTTGCTTACATTGCTCCTCCTCCAGCTGGACCAAGAGCTTTAAATATTGACATGCCGGTCATGCCAATGCCATTAGCTGCCCCTCTCTGATGCTGCTCCTGTTGCACCAAAATTAAGTCTTGAGGAATTGAGACAACTTTGATCTTTTTTACAAAGCACCCCTCTTTCCATAAATGTTCATCTAATCTACCCTATATTTTGAGTTGTTTTCTGATTTATCCTAGTTTCAAAAACCTAAGTTCTGAACTAAGGTTTTGGAAAACTGGAGTAGATTAGAGAACAGTTAAAAAATTGGTAGACTGGATTGATTTTTGTGGACGAAGTGCCTTGGAAAAAAATAAAAAATTTACTTGAAGAACTAGAACATTGTCAGAAAAATACAAATTTCAACAGGGGTATACAGAGATGATTACCACAGCTCTATTTTGTAGAAGAAAGATACCGGTTATAATTGACATCTAACAACATGCAAAAAAAAATGTCGTTAAAAATTTATACAAATGCACTGCAAAGAACTTGGAGAGCTGACATAGTAGCATTGACCTGTCATCTGTCAATAACGAGATGCTTATCAACTTACCGACATGATATTCTTCATAATAGATGCAGCATTCAACACCAAAGTCAGGATAGTTCCGTGTAGTGATGCTATTAACGGATAGCATGCCAGCAAGAGAATTAATAACGCCTGTCGCAAAGACTCACTTGAGTTGATGCTTATCATTTACTCATACACTGAGCAAGGGAATACGTAAAAAAAAAGGCTTACAGCAGCGACGCGACAAACTGTTACAGCACCAAGCCACCTCTCCACATATGGGTATAGGGAAAGTTGGAAGATTAAAAGGCTGAATCCTAGATGTTTGACAAGCCAGATGAAATAAATTCTGAGCAACAAAGAGCAAGTAATATATTTGCGACACTTTGTCAAGATTCAGAGAAATGTCTACCTAGGAAATCATTACCAAACAATGTGAAAAGCACAAGGGATTGAATGTTCAAATGAGGAAGATTATGAGCGTACCTGTGATGGCAAGGACTAAACCGACATCTTGAGTAGTCAGGCCTAAACCTCCAAAGCTTCGAGGGCTGACAGCCCATAAGGAGAAGATCTAGAGCAACATGAAATGGCCATTTTAATTAAATGAAAAGACATGTGAATTGTTTGAACTGAGAGGAAAGAAACAGGAGAAATCTATAAACATTGTACATGCCTCAGTGTGGGCCATGTCATGAAGAGAGAACATGCAATAGATAATGATAGATGACATTAATGGCCAATTTCTGAGGATGCTTTTCCCTGAAGTTGAACTTTTCCCACCATCATCTTCTGATTGTCCTTCATTGGTTGTCACACTTCGATCCTCTAGAAAGTGAGGATCGTGACAATTATGAGTTTCTCTATGCATATGAAGGGTTTCCTACAACCACCAGATAATGGGTAAAAATAACATTGCACATTAGATTAGGCTAAAGTAAAGCTTGAGTTAGAATAATGAATTATGCAAATAAACAAGGGGAAAAACCCAAAAGGGGCCCTGAACTACCGGCGTCCTACCCAATTGCGGTCAGAACTACCGCGTTTTCCAAATAAGGGGCAAACCGTTAAATTTTTGACGAGAATGTTAACTCTGTTACTGTAAATAAAACACCGTTAACATATTTAACTACCTTTAAAGCATCCAACGACAACCCCACCATCTCCTCTCTTCCAAACCAGCAGATTTCTAGGAGTGGCTATTCTGGTGAGGATGAGCTACAGTGGGACTCTTGCAAATTGTTGGATGAACAGCCCTCCTCCACCATCACCACCGGCAAGCCCTCGACCCACTCCATCCGTCGGCGAGCTTGTGCTCCAAACCCTAATCAACCCCGAGTTGAACCCCGACACAAACGATGACGTGCTACAGCAGTTTATATCCGCCGAGCATGAGATTGACGAGATCTGTTCCGATTCAGAGCTTGGAACTTCTGGGCGTGGTGAAGGGGCTGTGGTTTTACCAGAAATGTGATGTGGCGGTGCGGGTGGTGGATTGTGACATTAGCTACATTTCCTGATCCATATTCAAAAAACTCATATACCAAACCTCATTTCAAATTCCAGAATACTCGAAACCCTAAAATCACTACCACACACGGATTAGTCAAACAAATAGCAATTGATTGCACAGTTGGGATTCAGCAAAAGTAATTAAAAAACCATCCGATTATGCAAATTCCATCACCAGAAAATTACGGCAACGAAATAAAAACGATCCTAATCAGCTTTCCCCAAATTATGAAACTGGAAGATCGAGTAGTATTTGTCTTTGTCCCTTATTTGGAGCTTCTGAGCTCTCGCCTTCTCTATTTTTATCTTCTTATTTTCCGTATTCGTCCTATTTGAAGTGGTGGTGAGTCTGCTGGCAGTGGAGAAGGGAGACGGTGGGGTTGACGGCAGTTAAATAGATTAACGGTGTTTCATTTACAGTAACAGAGTTAATATTTCCGTCAAAAATTTAACAGTTTGCCCCTTATTTGGAAAATGCGGTAGTTCTGACCGCAATTGGGTAGGACGCGGTAATTCAGGGCCCCTTTTCGGTTTTTCCCCAATAAACAATGGTTGACAGATTTTTACCCATCTATATATCTTGGGAAAAAATGCATTAGTGAAGTGTCCCATGAACAACAAAGGCATATGGAAACATTATATAAAGATCAATGAAGAAGGCGGAAGATACTACATACTCATGTTTTAGAAAATATGACAGTGTTATTATGCATCATGCCACCAAATGAAAGTTCTTGCTAGTCTCTTGTCAGATTAATCATACAAAAAGATAAGTTCTGTAATGAAGAACAGCAATTGCAAATACCAGAAGCCAGCAAGCTGGCAGCAGAGCTCCAAGTGCAAAAAGAGATATTGAAAAGCAAGGCAGGAAGTATGGAAATCTGCAGCCGCAAAATTTTGAAGATAACATCGATATGGGATGTGGGAACAAGAACAACTTAAGATTAGATAACCTCTGAATAAAATTTCAACTTACCACCCAAATACTGAATTCTTGCTAAAAATATTCGGATATTTCTCAACTGGCTGTAGTGATGATGACCAGGAAACAGTAAATTAGTGCTACAATAATTTGTGCTCGTATATGAAATGTATGACACTATTTAACTCAAGACTGTTGATGGTGGTTAACTCCAAACCTGAGCAAGAAAACCTCCTAAAGCTGGGCCTATAATCAATCCAATTGCCTATGCTGAACTAACCTGAATTAGTTGATCGTTCTGCAGTTAGGTCTTCCATCAAATGCCATAACTAATTTATTGGGAACGAAGGTGTACCACTGACAATCCCATAGCTTGGTATTCTTTCCTTGACAGTTCTACTGCATACGCCTGATCGCAAAAGTCAACTCAGAATCAATGATCAGAATTAAGTATTGGGCAAATGGTTGTGATCAAACATGTGCTTCGAATAACTAATGCTGAATTGGAATATGAACCAACCACAACAAAACTGGAAATTCACTCATGTTGAAAATCAATATACCTTTATGGGACCAAGTAACCCTTTGAAAAGTCCCAAGAGAAATCTAGTAGCGAGGGCCATCCAGATGTTTATGCTGAGGCCAAACAATGTGTTCAGAATAATCCTGGAAATTAAGATCAGCATCGAAAAGTTTAAATATTGTCTGTACACCACTATTGTGAGTTGTATCAGCCTCCAGCAAGTAGCTCACACTGAGACTATGCCAAAGATAATCACCGGTTTCCTGCCATACAGGTCTGCAATAACCCCCCAAAATACTGATGTGAAAACTCTTCCAAGCATGAGGGCAGCACCTACAGTGACAATTAAGAATGACCGAAAAAACTATCACAGACGCCTTACAGATGAATAAGTTTTACGCTGTAGCTTGTGCTTGGTTGCTCACCCACATAACCAGCATAGCATCCAATGTCCTCATCTCTTTTGGCAACATGAAAATCCCTTATCTGCACTTCCAATCCAAATCTTTAAAACAAAAGCAAAAATTTACTTAAATAACAAATTTGGTAAAGAGG
Organism: Kalanchoe fedtschenkoi; assembly: GCA_002312845.1. NCBI lineage: Eukaryota > Viridiplantae > Streptophyta > Magnoliopsida > Saxifragales > Crassulaceae > Kalanchoe > Kalanchoe fedtschenkoi. Next base: position 4,317,016 of record NQLW01000053.1, on the reverse strand, counting down.
GAGACAGAGTGGATGCTGTGAGAGAGTTACCATGAAATAGAGGAAAGGGTACAAAGATGAAATTGGAAGAGCTGAAAGCAGAAGAGACAGACAAAAGCTAAGGAACCCCTCGTGAAAAAAGACATGAATCTCAGCGGGACAGAACATCAAACACTTCCAGATCATCATAAAAGACACCCGTTTACCATTACACAGAACGACAAGCCACATAGAAAAAAGCTCCTTCACAGGAAACCCGGAAGTAGACTGCTTGCGCATGTCCACTTTACAACCAGGACAACCCTCAACGTAATGCTTCTCCTGCAACACCTCATCTGCCATGGATGCAAAATTTTGATTCTCAAATCCCAGCTCCTCTCTCTCCCTCTGCCAATCTGCCCACATACATACAGCAGTAACAGTACAGACATAAAAAAGGAACTTTTTTTCCCAGCTGGGGATTCTTCGATCGCTAGTTTCTGTGCAAGCCGACACGTGTGGATGAAAAGCGACATGCGGTCGTGCGCCCAGACTTTATACGGAGACATGTCGGGTAAATACATGTGATGAATAGTTGGATTCCTTTACTTTATTCTCAGTCACGAGGACTACAATGGAATACAATAATTGAACTGCGAATAGTGTGAAAGGCTGACACAGAATCGAATAATTGGATCGTGTAAATCGTGAGGGAGGATTACCTGAGCCTGGTGAGGAAACAGCTGGCGATCAAGCACTGGTGGGTTAGACAAGCAGCAACCAGCGGAGCCGCGACAGATCTCAGACCATGAGTTGAACAAGTGCCAGAAAGATGCGCCGTCAGAAAACATGTGACTCAAAGTGCAGCCTATAAAGCAGCCTCCGCCAGCTAGCTCAGTGACCTGCACCGTCAGAAACGGCTTGACGTCACACTCGATGTTCAGCAGCTCATTCTGTGAGAACAGCCGGTGAATGATATCAAAATCATACTCAGGCTTAAGTATGTCAGACACAGTCACACCATCCCCCACGGCATGAACAAACTCCACTCCCTCATTGTTGCATTCAACATAGTACCGCTTAGCATCCTTGGCCACATCCTCAGCGCAAGCCAAGCGGCCGGCGAGAGGGTAGAAGTAGTCCAGTGCGCGAGACAAGGAGATCTTCAGTAGATGGAGAAGATCATGTGGAGAATAAGTGAAGAGAATACCCTTCTGGATGGCGCCTACAAGCAGGAACTGAAGATCCCAGGGAGTTAAATGGATCTTTTGAGGTGTGGAATGAGGTGTGTATGTGGCTGGTTGGAGGGTGCTAGTTGAAATAACTCTCACTCGCTCCATGATAGTAGCATCCACGCTGTCTCTCTCTCTCTGAATCTTAAAAGGCACTTTGATAGATAGATGTGTGGGAGATGGAGAAGGTGGGGGATCCATATTTGTTAAATAATGGTGTCTTGGCATTGAATATGAATATTTGATTCAATCACAGAGGTGGACTATGGTCTAAATGCGTTGGAACCCCGTATTTAATTACTCATGCTGTCACGCACGCACCCCCATAAGAAACTTCGTGTTTGTATCTTCTTAGCAAGCCATAATCATTATTAAATGATACATGTGGAGTCAATCACTCAGGCGTGTTCCGGTAGTATCTGTTCTCGTTTGTGAAATTGTTTTAATTTTGATGAAAACAAATTTTACGTTTTGCATGTAAAACATACCAAGTACAACTGGTGAATTTAGATGCATAACTGATGAATATTCACCAGTTGTGTTATACATATAAGCAGAACTGATGAATATAGAAGCAGAAGTGATGAATATTCATCAGTTCATTTATGATTCCATATTCATCATTTGTGCTTCCGTATTCATCATATGTTATTTCGATATTCATCAGTTGTGCATCTAAATTCATCAGATCATTTATGGTTGCATATTCATCAATTGTGCTTCCGTATTCATCAGTTGTGATTTCGATATTTGTTAGTTGTGCTTTTATATTCATTAGTTCTGCTTCTATATTCATCAGAAAATGATGAATATTCGCCAGTTATGATTCCATATTCACCAGTTGTATATAAAAACATGATGATGATTATTCACCATTTATGCTTCTACATTCACCAGAACTGGAACTGGTGAATATTCATCAGTTGTGCTTATATATTCAACATATAATTTATGGTTTCATATTCATGAGTTGTGCTTCTGTATTCATCAGTTGTGCTTCCATATTCATTAGTTGTGCTTCACTATTCATCAGATCATTTATTATTACATATTGATTAGTTATGCTTTTGTATTTCATCAGCTGTGATTTCGATATTCATCAATTGTGCTTTTGTATTCATCAGATCATTTATGGTTGCATATTCATCATTTGTGCTTCCGTATTCATCAGTTGTGCTTCTGTATTCATCAGTTGTGATTCCGCATTCATCAGTTGTGCTTGTGTATTTATCATTTCATTTGTGCCTCTATATTCATCAGTTCATTTATGATTCCATATTCATCAATTGTGTTTCCGTATTCATCATCTGTTATTTCGATATTCATCAGTTGTGCTTTTATATTCATCAGATGCATATTCATGAGTTATATAGATGCACAACTGGTGAATATGCAATCATAAATGATTTTTATAACTGATGAATATATATTCATAAAAAAAGACATTTTCATACTTTATGCAACATACATTATATCTATATATTAGTTCTACTTATATATTCATCAGTTATGCTGATATATTCATCAATTTACAAATGTCTTTTTTTATGAATATATAACTCATCTGATTTATAACAGTTTGAAACAAAAATAATTGACGCATATTGCAGCTTAAAACTACATCGTTTTCATACTTTATATAAAAAATATTACGTTTTATTCGTTCATTTTTCATTTTATCGTTGTTTTGTCACGACTGCGAGAAGAAATCTTGAGATCGATTAAGCGTTTCTGCATATTTTTTGTTTCGAACGAATTCGCAATTTGATTATTCAATTCATTGTTTTCGTGAAATTTTTTTTGCTCTGCATATTTAATTAATCATTTTTGTAGATTTCATATTTCAATTTGACTTTATTCAATGGATGATGAAGTAGATTTGGGAAGTTTTGGAAGACTTGGTTCTGAAAACTGTATATTACAAGTTGAATGTGAAGCTCCAGGTATGAAGTTATATTTTACTCATTATTTTGTTCAATAATGTCGTTCCGATGAATGTTTAGATGACTAATTGATTTAGTTTAACAGGAACTAGTGATAAAAATATTGAAAAGTAAAAAACAAAAGTATTTTGAAGCTGAAACTTCAGAAATGATTGGTTTAGTTGTTCATTCTGATGATGCTGCATATGTTTTGTATAATTATTATGTTCGAAGAGTTGGATTCAATGTTAGAAAAGGAAACAGAGATATCGTGCTTGTGAGAACAGTTTAACTATGAGATGATTTGTGTGTTCAAAAGAAGGAGCTAAGAATATTTCAAACCAAGGTACCAGAAGCTATACTAGAGATATTACAAGGTCAGGATGTCCTGCATTCATTCAGTTTTCAATTGATCGAAATGGATATTATACTGTTCATCATCACTTTATGGAGCATAATCATCAATTTTCTAATCTGGACAAAGACATTTGATGAGATCTTAGAGATCTATTAATGATAAACAGATTGAACTTTTAAGATCTTTTAGAAAGTGTGGGATAAAATTATCAGACACATTAAGATTTTTGAAATTTCAGTACTGTGGATCACCTAATATTGATTTTATTAACATTGATGCTTACAATGCTTTAGCGAAACCTGACTGCAAATCATTCAATGGGTCTGATGCAAATTCTTTGATTGAAATCTTCAAAGAGAGACAGCAAACTGAATAAGACATTTTTTTAAATTTTGATTTAGACGTAGTTGTCGTTTATGCACTTTTTTTTTGGACAGATGGCAAAATGAAAACAGATTATGAATTATTTTGAGATTTGTTGATTCATGATACCACATATCAAATAAATAAATATGATATGATTTGTGATCCATTTGTTGGGATGAATCATCATACAAACAATGTAATGTTTGGGTGTGGATTCATTATTAACGACGTCTTTTGATAAATAATGAATCACCATACAAACAATGAATGACCACACAAATAAATTATATTATTTTACACACATAAAGAAAACGACGTCTTTTGATAACCAAACAATGTACTTTTCACACACAAATTTAAGTCTTATAAGAGTATTAGTTTAGGAATGTAATAATAAATTTTATTTCAGAAAATCAGTCCAATTTTTCTCATCACACCCTTTTTGAAATTCGTGATAGTTATGACCGCAATTGGATAAGTGGTGGTAGTTCAGAGTCTTTTTAAGTATTTCCCCTATATATACACACACGGAACAACATCATTAGGCACAAACTTATATAAAGACACCATCATAATCATCATATTTCATTATTTATATGTGCAATTCAAAAACACATATGTGCAGTGGCGGATCCATCATAACTTTTAGAGGGGTCAAGAAAACATTTAAGCCAAAAGACATATAAATGTATTCAAATTAATTCATTTGGATTTGTTTATATATATTTGGGAGAATAATTATATATGAATTACACTAGATTTAAGATGAAAGATACACAATTTATAATATAATGGGTAAAATTATTATTATTTTTTGTAACAAAACAGTATCAATGTATAAGTTATGGACCAAATTAAAAATTAAGAAGCATCAATTGACCCCCCCTAAATTGCATGTGCATCCGCCCATGCATATGTGTGTAAATTAAAGAGACTATTATTTTTAGGATATTTTAATATAAATAAATCATTATCTCAATCAATTGATTAGGTCTACTTGGAGTATCTTCAAAAATATACAACTTAAATAGTCATATTTGATTTAGCTCAATATTAACTACGACATATTTGTAGACGTGTTTGCAAACATGTTGCATGTAAAAGCTTTATAATTTATCTTTCATAATCCACCCTTGTAATGGAATTATAAGTTTATTTGTATTTATATATAACTAGGTATTAATGCCACGAACTTATTATTTCATAAATTTGAATATAAAGATTAATATCATATAATATGTCATTTATTTTAAATATTTTAGGTTATAATTACAAAACTAAAATAAATAATTTCTATATTTATAACTTTTTTATAGTAATGAAAAGTTTTAATATTGTGTTTTATAGTTGAGCGAACGAAAACTGATTCGCTTAATATGACCCCATGATACACAAAAATCAACTATCACTCTTATTAATCATAATCGCAAAAAAGAGAATTTTTTATCGAATTATACAATGTTGTATTATGTGAAACTTGATTATAAATCAGAATCATTTGGTGCCAGAACCACAACCACATGCGGAATGAATATTTTTCATCGGATATTTTACTTTTAAATATGATTTTTATTGGGGAATGAAGAGATAGGAGTCCCAACTGGGAGGACAGTCAGAGAAGTCGCAGAGTTATGTGGAGGCGAGTAAAATGACAATCATGCGGCGGGATCTCAGATTTTTGAATAGCGCAGAGTTATTGGGTAGTTGCTAGTGCTTAGTTTTGTAGCCGAAGTTCTTTAGGAGGAATCCTGGATTTCAGGTTACACTTGTTTGTATCTTCAGTCTTCAGGTCCTTGTTTGTTTGTTTCTCGCAAGGCATAATAATCGAAAGAAGTAGTTGAACTAAGAGGATGTCATTCTGAGTTGATTTTGCAGGCTTCTGACTTCTATTGCAGGTTTCAACATAGCAACTTCCTATTTGGGACACCTCTATTGTGTACTACAATGCATATGCTGATATGCGTAAACGGCCAGAATGTGCAGTGGCAGCCAGCTCTAGCCGGCTTCAAATGCACAGCACAGGCACAGCTCAACATTATTGCAGATATCGGAAAGAGACTCTGGATGTTTCCAGGCACATGTATTCTGATGAATTCCTATTTATGGTGACGGTACTTGTCGTAGTATGTAGCCACCCGATCCAAAGTTCTATCTGCCGCAACCTGCTCCAGAAGTTGAAGCTTCTTGTAAAGATATTTCATTTTCTTCAACTGATGACTTGCAAGATCCATTTCTTCTTTTACTTGTTGCTGCAACAAATCCCACAACATATCGACTCATTCAACAACATTTGTGATTAACTATGTGGGCACTGAGCAGTAGCAGTTGGGTAACAGTTACTTTAGATGAAAGAAAGTCTCCTTGAGTAAGAATGCATCTTCAGCTCTATGAGTTTTTGTTAGCAACTTAAGCTTGCGGGCTTTCTTAAAATCAGGATGCCCTCTCTCCACCCAATGACACAGTGGTGCCTGTCTTGGTATTTTTGGGCAGTCCTCAAACATACCTATTTTGGCAGCATGTGCTATTATAGGCCTAGGCATGCCACATATCATGAAGTGGTGTTTTGACACGGTGGTGATAATATCTCTAGCCTGCTTGATATCTTTCATTTCCACCAGAGCACATTTTCCAGATTGAAGAGGTCCAAGGTATTTTGGGACAAAACGAATACTCTTCACACTTCCAAATTGACCCAGTGCAGATCTGATTGCGGATTCGTTGACAAGGGGAGAGAGATGGTCTAGACAAACAGTCCTCTCCACTTTCTTCTTGAACTCAGCAAGTTTTGCATCAGACTTCAGTTCCTCCATCCTGATAGTACGGATCTACACATGAAAATAATTTTGACCTGTGACCAGCAGCCCCATGAAAATTGACTAGAGTTCAGGGAACAACAAGCTGGCACATGTACTGTTTTCACTTGACTTCTTACAATTTGGATACACTGTCAGACAAACAATCTGAGAACTGTCACTGCAAGAAGGATTTTCAGTCTAAAATTTTCTTGAACTTATATGGAATTGACGAATAGATTGTAGTAGAAACAACTAGCCAGCCATATTGACTCATATAATGTGCAGGGCATGAAGTTCTGGTCTAGGAAAACTACTTAGATCAATCAACATAATCCACACTCCTAAAACCTTGATCTCCATTGTATGACAAATTGATCTATGACCTACTAGCGCCAGAGCGAACCTCAACACAAAATGCACAACCACTTAGTAAGTTCCCATTTGTGAAAATTGTCAACCATGTTATTCCACTCTTACAATCCCTGAATGGCAACTGCGAGACACTGCAAGTATGTACACAGCAACAAGTGAACACATGCAGCTCTACAGCTTCAACAATGGATCCATATACCATTGCAAAATCCAACAAGCTTCCAAGTTCATCCAACTAAAATGATCAAAAGAGATATACGTGCGCGGTGTTCCAACTTGAGCCAAACTTGATTCCACAATTTGAACTCAAAACTATCAACGCTAAACACAAAATAAATAGAAGAGTAAATCAGAGTGACTAGAGAAAAGGGAAATGAAAAATCGAAGCCCTAAAACACCCGCAAAAGCATCAAAGTGATTAAATGGGAACATGATACGAGACGAGACGACACAGTCGTCGAATACCTGAGACTGTTGAGACGGCGATGATCGATGACAGGTGCCTTCCGAGCTTCGTTTGCGATGGAGGGCGATGCGCTTTCCGCCTCACGGTTTCCCGCCAAAACGGATGGGCAGATAGGAGGATTTGTTTAACCTAGCTAACGTTAGTATAATATATTGAATGTTGTGAAAATGAATATGCATCATATTTAGCAAAAATTAAAAACGGGTTTATAAATTATCATATTTTTAAAAATTGCGGGAGTAGTTACTGATTTTTATAATTTTCAGATTTTTACATTTTTTGAATCATTTTTTTACTAAATAAATCTCAATCTGATTTAAAATATTTTAAATTAATTATTAATAGAACTCTTACCCTTTGTTAATCAAAACAATAATTTTTTGACATATTTTATTTTACAAATCTCATTTCTCATGTCGATTTTATTTCTTTTTCATTTAATTTAAAAAAACTAAATTAGAAAAAACAAACATCATTTCTCCCACTGCAATATTTGAAACTAAGATCTAGATCGGTTCCATGCAACCAGCTTCATCGTCTATATAGCATGTGTCTCAGAAAATCCGTCAGGTAATAAATTTGGTAACATGTCAGGTATCCATCTTCAGGGAACCCACCACAAGCCTACTAGCCGATGTGTTCTCTTGCTTCTTCGCTCTCTTACACGAGTTGACCTCGCGACAAAAGAATGAGAAGTCAAAACATCTCCATGCTGCCGTGATTTTTCTGGCGGAATCGGCACCGACAGTTCCCACAATCTTCCTAGCGTAACACATCCAATCCTCCTAACTTCCACCCACCATAATCTCACAACACCTTTCATCTGGACGTGTAGTTTTTGATTTTGTTAGAGATGATCTCAGGTTCTCTCGGTTGTGTCTCAAAGAGGGAAAGAGGAAACGTTGTCGTTTCCGATCAGGCAGGAAGCATTCATTTCAAATACTTGTTTGTAACAGATTTTTCCGCCTCTCATCTTCCTCTTCTTCCTGTTATATAAACCCTCAGCTCTGTTTTTGGGATCTGATCGGAATTCATGAATACAATCTGAGTTTATGTACCATTGATGAGCACTTTAACTTCTCGCATAGTATCAGAGCTGGACGGTGCGACGATCATCGCAGGAAACTAATAAATATTTCCGATTGTACTGTAGTTGTCTTGATTGTTGAGTCTTAGCACTTTGCGATACAACTATGGTTGATCTAGCCCTAGTTTTGAGCCTAGAATTCCTCGATTCCTCAGTTATGTGTTTAATTTGAATTCTAAGAGTTTACTGGAGTAAAAGATGGCTGACGATTCAACAATTGCATCAAATGATGTGTCTCGAGAGCATGAATCTACAATTCCTGAAGTGACTACAAACATGAACTTTGTGCAGTTGAATCCTAGACATCCTTTCTACATTAGACCATGTGATCATGCAATTACCAGAATCTGCAATATTACCTTGATTGGTACAGACAATTTCTGTCCATGGAAATGAGCAATAACAGTTGGCCTTTCATCAAGAAACAAATTGAGTTTGGTTCTTGGAACTGTTGATATACCTGCTGAAGGAACATATCTTTATATGGATTATATCTGCTGCAATGATATTGTGGTAGCATGGATCTTGAACACCTTGGCAGCAGATGTTGCAGTTGCAGTGGCCTATGAGTAAAAAGCAAGTGAGTTATGGACTGTCCTGTGTACAAGATATGGAGAACAAAACAGGTCCAGACTATTTCACTTAAGAAAGGAAATAGCTTATACATTTCAAGGAGAAATGTCCATAGCAACTTATTTTGCTAAACTGAAAAACTTATGGGATGAATTAGACAATATGTTGAAGAGAAAAGCATGCAAGTGTGCAAATACCTGTGATATGCATCAAACTCTACTGGATGAAGCTGAGGATGAGAAGATTATGAAATTTCTAATGAGTTTGAATGAACAATTTGCAGCAGTAAGGAGCTAGATTCTTTTGTTGAAGCTTTCTCCATCTCTAGATGCCACTTATAACATACTTCTTCAACATGAATCTGAAAAATTATATGTTGTGAAGTCATTACCTGAAGCTACTGTTCTAATGAGCAAAAATACTCAACAAGACAACTACAAAAAGACTGAAAATGATGCTGTCATATGTGCTTACTGTAAAAAGGCAGGACACACAAAGTTTCAATGTTGAAAACTTATTGATTTTCCTAAAGACCACAAGGCTTATAGACCACCAAGTGAACAACAAATGAAGAACAGACAGAAATTTGCCTCCATGAGCATTAATATGACTCATGCAGATACACCACAAGCTAGTGATCTCAGTCACATCTTACCTGTGTTCTCTACTGCACAACTTCAGGAACTAAAAAAGATGTTTCAACCAAAGACAGAAGACTCAACTACTGGTATATCAGATGGAATGGCAGGTACTTTCAATTATTTCACAAATCTTATTGATATTCAAACTTGGATCATAGACTCAGGGACAACTCACCACATAACTATTGATTTTTCATCTCTTAATCATCCAATAGTCACCAACTCAATGATCAAACTTCCAAATAGTGGCCCAGCTTCCATTATACACACTAGTACAGTCACTATCTCTGCCTCCATTGTCCTGAAAAATGTTTTATATGCTCCCTCTTTCCAATATAACCTTCTCTCAGTATCCTAGCTACTTCTTAGCTCCAAAATCAAAATCTTATTCACCAAATCATCTTGCTATTTATAGGACTAAACATTGAAGAACTTGGAGATGATTGGTAGACAAATGGAGGACTATACTATCTGTTCACTCCACCTAAATCTAGCCCTTCCATTCAATCATTGGTATCACTAAATTCACAACTGTTGTCACAATCTTCTACTCTTTGGCACATGAGACTTGGTCATACTCCTTTTATCATGTATTCATCACATTTCCCAATTTCACATTGATAATAATCATAGTCCTGAACCTTATGATACATATTCATTCTCCAAACAAACTAAATTGCCCTTTCCACTGAGTTTTTCTCATGCCACTCATATTTTTGACCTTGTGCATTGTGATATATGGGGTCCCTACAAAGAGAAAACTTATAATGGGTACCTTTATTTCCTCACCATTCTTGATGACCATAGCAGATGCACTTGGACCTATCTCATGACTTCCAAATCTGATACTCTCACCTGCCTGAAGCATTTCATATGCTATGCTCAAACACAGTTTCAGAAAACCATAAAAATCCTTAGGACAGACAATGGAGCAGAGTTTCTTAGTATTGCTGTACAGAATTACCTTCAAAACCTTAGTATTATACACCAAACTAGCTGTGTTGATACACCTCAACTGAATGAAAGAGTAGAGAGAAAACATAGGCACCTCCTATAAGTAGTTAGAGCACATAAAATCCAAGCTCATCTCCCTTTATATTTTTGGGGAGAATGTATTCTAGTTGCTATCTACATTATCAACAGGTTGCCTACAAAAATACTTCACTACAAAACACCTATATAAACGCTGACAGGAACACCTTCTCCATATCATCACATTATAGTCTTTGTTTGCCTATGCTTTGCTAGGACTCCATCTCATAGAAGCAAACTGTCTCCTAGATCCAAGAAGTGTATCTTTATAGGTTATTCCTTTGGAAAGAAAGCCTATAAACTCTTTGATTTAGAAACTCATCAAGTTTTCTCTAGTAGGGATGTTGTATTTTATGAGCACATATTTCCTTTTCAACATACATTAACAACATAGTCTCCTCCATCTCATGCAGAAAACTCCACTTCTACATGTGATATATGTCCACTGACTTGTACTGATCACTCTCTTTCACTCATTGAACCTTTAAAAATTTCACCCATTATACCTTCACCTGAACCTGTTCCTTAGTCTCCACATTCAAATATACCTTCCTCTCCTCCTCCTCTATTCCTGACCAATCCCAGACCAAAGAGAAACACTAGACATCCTAGTTAGTTTCAGCAATATCATATTCCTCCTAACATTGGTCTACCATCATCATTAAACTCTTCACTTGATCAAGTACCATTTCCTTTATCAAACTCTATCTCTTACTCGCATTTCTCCCTCTCATTTTGCTTTCCTTTTTTCCATTGATAAAATTCATGAACCTACCTCATACTCCATGGCCTATAAAAATTCCCACTGGATCAAAGCCATTGCATCTGAGTTACAAGCTCTGGAGTCCAATAAGACTTGGGAAATTACTTATTTGCCTCCTCCAAAGAAATCTATTGATTGTAAATGGATATTTTAAGTAAAGTATCATGCAAATGGGAGCCTGGATAAATATTAAACAAGGTTGGTTGCCAAGGGATTCACACAAATTGAAGGACCAGACTATTTTGACAAATATGCTCCTGTTGCCCAAATGACCTCAGTCAGATTACTCTTGGCTGTCTCTGCAGTGAAGGGTTGGCTTCTTCATCAAATGGATGTTTCCAATGCATTCCTTCATGGTGACCTCAATGAGGAAGTATATATGAACTTACCTCCAGGATATCATCCTTCAACAAAGAAGAGTTTTACCAAACCATTTTGTAAACTCTTGAAGTCTCTCTATGGTCTCAAACAGGCTCCTCGTCAATGGTTTGTCAAGTTCTCTAGTGTCTTGATAGAATATAACTTCATCCAGTCACCTATTAATCATTCACTGTTTACAATGGCATCTGAGTCCTCATTTACAGCAGTTCTGGTATATGTAGATGACATCTTAATTGCTAGTAACTCCAGTTCTACCATTCAGCCCTCAAGACTTATCTAGCTACTAAATTCCTCACCAAAGACTTGGGACCGATCAAGTACTTTCTTGGTCTGGAAATTGCTCGATCTTCCAAGGGAATTTCAATATGCCAACGGAAATATACCTTACAAATTCTGGCTGATACCGGTGTTATAACTGCCATGCCAGCAACCTGCCCTATGGATCCTACAAAGAAATTGGCTCTTGATACCTCTGAAATTCTCAACGAGCCTGATAAATATCGTCGGCTTGTTGGTCGTCAGGTTTAGCTGACTATTTCTCGCCCTGATATTGCCTTCTCAGTTCACATGTTGAGTCAATTTCTTAGCTCTCCTCGAGAAATTCATTGGCAGGCTGCTCTTTGTGTGGTTTGATCCATCAAACAAGGATAACATTTTCTAAAGTTAAGATTAATAGCATCTTTGTTGATGAAATAACATCACGGTTTGAGTGTCATCTTTGTTGGTTGTCTTTGAGCCACCCTTTTAATGCGCAACAAGGATAAAATTTTCTAAAGTTAAGATTAATAGCGACAATATGGAAGATCCATTATAGATGGGGGGAGAATATTTAGTGAGGTATGAAAATCGAAAGCTTATCTTCAAAATATGGGAACAAACTCCAATGCCAAAATAGGTCAAGCCGAGGGATCCCCAAGCGGGATTAGTTGTGCAGCCCGCCATATAGGGCGGCCGATCGTCCAATCATTTGTTGTAGTGTTTAGCAGAGGTTGAGAGGCATGTCTGTTGATCTTGCCTCGTCAAGTTTAGTGTCTCGTTGTAGGTACTTGCCACCATCTTTGTTTTTGAATATTATTTCCCATTAAAAAAATTCAATTTTCAAAAACTACTGTTCTATAAAAACTTGTTACACGTCACAACTTTGATTGTATACATATCGAGAAGAACATATTTGAAAATTTGTTCATCAAAACAATGAAAATCAAATTTAAAATAAAAAAAAAACCTTACGTCAATGAAAGACATTGCTTTGATATCTAAACAATCAGAAACAAAGTTTGAGAAAATCCGTAGATGTGAAAGGACCTAAGGCGCATGGGGCTATCCGTTGGAATAAAAAAAGTTCTGTAGTGGTTATGTGGATTGCAATATATATTTCTAATTTGTAAAGAAGTGTTGTGCGGTTAGTAAAAAATAGTGTCTGTCGCGCTCCCAGTCACGTGTCGGTCATGTGATCCATTTCTCCTGCCCACCTCCGCCACACCTCCAACCACACTTCCCCAACAACCATCTCCATCCAACCGTACATTTTATGTGATTCCGTCACTAGTTGTTGCAATGGATGGTGAAATGAAGCAACCCTTTTATACTTCCATCATCATAAACCGCAACGAGTTGAGATTCAGATGATTGCCGACCATTTAGAAAAAAGAAACATCACAAATAGGGTTAAAAGTCTTTAATTTAACTTTTGTGAATCAGTAGTAAAATAGTCCATGCAAGAAAAGGAACTTTCTCTATTGACCCTTCACAACATTTCAATTTCAATTTCTTCACATCTCCTCCACATAGCCAGCCACTATCCATATCTTTGTTCCTCAGAAACTCTGAATCTCTAACTAAAATTGAAAATCATCACAAATCCCATCGTGGAATTTGATGGTTATATTAATTGTCTGAAGTCTCCCGAAAGGGCAACCAACAAGTCCTTAAGGTTATGTCTGATTTTGATGGAACATAAAAAGGAATTTTTTGTTTGGTTTGACGAAAATTAGGTATGGAAAATTAAATGGAAAGTTAGATGAAAAATAAGATGAAAAATTTGTTTAAATTAAAGAATGTTTTAGTACTTTCTACAGAAATTTTCCACCTCAAACCAAACAAAGATAAAAATAAGATAAATTTTTTGAGGGATTCGTTTTTCTTCTAACTTTCCTCAAACCAAACACGGCCTAAGGCGATGAAAAAGAATAATACAATTCGAAGGAGTAATTTTGCATAAGTGAATCACGATAATGTCATAGCCACACGACATACATGATGACATATATCAGTTCTACAATTTCTTTAAGTAGAATAAAAATCTTGAATTTTAATTTTTGACAAAAATGATAGAATGGAAAATAAATAAAACAATAATATATAGTTTGAATTACAAACAATGAGATCTTTGACGGTTTGAGAACAATATTAAAAATATATTTTATGTACCGTCACATTTATCTTTGAAAGTTCTTTTTTTATTAATAAAAATATAAAATAAACAACATAAATAAAAGTTAATTTAATTTCTATTTTCCCTTAATATTAAAAAATTGACATTAAAATGGTCGAGATAGGAGTGTGTACTAGATAGTACTCTCTCTGTCCTCTTTTACTTATCAATTAACTGAATTTTTTTGTCCACTTACTGTAGGGGTGTTCACCGGTCCAAAATCCGACCCGACCAAAATTGAGAAATGGTAAGGAACGAAGATTGGACCGGATTTGAATCGGTCTGGACCGGACCGGACCGGTTTGGACCGGATTAATGAAAAATTAATTAAAATTTATTAGAGTGTGAATTAAAAAAATGAATTTTTTTATTGAAAAATTACCAAACCGGTCCATTCCGGTCCGGACCGGAAACCGGAATCCCGAAAACAGCTGGACCAAAGACTGGACCGACTCCGGTCCGATCCGGTTCATTTTGATTCGGTTCTGGGTCATTTTCCGGTCCGGTCCGGACTGGATTTTGTACACCCCTATTTACTTGTCACTTAATAATTTTCAATGCATATTTAATATCAACAACTACCATAAAACGTTAGACATTAGTCACTTATTTATCATAATTAATGAAAAAATCATTCATCAATAATAATAATCAATTTTACTTTTTACATGAATTTTTTAAAAAAACAACAACCACTCATTCATTAAATTTAGGGAAAAACCCTAAATAGGGTCCCGAACTATTACCGTTTCCCCACTTACGGTCTGAACTATCAAATTTGATGATTAAGGGGCAAAAAATAAAATTCCGTTAACACCGTTAAATTATGTTAACCACTGTTAGTTGAACAATACCCCGTCTATCTCTTCGCCGGAATTTTCATTAATTCCGATCAAACTTTAACCTAATTAACAAAGCAGTTTCAGGACATATCCTCGGTTAAGTAGAGCTAAGTTATAAGAAAAATGAAGAGACGAGATCAGTGTTCTAAAAGGCGCTAGGCGGCCCTAGGCGGTTTGCTTGGGGCCTAGGGACTAATCGGCTAGGCGGGGATTAGGCGGAAGGATTAATCGGATGATTAGGCGGAGTTATATATATTAATAATATATTTAATAATTAATTATAAAATTATACCTATAAAATTTAATTTTATTTTAAAAATAAAATATATAAAATAATTAGGCGCTAGGCGGCTAGGCGGGGCGTTTTTGAACCGCCCAGAGATTAGGCGGCCGCCTAGGCGGCTAGGCGGCCGCCTTTTAGAACAATGGACGAGATAGAAGCAGTTCACAAATGACAAGGTAAGATACAAAGCTTCCTCATGTGATGCGTAACTACTGATGCATCTTCTTCATATGTAGATATCTTCTGACACACAATCGTATGATTCTCATCAATCAGCTTCTCCAAAATCTTGACACTCATGGGGTGTGCCTCTCAAATCAACAACCTTTGATTTATCTTCCTGGTTCCTATCCTCCCGTGGCTTCATCCTCTTCCGATTCGTCACAGATTCATCCTCCATCAGCGTATAGTCCTTGATCTGCTCCATCTTCAGCAGACTCAGCTTACACTTAGACAGTGGCGTCACGGTCGGAGACGGGCTGCGGCCTCAGGCACCTTCTGGCGTTGTGCTTTATTTGAGTAGATGGTTCAAACTTCTTTTTCTTTTCGGCGTTGTGCTTTCGATCGGTATTGTTCTTGCGGTTCAGACTTCCCGGAGTGCCTTGATTCATGTTACCCTACATTTTGGGGGGAAAGAGGGAAAAGATGGAGGAAATAAGATGAGAAAAGTCAGCATGCGCCCCTTTCTTGCAGTTAACAGAGTTAGTTGGTAGTCAAGGAAGTTTGACGGTGTTAATGGAAACCTATTATTTGCACCTTATTTGTCAAATTTGGTAGTTCGGACCGTAAGTGGGGAGATGGTAATAATTCGCAGCTCCATTTAGGGTTTTTCCCATAAATTTATTCAACCGCTAACATTCACTTCATTTTAGTTTATTCAAATTAATTTTAAAACGAGTTACTCCCTCTGTCCTCTTTTACATGTCACTTAACCGAATTTTTCTGTCCACATTTACTTGTCACTTACCAATTTTCAATGCGTATTTAATATCAACAACTACCTTAAAATGTCAAACATTAATCACTTCATTATCATAATCAATAAAGAATATATTCTTCACCAATAATCATCTACCAATTATACTTTTTGCACGAACTTTTTCAAAAAATTATTAACCACCTACCTATTAAATTAGTTCAACCGCTAGTATTAACTTCATTTTAATCTACTCAAATTAACCTTAAACGACATGTATTAGAGGACGGAGGGAGTAACATTCTTCGACTGCCTAAAGTTTCAGCGCTGTGCGACGTGTCATCCTCCCATTCGTCAATTCACTATTCCTCTCCTGAATCCTCCCTCTCCTGCCCCGGCTCCGTATACCAACTTTGTTTGTATAGAAAGCTGAGTCATTTCCTCTCCCTTTCGACTTTCAAACCTTAACCATCTTAATTAATCCTTCCCTCTCTCGACCGACCCAGATCAAACTCAACCGGCTTCGACTAATTAGTCTGATCAGGTAATTCGAAAGCTCCATCCTTTCATTTCAGTTCCTCGTTTTCATTCCGTAATTCATCCAATCGCGCCTTCGGTGGACAGCTTGGGGTTGTTATTTCAGTTCTGAAATGATGTGTTAAGTAATTAGTGATGCAGAGTTGTTGGCTTTTTATTTGTCGTTGGTGGCTTTCTAGGAATTGAGGTTTTGGTTTGGCTTCTGGGTATGGTCTGTTTTTTGTATCTGGTTGATGAAGTTTGAAGTTATCTGATTTGGGGCTGAAATTGAGAAATTGAGTGTCTGGTTGGGTACTTGTCGGTCATTCGATGACTTTGATCTGCAGAATTGTGGATGATGATGCTGTGGAAAAGTATGTACTCAGTGTTGACCTGCATGTATATGCAAGCTGCATGACTCTTTGGGAATTTTGAGATAAATGTTCAGTTGGGGGCATTATTTGGTGCAAATAATTGGGTTTTGAGAATTAGGATTGAGTTGATGTCAGTTTGTTAATTGGGTTGGCTGTATAATTTTACTGTTTAACTTTAATGAGACTAACCTGTTTGAAGATCATGTGCATTTTATATGATTGTAAATTAGGCAGTTCGTTATTTGGTTGGACGCTTTGGCATACATTTGTCCAGTTGGAATAATGTATCCGGCCGTATGATTATTTTCTGTGATTCCGTAACAGCTTAATATTTGTTGTGTCAGATTTATTTTTTCGCAAACCTTTCTTGGGAGTCATATCGTCTTGTGTTACTGCTATACTACTTATTCAATTTTCTGCTGGCAGGGATGTCATTTCGATTGTACATTTCAAACTGAGTGTTAATTACAAGTGAAGTCTGGTCAAAATGCCATCAAAAATTATATCCAAGGCTGACACCAGCTTTGCAAGTGAACGAACTTGTCCTGGTGTTTGTCCGAAGTCCTGTAAAATCTCTAAGAACTCTGGGCCTCTTGCTCGCATACCTTCTGATTCCATGGACCTTTATCTGGCCTGCCAAAAAAATCAAAATGGTGAGTGTCAGCTAATTCTTATGTTTAAATGTAAGTAAGCTGATAATTTACAGTAATACAACAATAACTTGTAGTAGTGATTCGAAATTGGTTTGGTATGATTTTTTTTTTTCTAAATTGAACTTATCCCCGACAAACTTATTTCAGATTCTAATGATACAATTATCGCCTCTTGTGAAGTTGGACGCAATAACAATTCTGATGGAAATGAATACGAATTGATAAGTGAAACGGCAATATTTCAAAAGCAAGCATCGCAAGATGATTTTCATCAATTTGATGAAGGAGCGGTATGGATTCTTGTTACCACGACCTTATTATGCTTCATTTATTTTAAATTTTTCTACCACTGCTTTAGGAAAACTTATTTGTGTTTGAAAATATCTTGTATGAGTAAAAATGATCAGGATCCGGAGCTAAACTGATGAAACTGTCATTGACTGCTTCATATCTGTGTGAGTGCTCTTCCGCTGTTCTGCTGAACTTACATCTAGTTAATGTTCCATTTGTACCAGGAAGTTCTGATGAGTAACTCCGAAATGTACTCAAAGACAGTTAATCATACACCTACCGAGTCTGATGGCATATATGGTTTCAATATTGCAAATTGTAACGAAGGTATCCGAATAGCCTCACATTAACCTGGCTGAGTTCAAATTAGTACTAAATTATGTCAGTTGTATCAATCCAACTTTGAGCATTATTACATCTTACTCAAATGCAAGTTATCTTCAAATCATCCTTTTTGCAATAATATTTTTGAGTACGCTTAAAAACATTCTTGCATCAGGAAATGATGGTGACCTTGGCCCTGGGGAATATTTTGAAAGCAATGGGAGTCATTATAGGATCAGCGACGCAACAGATTTCTACAATGTCTCTTATGTTGATGAAAATAATAGATATCGCGACAGCTCAGAGATTAATGTTTACCCTAACAATATTTCCGAGAAAGACACCTTGCTTCAAAAGCATGAAGATGTGTTGCTGTCTTTTGTCCGTGAAGAATTGGTGGATACAATAAGCTTAAGTTACTCAGATTTATGTGATGAAGTCTTGGCGAATTCAGATGATTCATGGGTTCAATTAAACCCTCGATTAGAAGTACACCCTCAAGAATTTGAATCTGAGTCCTGCCTTCTTGGTTCAGGGAGTGCGGATCCTTTGGATTCGGATTTTTTCAACGACCTTCCTAGTTTGTTAGATCTGGAATCCACGAATTGGATATCTTCATCGTCGAGGGAATTAAGTTCTGAAAGGCCAGTCACCCTGGTCCTTGATCTGGATGGTAAAAAGCTTTTTACTATGGTTATTATTTTATGGTACCAATCACATGAGTTTCCATTGATTACTGACATTTTCAACTGCCCAGAAACACTTGTCCATACCACTGCAAGTCCGTGTGAAGGCACTGACTTCAGTTTTCAACTGGAGGAGCGGGCATTGTACGTTCGAAAAAGGCCCTTTCTCGATGCATTCCTGGAGAGGGTTGGAGAATTATTCCGGATCATTATTTTCACAGCTGGTACAAGAATATACGCAGACCATGTACTGGATAGACTGGATCCTGGAAAAAGATTCACTTCTAGTCGTGCTTATCGGGACTCGTGCATATTTTCAGATGAGAGCTACACAAAGGATTTGACTGTGTTGGGAGTTGACTTGGCAAAATTAGCCATAGTGGACAACACCCCTGCGGTAAATCTCTTGATTTCTCATTCCCAAATCTGTGACCGCTTACTCTTCCACCTTTTCTTAATAGGAAAAAAAATACTCCTGCTCCTGATCGTTACTTAAACTTGATGTCAGGTGTTTCATGAGCTGCAAGTGAATAATGGGATTCCAATAAAAAGCTGGTTTGGTGACCCAACTGACCAGGAACTATTATCTCTACTGCCCTTCCTCGAAATCTTGGCGGATGCTGATGATGTCCGTCCATTCATTGCAGAGAGGTTTGGGTGCACAGCATCTTCTTGAATGTTTATCTCGGATCAGCATGTACATACAATGCGCAACAGATATTCTCTTTCATCGTGATTTCTCATCAGTTCCTTCAGGTCCTCCCCTCTGTTGGCCACTCGCACACCTCAAACACCCTGGCACTTGATATTCAAGTGATATCTCTCTGCACTCATCATCTAGAAGGCAGAGCCAAATGACAGTAGCTGAGGTTGTTTTTGTGGAAGACTCTATAGTGGACTGTGGTGTTCATCCATTTAGAATCATATTTGAACTTTAAATTTTCATATAGGAAGCAACATACTGTGTCAATAACATTGAATGAATCAGAGTTGAGACAGACTTTGAATTCAGAAAAAGTATTAGCCAAGCTTCAGCTGGTTAAGCCTGAACTTTATGACAAAATACAAGCTCATTTTATAGAAGATGGTTTGGTGGCTGAGCACTGTTTTACTTGATGGTTCTAGCATAACTTATCCTAGCCGGAATTAAAATATATTTACAAACAGGATATCTTTGTCAAGTACATTTCTAATCGAAAGGAACATGTGAAACTGATTACTACAAGATTCAGAGTTTACGGCATGCCGAAAAAGAACGAAGGAGACACTATGAGCTGTATCCCCTGATTATTGAATCCACAGAATGCCACTCATAGCCAGCTTCACAAGTTACACAGGTGATGAACTTGTTCGGCGCAGCTGGTACTTAGGCTGGGGAGGTGGAGCAGCTGGCAGCAAGCTCTCCAGCTTCTGGAAAAAGAAAAGAACATGGCCAACAAGTATATCTGTTAAAAATTGATCAGCATAGTTTAAAGAATCAAGGAATCGGGTGACATATATTCTCACGACTACTGAAATTGAACAAGTATTGGAATAAACCTAGAATTGAACAGATCCACAATCATAATCCCAATTCAAATATAATGGACAGACAAGATATGATCACACTAAATGGTGCTGATATTATATTTTTATCGCGAAGCAAAATTACAAAAGGATAATTTCCAGTACATATGCACACTTCGACACCACACTATCAAACTCACTGAAATACAATACATAAAAACCAGAGATGAAACCAATTTCACACGAAAAGTTCTGGAAAGAGGCAGTATTACACAGGTAGTGTGAGTGGTGAACAGATGATGTAACTGTCGGGTAAACACACTAAGAACTGAAGTAAGAGCTTGGTGTGAATTTTGAAATATATATAGTGCAACTTAGCGTTTGAGAAATATTTGTTTAGAACGAACCCGGCCATATTTAGTGCAAGAATGGCAGAAGATCACACTATTCTGGATTATAAAAAAAGAAAAATATATATATAACCCAAACGAAAGGGAGCGCAGATTATTCTTATGTGACTTTTGGAGTCAACTAAATTAGATACCTGAATAAGATAGCAGCAAGCACTTGAATTGAATAGCAAACAATTTGTCCAACAGTTTACAGGACCACTAGGAATCATCAGTAAACATCATTTATTTATTGGCCAATGGTAAACTGGGATGCATAATTGTCATTTGTAGATAGTCTGAGCATGAGTTCATAAATTCAAATCTGTGCAGAGCCAAATGTGAAAT
This sequence comes from Kalanchoe fedtschenkoi, assembly GCA_002312845.1. NCBI lineage: Eukaryota > Viridiplantae > Streptophyta > Magnoliopsida > Saxifragales > Crassulaceae > Kalanchoe > Kalanchoe fedtschenkoi. Next base: position 4,295,508 of record NQLW01000053.1, on the reverse strand, counting down.
ACATTGTCGCAGTTGCTTTTATCCTAAAATATACATAACACGCAACATGTCAAATTCTGACTTCCAATGTGCTAGGTCTAGAAGAGTAGCGCAAAGACCTACGCATAGTGAAAACAAAATATTCTACCACCTCTAAACTCCCATTATGAGAAAGTTGAATAAACTAATTGAAAAGAAAAATGAACAAACCTAACCTTTTTTCTCCTAAGCCTTTCATTTTCCTCCTTCAGACGTGAAACCTTACTCTCCAACTCATTTGTATATGCCTGTTAAATTGTACATAAATGTAAATGCAGTACATGGATCTAAACCATATGTAAGCAAAATTCAGACTGGAAAGTAACCTGCTTTCTAGATCTGGAACGAGCGGCAGATTCTCTGTTCTTGATCATCCTCTTATGTCTCCTCTCAGCAGACTTTTCAACTACCTCCACTGAGGAATTTCTTTTTCGGGAAGGTGTGTGTGAATCTGAATATATTCCCATGATCGGAGAAGATAGAGCAACTTGATTGTCTGGGAAAGAGACATCCATGACTCCATTAGGAACCATAGTCGTTGGTGTTGGCATTGGTTGGCCAGGAATAAAGACTCCCATAACATTTTGCTGAGGTCGCTGGAAATGTGGTTGTGGGTATGATGACATCCACGGACTCTGCTGCTGGAATTGCGGTGCTATCATATTTGTATCAGCAGAATCTGCAGGGCCACCATTCTGAACTTCATCCAAAACGGATTCAGCAACAACTCCGGCCTTCACCAAGAAGTCCTCCAACGTAATCTCACCCAAAGTTGGCTGTCTCTCATGCATATGTCTCCCTTCACTTCCCTTGCTTTGTTGAATATCTCTCCAGATATCATCAACAGTCTTCTTACTAAACGAATCCGTCAATGTTAAGCTCGCTTGACGTTGCAAAGTAGTTTGAGTGGCCAGCGTATCGTTTGTGTCAACGTCCAACCCAAATGGCTGATTAGCTTCAATTGACCACACACTCTTCAAAAGCTCATCAAGGTTCATACTACTCAAAGGTTTGCCCAAGTCCAACTGACTCTGAACCTCATCAAGGGTGAGACTATAAACCGATCCTTGCCTTGGTAGCGGTTGAAACGGAGACTGCTTGATATTACCACCTCCTCCTTCCGACCCCATCACTTTCATACTTAATTCCGGCATTCAGATATCATCTCAAATCCAAAATTACTGGTGAAATCCCTTTTAACTCAGCTCTAAGGCCTTCTGCAAGCAGACCAACTAAGCAGTCAGTTCATCAAGTGATGACCCTAATTACAAAATCACGAAAAAGAATTACCAAGATGCAATCTGAAACATGCAACAAAAAATAAACATGCAAAGCCCCAATCACAAGCTTGATCAATATCAACCACTTCCAGCCCTAACAAGCAACATCACCAACAATCAAATCTTTGATATCCTAACCATCAAATCCTTCCATTAACCCAATTCCACGGAAGGAATCACACACACTCCAAACTTACATTCTTGTACAAAAAGAACAAAAATTGGGAAAACTAAAAAACATAATCAACCAGAGAATTGATGCTAGAATCCGTCTGGAAGCCAAACAATCGATACTTTAACAGTCAATATCGAAATTCAGCAAACAATCAAAAAATTCCAAGCTACGAAAACACCCTTTTGATATTTCATGATGGGTGAGACGAACTGAGAGGTTATTACATAAACAAATCAGTCAGAAATTCAACAGCAAATGTTGAGAAAAAAAATGCAGAATTAAGCGGATTGAAACATGGGACGGGTGCAATTAGGTGAGAGAGATGGAATAACGCACTTACAAGTGAGGAAAAGAGATCGATCTGAATCAGGGCTCGGAGTGAAAGACGGTTAGTGTGAGGGTGTGCTGACAAATCAGCAGAATAGGGAACAGGGTGCCAAGTGAGGATGATGATTCCAGAATTACAGATTGTTGTCATATGTTTATGTTTGTATGTATATATTTTAGGGTAAAAATTGAAAATGAGTCTTGAACTATCATGTTTACCGCGGTCAGAATTATCATGATTTTTAAAAAGAGTGCAATGAAAAAAATAACTGAACTGTTTTTCTAAATTAAAATTTACCATTACATTCCTAAGCTAATATTATTATAAGACTTAGATTTGTGTGCAAAAATTACGTCATTTGGTTATCATAAGACATTGTTTTCTTTATGTGCGTAAAATGATATAATTTATTTTGATAACCAAACAACGTAATTTTCACACACAAATCTAAGTCTTAAAATAATATAGGTTAGAAATGTAACGGTAAATTTTATTTTAGAAAACAGTCCTTTTTTTTCATTGCACCCTTTTTGGAAATCATGGTAGTTCTGACCGCAATTAGGTAAGTGACGATAGTTCAGATGCCCTTTTGGGTTTTATCCCTATATTTTATTAAAAATGGTTTAGCCTTGGTCTTTTATTTTACTTACACCTTATGCAAACGCAAATACCTGGAGATACTCATGTGCATGAGTGTGGTCCATCAAATTGTAAAAAACAAAAAAAAAATAGTTAAAACCAATTTTTTTTATATGGAAAATTTCAAGAAAAATTAATAAATTTATACTTTATATTAAGTTAATTATACATTTTTATTCATTAAATGTTGATATTTATTCTTGTTCATTTTTATTCATTACAAAAGCAACAATTTTAGGGATAACATGTTCATCAGGTGAACTGTTATGTTGATCAAATAAATGATATGTTTATCAAATGAGCTATTGTGTTAATCAAATAATATGTTCATCAGATAGCTGATATGATTATCAAGTTTGATAAAATATTCATCAGATGTGCTGTTATATTCATCAGATATTGTTCATAAGGTGAGCTGTTATGTTTCTCATATTGAACTGCTATATTCATCAGACAAACTGCTATGGTTCATCAGATCAAACGATATGTATCAGATGAACAGATATACTTATCTGATATGATGATATGTTCAATAGATGAATTTCCTTTGCTTTTGTTGATATTTACTCTATTTTGTTCATCATATGAGCTGTTATGTTCATCAGAGGCTTCCCTTGTTTTTGTTAATTTTTACTCTGGTATGTTCATTAAATGAGTTGTTATGTTCATCGGAGGTATCCTTTTGCTTTTATTAATATTTATTCTACAATGTTCATCAGATGAGCTGCTACATTCATCAGATGATATGTTCATAAGAAGAATTATTATGTTAATCAGATAAGTTGTTATGTTCATCAAGTATGATAATATTTCATCTTGTAAGCTTTTATATTCATTAGATGAGATGCTATGTTCATCAGATATAATGATATGTTTATCAGATGAGATGTTACGTTCATCAGATGAGCAACTATGTTCATCTTATGAGTTGTTATGTTTATCATATAACGAACATCCAGACTCACTCATGAACATATTTATTCATAATATTGCATTGGGTTGATCTAGCTTGCCATGATTCTACCACAATTCTCATTCGAGCTCTCTCCATCTTATACCCATGCTTCTTGTAGCATTATCAGTACTCAACCGCTACATGGAGCACACTTAATATTGCATTAGTTGTAGTCCTGACATGTTCCTCTTCATATGTGTAATAAAAAATCAAATCTGGCGATCTTCACTCGAGTTGTAAATTTGTTTGAGATGAACTAGTTATTCCCACTACATGACAGTAAGTAGGATCTCGCACAAGCTGCACCAACCAGATATTATTAACGAGGAACGAGAGGCGGAACATGAACATGATAACAGAGCACAAGGTCCTTATTGTAACACAGAAGATCATTAATTTATGAACAACTTGCGCGACGAGACTGCATGTAGATACTGATACAACCTCGTATTTTATTTTTTATGTTAGCTTTTTATTTCACTTATGTTTTGCATTAATAAATAATTTTTTTGGACATTATTATAATTTTCAGTTATATTTTCATATGTATATATTTAAAACTTATAAAAATTATAATTTATGAACAACTTGTAAAGCATTTAGCAGTCAGATGTATTCTAAAGTGATTTACCAAATGAAAGTAAATCATTCAACAATCAAAAATTAGATGTGTGGTCTTACAAATGATCTGACCATTAAAGTTCTCATACAACATTCAACATTCAATTCTTATTTTTACAGAACAACATCTAAGTCATGAACGCATCATCCTCAACTTAAATTACATATTTGATAAGCGGTTAATTGGAAATAAACCGATAATACTTTGTGCAGTTTGACATAAAGGAAACGGTTGCACCAGTTGTTTACTAGCATGTCAAATTACTTTAATGAATTGAGTTGGGTGAAGACGGACGAACTTCTCTTTAAAAAACTAAACACTCCTACTTCTCTCAAAAAAACCCCACTGGAGGTGGAGGATGAGGGTGGGGGCAGGCCCTCCTCCTCGCACATTCACTGCCCGCCAGCCCGTGAACCGTCGTCGCCAACTCGTCTACATCAGCCATTGGCATGCGCTTGTGGTGGCATCCTCGCCGAGTATGTTGTGTGAAGGAAGTCTTCGCCGGACAGCAAACCCAGTCGTGGAGGCCTGAATCCCCATCCACGGCGATTTCGCTCGCTCCATGCCCTGGAGCCTCCTCCCGTGCAGAAAGACAGGCCTGAACCCTTCAGCGAGCGCCGCCCCGCTTAGTAGCCGCAGCCCGAGTGGAGGAAATCTGCAACCCAGCGCTCAACCCCTGCCTCAATGCATAGCCAATCGAAGCCCTCGGCCAGCACAGTGATTTGGCCCCGCGAGGCCGCGCCGCTGATGACGACTGCTCTGGTCGTTGTACAGAGCGGTCGTCCCTTTAGCCCGCACCTCGGTCCTGGCTCTCAACGGTCAGAGAAATTCCCTGGTATTGTGCCTTGCTGTTGCCGCGTTGCTCGAAAGAGTCTGGCCACCTCCTCGAGCTCATGACGTAGTGAGCTCGCGTGCCTGGCCGCTGCTGCTGTCCGGGCCGGATTCTTCGCTCCATAAGAGCGCGGCCATCCCTCAAGCCCACTCATCTCCCGCTGGACCTCCTTGTTGCCCGGTCGGGGGACCTCAAGCCGTGGAGGCAAGATGATATCCCACCTATGGCGATTGGTCTCTCCTGAAGTCTTGGAGCCGGATCTCTGGAGTGTCCTCTACCCATCGTCGATGCCTCAAGCATTGGGCAGCTTTTGGTGCTCGCTGGATGTTCCCTGCCCACGAGCTGTTCTGCCAGGTCATTACTGTGATGGTCGAGGCCGCAGAGGGAAGGCTGGTGGCTGGGTGCGGGTGTGTCAGCTTGGGTGGTGGAGCCTCGGGCTAATCAATCGAACTCCACGCTTTGAGCTGCGGCAAACCCTCTTAGGTAGCCGGAATCGGTCCCACTCCGGTCTAAATGGCCTCCGGCGAACCGTTTCTCCGCTACCCCACCCGCTGCTGTCGAAACTCCTCGGGTTAGGGACATGGTACGGACAGGGCCTCGGTCTCCGCGTGCAGGCCTTGTGTCCTGTCCCGTCGGAGCGTGTCAGGCCCATCCTCGGCTGGCGAGCCGCGAGTCTTCTGCCCAGACCCATGTCTTGCCAGCAGCCAGCAGAGTATACAGGCTACCTTTCTGTAGCTTTCGAGGATGCATTGGGGGCGGTGTGGTGTGAGTTGTCTCGTGGGAAGCTATCTGAGTCCCAGCGTCAGACACGTACAGGGTTGCTGCAACGCCTGGTGCCTTTGATGCTGGTCCCTTGGTTGTGCGCGTCCACACTCCCTCCAACTCAACTCCTTTAAGATTGTAGGCTAGATGGTTTTAGCCTTTTTGCATGAAAGTCTAATTGTAATGCTCATAGAGCAATTATCAACTCATGTAGACATTTGCCAAAAGGTCTTTTAGATCTTTCACTCCAATAAAATTAACTTTAAAAAAAATTGAGCTGGAAATTCTGTGGCGCTTTAAAATAAAAGTTATGATTTTATTTATCATTAAATATTCAAATCTTGATTTACTATCTTATAATCGTTGTATATTACTGTTGAAAAATAATCATTGTAATTCAACAAATACAAAAAAATACGGTTATACAACCAATTTTCATTATTTTTAAAATAAAAAATTAATAAAATATTATTGTTTCAACTATAAATACTCAAGAATACAACTTTATTTGAAATATTTATAATATGATGAACTATTTAGTAAATTAAGATATTAATAATGCATCTAAAATATAAAAAATATAAAAAAATGTAATATGACACATGAATCTAATATTTATAGTGATATAAAAAGTTTATCTATATATATAACAGAATAGGATTGGGAGCGTCGCGACGCTCCTGGTCGGTTCGGTTCAATCCTGATTAGTTCGGTTCGATTTGAAATTGATCGGTTCGGTTTGGTTCCGGTTCGGTTTAGTTTGAAACCGGTTGGTTCGGTCGGTTTTTAATGTTAGTGGATCGGTTCAGTTTCAAATAGTTTGGTTCGATTTGAAATCTGTCGGTTCGATTTGGTTCCGGTTGGTTTGGTTCGGTTTCAAATTTCAAAAAACCGATGACTAATAATTTGATTCGGTTTTTAATTTTTTTCGAACCGGACTGATCCAAACCCGTCGATTCGACGGGTACTCTGACTTGTTCAATATAGCTGAAAATGATTTATGAATACAATGATATGGTATGATACAAATAAATTTTATTGAAAATTTTAATGCTTTAATGAGAGAGCAAAACTCAACAGAAATTCTTGGGTGGACACAATCAATAGGGAGGCATCACGTGACACTTTGAAAAATCAAAGTGACATGTGTCATTTAATCATTGATTCACAATTTTTTTTTACTTTTCAACGCGTCACGTGTCACACGTGGCTAATTAACGTGCCACGTGACGCCTCCTCTGGTGTGTTAGAATTCATGTAGTGGATTGTGTCCACCTAAGAATTTCAGCATAAATCTATTCTTTTCAACGAAAATAGAACATTTATACCAACGACGACGATCTGGCTTTAGATGAGAAATGTTGGTAGCAACAATGCAACATGCTTCTCGCTCTGTTTCACTTTTAAACAGCTACAGCGTCGCTTCAGTTCACGACTCTCCATCTCCACCTTTCTTTCCGGCTGCTTCTCTGCCTCGCCGCACATTTCTCGCCGCTCATCTTTATTTTGTTCCTCTGTCAACCTTCTCATCTCCGTCTATCACTGTAATGAAGCTTCTCTACTTATTGTTTCTGATCTTTTGGAATGTTAGGGTTTCAGCATGTCATTTTCACCATTAATCGTATCAAATGCAGCTCGCTGTCGTGTTTTACTAATTTGTTGTTTTTACTAAGTTCTTTTCTGGAAAGTTCTCCTATACTTAGCGCTGGGACATTGTGTCTGACAAATTTTGAGGAAGCATTGAGTGTGATGTGTTGTTACTTGTGACACTGCTTGTTGGAGCCTGTGTTGTTTCTTTCGTGTTGTTGTTTTGGCTTCAGATCTGGGTGGTTAGAGAGTCCATTCCTTTCATTTAAACATCCATCGTTTTTCTATGTTTGGATTTATGCTGCCAGTGGACATTGAGTCAGTAAGTAACTCTTCACGATATTTTTATTGAGTCTATGTGAAGTTGTTTCAATATTTTGAAGTGGTGTACTTGTTGACGAGTGTAATGTCTATGATCAGATGGAAGATAAAGATGATCAAGTGTGTCCAACTGAGGACGCTGTAGCAGCCTTTATGGATTTCTTTCTTCAACCTTTGCTACCAGTAAAATCTGCAAAAGCGCATGCCCCTACAGCTGCTCAACAGGAAGCAGTTGCAAATCAGGTGCTTTCTTTAGCTGTATCTGGAGCTATTTGCTCGTTTCATAGGTCAATTCTCCTTCTCTAAAACCAGTATGTGACTCTGCAAGTCAAGCTACAGGTATTTATTGTAGGATGGATGATTAGAATTTGGATAAATTTGAAAACAAATTGCAGATTTGGGTATTAAATTTTTCTGAATTCATTCAAGAAAAGGAAATATGGTGTTACAAAGGCTGTGTACATTAAATCTTTCAGGGATGCTATCTACTAAGGTATGCTAGAAATTCAACAGAGCCTAAATTTCTTTTCTCAAGCAATCTTCATATAGATTTGAATATACGTTTGTTGAACCACATAATTAAAGGGTTTGAATTGTTTAATACTGCAGTAAGATTTCCACCACAGCAGACTCGCTCAATAAACTAAAATTTTACAAACAATAGGGGCATGGACATTTCATTCCTAAAGTTGTATTTTACTTATATCTGTATACTCTCCATCTTCTTTGTGCTTACATAAGTGGTATTACTCTGATGTAGGCACACGCTGTGGTGGTCCTCTATAATTACTACCATAGGAAGCAACATCCACATTTAGAATTTCTGGATTTCGTATCATTTTGCGAATTGATGGTGATTCTGAAGCCAAACATGCTGGCATATATGAAATTCATGCAATTATCAAATGATAAAGAAACAGAAGATTTGGATATGGAAAAGCATATGTCGTTAACAGAGAAACGTGTCATGGATGCATGTTGTATATGCAAACAGTCAGACACAGTAAAAGGCACTCCAATCATAAAGGGATTGGCGGTATGTAAAGTTGCAGTTTTATTAGTTGATGCTGGGAGAGAGAATTGCTTCCTGCGATTCAGCTACATCACCAAAGGTGCTTGGTCACTGATTGAAAAAGAGGTTGATGCTGTCACTTTTTCAAATCATGGTTGTAAAAGCCATGTGCAACCGAAAGGATTTTATATGAGGAAAAGAGCCACACAAAAACCAATGAACTCCGAGGATAGTCGATTTCAGAAAATTGCTTTATCGGCTATTGTAGAAGCAACAGGTATGGTTTATGTTTTGATATCCGTTGGGATTAGGTTAATTGCAAGTTATTGCTGCTAGTCGCAGGGGTGATTCTAATACGTAAATAAAGGTGTAGAAGCATGTATGAACTACCAATCTACTGCTACTAAAAATTAACTAACCATATGCGGTTAACTGTAAAATTCATATATGGAAGGAAATAAGAAGTAGCTGAAAAAATGTTGAAATCATGAATCTCCTGAAAATCATGCTACGCTAAAAGAAGATTCATTACAGTAACTGGATGCACATATTTTCAGTGATGAGTTAATGTTTAAATGTATTATGGCAAAATTTTTTGGTCCACCCTCAAAAATATTTTTGGTTCCGCGACTGATCTGTGACATCTAATGTAATTGATCTGTGGCAGTTTATGTATATTCATTTAGCTTATATATTATGTATGCTTTAGTAATTCAGTCTAACTATTACTGACGTCTATCTCTCCCATTTACTGACGACAGTCATTAAACAGGCCAATCTTGAGGTCTTGGAGAGCCATCATGTGCATTCTTTGAACAAAGAAAGGGCAGTTGTCCGATTTTTCATAGTGAAGTGTACTAAGCCCTTCAGTGAGAATATCACTCCAGTACCTATTAGATATGTTATTGACAGGTAGGCAGTGTACATTATCTTTTGGTTGTTTTGACATCAGTAGGATTGTTAGAGAGCTCATCTTCTATTTCAGCATTGTTATGAACGTTCTAATGACTAGTTGATGGTTAGGTTGATCACTTAATAGTTAATAGCAAGTAACATCTGTAAATGTACTCTGCCCTTAGCCTGCCAACTTTTATTATTTCTTTTATGTATGCTATTTTAGTACATAAACATATATTTCAAAAGGAGTGAAGGAATAAGAACATAATATATGTTATGCACTAATGTTGTGGTGCTTACTTGGGACCAAACTTTTTCCATTTAATTTGTTTTTGATCATTTAAGAACTAATGTTTAAGGTAAAAGAGTGAATTCACAAGTCTTGCAATTGGTACATACTTCACACTGATGTTTTGGTGCATGTAAATGATAATCTTACATGTTTTTAACTAACGATGATGATGGTTCAAATTGATATTGGACTGCCCATTGTTTTGTCTTACTACGATTAACTTCCCCTTTTCTTTGAGTAGTTTGCAAGGCCCCTTGGTTAAAAGAGATTGCATCAGCTGGAGTGTCACAGAAGCTGTTGCATATTTCCACATGTTCCCTTACGCTGCAATAATGTCGGAGTGGCTGTCTAGGTACTGTATGACTTTTCTGTTGGACATAAATTTGTGCAACAAATTTTCATGTGCTTGTTCCCCATTATTCATTGTTTTTTCCTTGAATTTGTTGTTGGATAAAGTTGTGTCATAATATCTTTCTGCAGGGATTTAATTGCTGCATCAAGAGTTTCAAGTGTGGACAAATCTCATATTGCAAGGGAACCATCTGATGCCCCTGCTGTTGAGGGTTCTGATGGACTCACTTCGGCTTCCGGTTCAGCCATTCTTGTCGACACCAAAATCAACACCAATAATGTATTTCAGAAAGGAGGTAGGGGATCTGGTAAAAGCTGTATGCCTAATACTTTGAACATGTCAGATAACTTGAATTGCGCTGAGATTTTGGAAGGGACGGTAGAAAAGGTCATCCCCGATATCCCGATGGCTGAACAGCAGCAATTTGGAGACACTTTTTGTGCATTGAGCCAGAAGAATGGCTATAGCTCACAGAGTAACATCAAAGTCAAAGTGAGCATCTCTTTTTGATAAAGCTTATTCTTCCAGTCAACCTCTTTTACCTCATTGTTACCTGTGCAAAAATGTCTGGCACAATGAACTGAACAATACCGCCTACCAGTTAGTCAGTTAGTATTTCTCTTGATGCTTTGTTTTTTTTCGCAGGATGAACTAGCTGAGACAAAATTCCATTCAAATTCTAGTGAGGACAAGGTTTTCGATGGAAATACTCGCAACAGTGGTGTAGTTGAACATGATGACTGCGGACCTAATAAAGACTTTTCTGGTATCTCTCAGGCCACTGAACCAAAGTGTGTATTGCATGCTATCGCCTCTAGTAGGAACATGCTGTCACAATCAGCCCTGAAAGTTGTTCTCAGGAAACGAGAAAAATTGGTATTGTCATTTTATTTGAAATTTATACTATTACATTGTTCTTGGTTTATGTTATGGATGAGATTATTCCTGTTTTCTGGTTGATGATCATTTTATTTTAGGCCCCCATTGTGTAACTATTCCTGCAATGCTTGTTGGTGCTGTTACCCTGTACAGTTTCTTCCATGGGAAAGAGTTATCTCTTCGTATGCGGACATAAATACCTCTCCAGCGCAAATAATATATGCATATTTCCTTTCCTTTTTTTTTTTTGGCAAAGAAATGCAGCTAGGTAATAATAGTATAGTACTACTGTTCAAGAACGTTTATTATTATCTGCATGTGCTTGTAGACTCAACAACGCCGTGATATCGAAGATGAAATTGCTCTCTGTGACCAAACAATTCAGTCAATCTTAAGTGGTATGAATTTATATTGATACTTTGATATCTTTTCTTATCTTCATAAAAAGAAGCTTGAATGTTGATTGCTTTCAATATGTACACGTGTTTCATTGATGTGAAATATTATTATATACATGAAAGGGTTTCTTCAAAAGATCAATATTTCAAATTTCATTGAATGAATAGCCAGTGTTGTGCTTCTGTTTGAAACAATAAATATGAGGACGTTTCCAATTTAGTTGACCTGAAATCTTTTTGAATTATGGAATATATAGTTACTATATCTACTGAGCAATTACTGAACTGCAAGAGAGATCCTGAGGCATTGACTTATCATGCATATTTGATATGGATAGGTAGAGAAGATGATCTGGCAATAAAATTGGAATCTCTCATGGAAGCTTGTAGTGATATGAATTTAACAAGTCCAATTCAAAGTCGTGATGGAATCCTCCCCAAATATGATGATGAAACCTCAGTTGTGCCTATGCCTCTGAAAAGAAAGAGGACTAATGATACCACTCCACTTCTACAAAATCCTTGTAAGGTATGTTTATGAGTCAAATAGTTTCTAATACATGCTCCGCTGAATGCATATCTGAATTATTGCAGATATTGTTTTGAATGTCCTTACTTGTGTAGTCTGAATGACAGAAAGTCATGTAACTGATGCTGATCATGGTCTAAATTTAAAACTAAGTGGTCTTGTTGGCAATTTTGACCAGTTGGCAGGCTCATGAATGGCTGTTTGTGGTGCCAATTGCGATAAAACTGCTCCACCTTTATGTGTGTGAGGTAAAAAAAGAAAAGCTGATATCGAGAAGGTTGAAGGGGTTTACTAGAATTTGTGTTACAATACCAGACTAATGAGCTACAAAGGGTGTCATACAATTTTTCACATCATTCCAATTGACTTCTTATTAATAGGAGAGATCTCCAACACTTCCCAAACATGTTGAGCAAATCTGGCATGCATGAACAGTAAATGTATCTCACAGAAAGAGTACACAACTCATTTCAGTCATGAATCATTTCATGTATTTGGTCCCACACAGTAATATCAACAATTTTAGTCCGTGTCATGATTCTTAATTAGAATTATAGGTCAAATGTTAGTTATTAAAGTGGTTTTTGTTTCATGAGTAAGAAAAATTTGTCCACACTTCCTGTTCGAACAGGAGGTGATCTTTCAAAGTACCTTAAGGGAATTATTGTTCCATATTTCTCATCCGATGTTCCCAAATAGACTTCAACTTACAATAGTTGAACTAATATTACAGTTTCGTTTTTTCATTGGTTCAACAGCAACTTGATGAGATGTGCCATGAGAATAACTGGACCATGCCAAATTATTGTGTATCCCAGACAAGAGGTAAATTCATTGCACTGATTTATTGCTGGTGTTGTCTTTATTCTCTCAAGCAAAGATGTCTTCATGACCAATGAAACCGTGTTCAAATCCACCAGTTATTTTCATTTTCCTTGTCTTACTTTGTACGGATGTCGCTACTCACTAGACACATTAACCCACGAAGATCTCAATATAATGGTTATTTTGAGACTAATTGAATAAAGGTAAAAAAATCGCTTTGTGAATTCAGCGTCCATACTTGACACGGTATGAATTGTTGGTTGTGCGTCGGAATAACATTTAAAACTTGTAGGATAGTATGGTTTTCTAAGGGTTGATCAGGTTCCTGTCATATGTGGAAGCATGGAATTATAGTTCTGTACTTGCCATCAGGCTGCTCATGCCTGCAAATAGATCTTATATATTTTAACTTGTCACTAAATCACCATAGAGAAGAAAAAATGGTTCTGTTTACTGTAGTTACAATTTGATTTGGCGAGTAATTCGTTCAAGGATATATACAGGTGGATTCCAAGGCAGAATAACAGTGACAGGAGAGGGCTTTGAGTTATCAGAAAGCGGCGACTGGTTCAGCAATTTATTTGAGGCTAGAGAATCTGCTGCCAAGCATATACTGGACAAACTGTGCTGTGTTAATACTAAAGCTCGGTGAAGCAATGAAGTTGTTCTTCGTGGACTGTTGATGCTCTAGACATTGGCATCTATTTTGTTTGCAGGTGAACGCATCAGATTTTAGCTCCAGATTTTAACACAGACTAGGAAAAAGTGAATGCTCGTCAGCTCGGCATGGTGATGATCTTAAAATAGCTTTGGATAGGATAATGACTGTCAATATTGCAGTGTATATAAAAAAAATACTAATGAAACATGCGACTGATCAAGAAAAATTGCAGCTACTTGTTTGATTTGATTGATGTGTCATATACCAGATGAGTCCCGAAATGTAGAAGCAAAATGGACGAATACGGAGGTGTTCATGGTTCTGAATTTAAAGCTATGCATCGACCCTCTTTAAATCCTGTCACGATGGTATGTTTCTAACATCTATTTTACTTACATTTGGATTAGAGCTGCACAAGCGTAGGAGGGATGTTTGATGCAGTGCAGCTTCAGCTTCAGGTTCAGCCCGGGGTTTGATCCGTAGCCACAACCTAAATGTGGTGGGTGTATGTTACTTGTGGCCTTCATGTTGTACTGGTTGAAAAGTACCTTTTGCAGATTTAGACATATGGCATTGACATACGTGACTAGGATAGGATGGTACGACTGTCAATGAGGGAGATGGGTACGTTGCAATTATTTGGGGAGAGATAATAATGGGAATCACGACTCTGGTCTGGTCTAGTCTGGTGCTCTACATTTATTATTTCTTTTCTGTTATATGACACTATCTAGAGAGTCAAATATAAAAGGAAAAACTACAAATTGAGGATATCTATTATTGTCTTTTTGTGTTGCGGGATTTAACTGTAATTTTAAAAATCTCAATCGTATTTAAAAAAATTTTATTCTATTTAAACAAATCCCTCCTCAATCAATTTTGAATGAAAAAATATAAAATGAAGGTATGTATTATCATCCATTTAAAAATTATGATCATAATTATTTAATTTTTAAATTTATTAAAAATAAATTTAAAAATTAAATAATTATGACTATAATTTTAAATTGATGATAGTGCAACCTTCATTTGGTACTTTTCTATTTGTAAATTGATTGGGGAGGGGTTTTGCTTAAATAGAATCAATAAATTTTGAGTGTGATTGAGATTTTCAAAATTACAATTAAATCCCGCAACACATGAAGAATCGTAAATTTTAAAATCAAATAGTTATGACCGTGATTTTTAAAATTGACGATAGTACATACTCTCATTTTTATACTTTTCTCAATATAAAATGTTGAGATGTGCTAGCATCGAATGGGACTCGGCTCCTAAGCTCCACTACCCCCTTATATAATAATTCCCATGTGCTGGAAAAGGATAATCATCTGAGTTCTGGTTCTTGTCTTTCAGCTTTTTGGTTGAGTGTGAAGCATTTGAGCGCAACACAAATCAGTTTAATTGAAAAATCCGTTGTTTTGAAATGGGTATTTTGTGTTATGCAAGGATAACTGAAATGTCCCGGTCAGAGTGCGTTTGTTAATCTAAGATAGTTCATATCAACAGGAATCTAACAGCAATTAATTAGTACTCAAAAATGTTAGGAAGAGAACAAAGAGTTGGATATTAAATGCCATTTTGGATTTTATGGAGGCTTCTTCTGCCTTTGCTATGTTTGGGCAGTTCTCATAAATACACTTTCACTCAAGAATCTTTCAAATATGATCCTAAATGTGAAGGTAGGTGCAGCTGCTTGACTCAGATTTGTGATATTCATGTTTTTGTCTGTTATTGCCTCAACCTCTACCATATGAATATGTGCGAGAATCTTGATGCCCACTGCCCTTCCAAAAAAAAATATATAGATATATATATATATAGGGTTGGATTCAGTGAAAATTACTTTGGATTTGTAAACTGTGAACCATCTTTGATCATTGATTCATAGTTCATCTGATAGTTATGGTTTTTTAGATTATTTTATCTAAATATTTAAAAGATAATTTAACCCTTACTTTATGAGTTGTTAGATTTGTTACAAGATTGTCTCCCTAAAATAAGAAATTAAATGTCTGATTTTTTTTCTCTTTCCTTTGTTAGATTTTTTGCAGAATTTTTTTCTTTTCTCTTTCTTTTGTTTTTTACGACTTAATTTCTTTTTCACAATTTTTTCTTTTCATTTTTAACGCACATCATCAGACTTTTATACTTATTGGTGCACAATTCAGTCTTGGTGCATTGGTGCATAATTCAGACTTGGTGCATAGTTTGATCTTTGGTGCACAATTCAAATATTTAGTGCAAAAATTTACTGATAAATTATATAGTGTATTAATGATGCACACAATGAGTATAGTCATACAAAAATATGTAATGCAACATTAAAAAAAGCGCACCAAAATTCATAAGTGCACCACTAGAAAAATCAACAGATATTGATGTGCACCATAAACTCAGAAAGTTGTGCACCATTACGGATCTTCTTTCTTACGATGGAAGGTGATATAAGGTTACTAGAGCAGAGTTCAGGCGTGGGGGTTGTGATGAATTTAAAGTGAATTCAAACAATCGTCCGTTGTAAGGCTGTCTTTGTCCAGATCTGAGGTAACTAGAAAACCAGAAAACATAAACTATAACAAATTTACACATGTATACAAAGAAACATGACTTTGGAATCTCTCGATTCTCTGTGAAAATTAATTGATAGCTTGCAACAGATATTAAATCGAGTAAAACGAGAGAAATATGAGATGAATTACCTGCATGTTAATGATAGAAGAGAGATAAAGGAGTCAAAAAATATTTATGGTTATATTAGGATAATGATGTTCTAAAATTAAGGGATATTGTTAATAATATTAAAGAAAACAAAATTTAAGTGTTTAATTATAAAAAAATCAGATTATTTCTTATCGTTAGATGACATAAGATCAAAGGATATAAATGGTTCTCAATTTACAAATCCAAACTGATTTTCATTTCATCCACATTCTATATATATATATATCAATCATTTGCTATGATGGTGCTCTGCTGCCCGGTGTTTCAAGATTTGTGGTGACAATTCGATGTAACTCTAAGCTGTGAATCTCCAAAAGGGATGAGACGGGTGTCTTAAAAAATCATATCATTGTATCATGGAACAAAGTAGGAAATGAGAGACCTCATCCTTGATTCCTGCCCATGAATAATCCAAATGCCCTCCTCGTATTATAAATCAAGTTGCTTTATATTATTCCTGTTTTGTTTCCCAATTCCATTTATCAAACAGTGTTTGTCGACCCCTTTGACGTGGATGTTTTATTTTAGTGGATGAAAACTCTCAGAGTAAATCGAATAATCACCTTCAAAATACGAAGTGAACTGACTGACTGACTTTTCACAGGGAAATTGACAGTCGAAAAATGGAGATGAACGCACATCACCTTGTCGATCGGTTACAGACCGGGACCACGTCCTTCCTCTCTTTTCTACACGCCACAATCATCCTACAAACATTAAACTAACTTCTCAATTTCAGTACGTATCCGTGCAGATTTACTAGCGTTTGTAATTAAATTGATTGGATTAAATAAATACTGATATTAATTTTTTATCCAAATTTAATAAACTATGATTTTTTTGATGTTTTATTAATCTTCTTATAAAATATAAATTAAATAAAGTAATTTGTTTTCTATAAATTATAATAATGAAACAATTCATTTTTGATTTACTAATGTTGAAATTGTTAATAAATGCACTGGAGTTGTTAATAGAGAATAAAAATGGACAAATAAATTTTAATTAAATGATGTATAAAAATTGATAAAAAGTAATTTTATTTTATTTCTAATAAGTAAAAAATAAAGTTAATGTCACTTGGATTGAGATAATTCTATTTTTAGGAAATACTAAGAATCTATACGAGGAAAAAACCAAATGACCATAAGCAACAACTGGTGGAATCAGTTGATTGAATCCCTGAAGATTTTCCGAGGTTATTATGGTCATTGAAATCTGCGCATTCACATATTAACTGTCTCCTCGTCCTGTGTTTTAATTTCCGACCCATTTCACGAATACAAACACGAATACGAACATCCCACCAAAACTCGCGTCCACCCATTTCCACTATTATTCAATCAATCTTTCATTTCCTCCCAGTTCACTCCCTCCTTCGCATCCCACAACTCTTAAACATTCATTCATTTGTGCCCTCCACCCATCTGAACGTCTGCTGTTTCATTTTGAGGCTGGCGATCCTGACGCCACAAGATGACTTCCGCCGCCACTCACGTCACCGGAAACAAGGTTTTTCCTCCTCCCATATTTCAGTTTGTGAAGATGAAGAGGTCTTTAATTCATTGCCCCAGATGGAAGTTTGATTTTATCCACATTTTTTTTTGTTTTTTGATGGATAAAATAGATACGATTTGCAATTAATTGAGCGGATAACTGTGCATTTGCCGGTCAAATTTTGAATCTTATTTACTACCAAATTCATGGAATCCAATCCATTTGATCAACACTGCAAGAATCAGCGGCTTCTAAATAGTTCTAATGTTAATGTAATTTTCATATTTCATCTCTCAGCCATTCCTTCAGAGACTATTTTCCAGGAGGGAGCCAAACATGTCCAACAATCATCTCCAAGGTCCATCTCCTGGTTACTCACACACCATTTTCTCACTCTTTATCATTTTCTTTCTATATTTTGCTGATTTTTTTTTATCTGTAGAAACACCGAGATCAGGACAGGCATCCTCAACGCTCAAGAGCCTGTTTTCCTTTCGCGCCGAGTCTCCAGTACCTCACAGTCCAAAACACCAGCCATTTAGGTACTGCAAAAGTCATTACTAAGCTGGCTGGCATCTCTACGCTTATATTGATTTGTGTGTATTATATTTATATGCAAACTTGTGTGTATATTTGGGTGTAAGTCTTTTGTATTTTTCAGAATTTTCGTAGCCACTTGGAATGTGGGAGGGATCCCCCCGCATAACAGTCTCAACTTAGACGAGTTCCTACAAGTGGAAGACCAGCCAGAAGCCGATATGTATGTCCTGGGGTAAGTCTTCTCTACTCCAGCACTTCGGAAAATTTTCAATTGCTTCAAGAACAAAAATCTTATTTGAATTTATTTTTGTGATTTCATTGTGTTCAGATTTCAGGAGATCGTACCATTGAATGCGGGAAATGTGCTTGTAGTTGAAGACCACGAGCCAGCGGCCAAATGGCTTGCTCTAATCAACCAGTCTCTAAACAAGTCATCAGTCGCAGATAGCAGCTTGACCACGCCTTCGACTTCTTTCACTAGCGCCGACACACTTGTCAGATCAGTCACCCCAAGCCGCTCACACTCCTCACTCTTCTTCCCGAAAACATCCCTCAAAAGGTACAGCAAGATTTTCAGGACAGAAGAGAAGAGGAAGCTGAAGACTTGCAACTGCAGCTCAGACAGCTTGAGAAGAAGTGGTAGGGACTCTTGCTTTCGCTGCCAACAAGCTCACTCGAACGAAGAAGATGAGTATTCGTCCGAAGAAGAGGATGATGGATCGACTGTGATCACTGATATGTCAAACGTAGTGCAAGGAGCTGCTAGCAGTAATGTGAAATATGGGTTGATAGTGAGCAAACAAATGGTGGGTATCTTTGTGACTATTTGGGCTAAAAAGGAGCTTGTTCAGTACATCGGACACATGAGAACCTCGTGCATCAGTCGTGGTATCCTCGGCTGCCTTGGCAACAAAGTAAGCGTATACAGCTCACTCCTCCTTTTTTCGTCAGATCCAAGTGCGTGTATAGTGTCTTTATGTCACTGACTTGGTACATTTTTCATTGTTCCAGGGGTGTATTTCTGTCAGCTTTTCATTTCATCAGACAAGCTTCTGCTTCATCTGCAGCCACTTAGCATCCGGAGAAAAAGAGGGTGATGAGCTGAGGAGAAACTCGGACGTTATAGAGATTTTAAGGAGCACACAATTCCGCAATGTGTGCAGACCAAGTCATCACAAGAAGGTGCCAGAAAGGATTCTCGACCATGAGTGAGTTCACATTCTCTCAAATTCTGTCAGATTTAGTAATAGAACTAAGCTGAAGTACCTTGGCCTTGCCCACAGTCGCGTGATTTGGTTCGGGGATCTGAATTATCGGATTGCGTTGAGCTATGCTGATACAAAAAAGCTGCTTGAGGAGAATGCTTGGGACACGCTGCTTGGCAACGATCAGGTACCAATGCAAATTCATTGTTGTTGGGTTCTTTTCCCTCATCTTTTTCGATACTATATTTCTTGCATCTGAATCAGGACAATGTAGATTCAATCGCCTTTTGTGTGTGTGTTCTTTTACAGCTCAAGATTGAGAGGGAAGCTGGGCGAGTGTACAAGGGGTGGAAAGAGGGCAAAATATTCTTCGCTCCAACGTACAAGTACTCGTACAACTCAGACATGTATGCAGGCGAAACCATTTCATCCAAAAACAAGAGGAGAACCCCAGCTTGGTATTATGTCAATTCTTTACTGCTCAAATGCTTCATTCTTTTACTTTGACAAATACTTAATCATAATGATTGAATATTTTACAGGTGTGACAGAATACTGTGGCACGGGAACGGGATAAGGCAGAGTTCATACATTCGTGGGGAGAGCCGATTCTCAGACCACAGGCCAGTCTGCGCCAAATTCCTTGTGGACGTGGGCGTGGTCGAAAATGGGGGAGCATCCAACAGGAGATCTTCCAGTGCTTGTAACATGAAAGTTGGAGCAGAAGAGCTTCTTCTACCTTCCACCAAAAACTTAGTTTAAACTGTTACTCACTATCCATAAAGACACCGAGACTTGCATGCTTGACTTTGGATCTCAAAATATGTCTATAGTCTTCCTTTTTTATTTTTATTTTTTAATTTCATTATGTAAAATAAGAATCAAATCTCAGGGGCTTGAGCTTTTATTTATTCATATTTTGGGAAATTTGGTGTGTTGTCTTGTTGCCATCTTTGTAAATCTTGTCACTCATGTTATTTTGGGTAGAATAGACTATTCAAAAAGTTTTATTTTTTTTAATCTTCTTGTCTCTATTTTCTCTGTCTTCTTTGTGTTGAACCATGACTTATAAGTCCATGTTTTTTAATCACAATGACATACAATCCAACATGAACCGACCCGAAAATTCAACATGGTATCAGAGCCGACGGTTCAATCGGAGACCAGTGAATACGTGTTGGAGGTCAAGGGCATGAATGAAGGCTCCCTAAGAATGAAGGACGTCGTAGGGCGGCGAGAGTGGCTCGCAAAAAGTGCGAGTGAGCTGGCTGGGCCAGAAAGAGTCGCAAGGCGACTGAGATGTGGGTTGGACCCTAAGAGAATAGGGGGAGACGCAGAGCCCAGAGGGCGCACCTATGATGAGTACACATGCCACAAGGAGGGGAGATTAGTTGAGTAATCACTTGGCGAAATATCCAACATCGGCTAGTGAGAAAAAAATGAGATGACTTATATTGAATTGTTTAACTATGACTTATAAATCCGAATTTTTGAGTCAAAATGGGACACTTCGAACTGGACCGACATACAGAAATCGTCGTGTGATAATAGATGCTTCCTATTCGATCTCTTTGCTTTCGCTTACCTTTGAAATTTTTTATTTGACTTCCTCTTGGCCTTCACTATCCTTTGAAGCTGCAATGACGCACCCAAAAATGCGAAGTGAGTACCGATGTGGATTCCGCGGATAGAAGAGAGAGGCGCGAGCGGGCTTGGATGTTATGCGGAGCCTCGTTGCTGAGCCGCGAATGGTGGACGACCGTATAGCGGATCTGACAACAACAAAGGCTAACATGACGATACAAGGCTGGATTGAATTTAAATAAATTTAAGGTTTTGGAGCTTCGCGTCTGCGAATGTCTGTAAGGTTTTACTCGCCCACGACACGCTCTCTGATTTCCACCATGGAGATAACAATTCTGTCGTGTTCAACGGTTATTTCTGTATGTCCATCGAGTTCAAAGCGTAGAGAAGACGGAGAGGATAGCAAGACAAAGATGGAATTTTTTTTCTAAATGGTCTGTTCTATCCAAAATAACATGCGTAGGGAAGTAATGTCGTACGAGTTTTGGATCAATTCACTCAGCCCAAATAAATTCAATTAAAATAAATTTGATTTTAATTATTTTATTTGAGTTAGATTTTGGATTGTAATTTTTGGATTGAATTGGTCTTTGGGTTTTATAAATTGAATTTGGATTGATCCAAATAGTGAAACACAATCCGAATTACAAATATATAGAAAATAAAAATAAATTCAAGAAAATAAAATTTAAAAATTTAACAAAAGAAAATAATTTTTTATATTTTTGAATTTTTTTTAATTTTTTTAATTTTTAAATTTTTAATTCTTCATTAATGATAGTAAATGGGTTGACCCAAATTCAATCCAAATTAAGAATTTTGAATTTGGATTGGGTTGAATTGATTTGAATTTGAATTGGATTTAAGTTGAGTTATTTTTTTACAAATAAATTTAAAAAGAATCTTGATAGTTGACTTTGAAAAGTTAAATTTTGAATTTCATTTATATTTATTTACAGGGCCGGCTCTTTTACCTGCACAGTGGCTCAATTTTAAGAACCCTCTAAGGTTATAATAGCATACATTAAAGGACTCATATTTAGTAATTTTTACATCAAAACCCCTAATGAGAGGCCTCAAATTGTTACAGTTCTAAGTTCGAGGCCACCAATTTAGATTTGCACCGAACCTCCTAATTTAACGGACCGGCCCTGTTTATTTAGTATTTAAAATTTATGATTTTATTCGATCATAATTGACTATGTCATTTGTTTGACTTGTTGCGTGTTATCAATCTCGGTCCATATTTTTCAGATAGTAACACTTCTCTATTTTGATATAACAATCAGACTCGCAATGTGTTATCTCTCACCCTATTCAGCATATTGCTGATGTGGTATCTCCTAGAATCAAAGCTGAGATCCAACAAATATTGGACAATATCTCATTTTACTAAACAAGCCCCCCTCTTGATTTGTGCGTCAGTTTTTCATATTGTACTTTAATTTCACTCAGTCTTTTAACATCACATTCCTATTAGGGTGTCCAAATTAAGATGATCAAAGAGGTCTGCATCTGACTGAGCGGCTGATTGAAAAGACAAGCAGCTCGATCCAATGCCTAATCATACAGTTGCCGAACCTGATGAATTTATTTGGTGGAAGGTGTGGCTGGTCCCAACTCCGGCTTGTAGGAGAAGAGAAGAGCCAATTTGGATGCATGTATTATTAATATAATTAGACATGTAACTAACAGATAAAATGCAGCTAGGCGCGCACCCTGCAGACATGTTACTATCTCTACTTATTATTCACCCGCCGCTCATTTCCCACTGTACGCATCCTCTAACGCAGCATGAATCCATAATGACGAAGCCAGCCCCCAAACATTTTCTCAAAATGGGACAAGCATGCATCTGTGTCAAATTGTGTACTTGACTTTGGCCTACTCTACATTCTTCTGAAAGCTGATTGTTAGGGTTGAGCGGTCCTTCCTCTCAAACCGACACGCGCATCGGAACATCAACACGAGATACTCACACAAATAACACATACCAACACACAATAATATGAATAAAGCATGAAAGAATCACACAATATTTTTAATTATCGTGGTTCAGCTCTCCAACAGAGCATAAGTCCATGATTTCCACTATTTATAGATATGTATTACAAGAATGGACTCACCTCTCAACACTCTTGAATACAGACCTCCCAACTCTCTCATAAATTTTTTCTAACAAAAAACCTACAAAAAGTCTACACCACTCAAGAAGAATCTCTCATGAATTCTCCCGGAGGACTCCCACCGAATCTGTCAACACTCTTGAATACAGACCTCCCAAATCTCTCATAGATTTTTTCTAACGAAAAACCTATAAAAAGTCTACACCACTCAAGAAGAATCTCTCATGAGTTCTCCTGGAGGACTCTCACCGAGTCTCTCAAATTATCCCTATCACTAAGACATTCTATTTATATGGTACTAATACTAAATCAAATAGGATTCCTAATTGAACAAAAACAGTAATTTAGTAACCTATCAACAATAGAATTCATAATATTAATCAACTTACAAATAAATTGATTATTTTTTCATTTTCATATTTAGAAATCTAGTCAATTTCCAACACTGATATTAAAAATTAAAAAAAATCTGACGCATTGCACTCGGAGAGAGAGACAAATGATTCATACGAATCGAATGCGAGCAAGAAATACATCGCATTGCCTTGCACCGGATCCATCAACCAACTTACAATTTATATTCAGGTCATGCTAATTAATGTCAATGTGATTTTATTTCAGAGGACAATGATTCAATTTATATCAATATCTGTATATAATATAATTTTTTTTATTTTTTTACACCAAATTTATTTATATTAAAAAATAAAATTTCATTACCCAAAAAAATGTTAATATAACATATATTATAGTGGATTTAGATTATGTAATCCAAATCCAGTAAGCAACCATTTAAAGTCAGGTGGTTTTAGGAAAAAACCAAGTAGTTTTCTGTAATTTTGAATACAAGAATCAATCATATGTAGAGACGTGTAAAATAAAACTTTCATTACATTAATATTTGGGCCGAAACGATGCAACTTTGATTTGGCTATTTATTGTTTTGATGTTCGGGATCCTAATCCTATTACACAAGGCAGAGTATCCGTCGAACCGACAGGTTTGGATCGGTCCGGTTTGAAAAAAATTATAAATCGAATCAAGTTATTAGTCATCGGTTTTTTAAAATTTGAAACGAAAAATTTAAAACTGAACCGATTCACTATCATTTAAAATCAATCGAAACAATCAGTTTCAAACCGAACCGAACCAACAGGAACCAAACCGAACAGGCCAATTTCAAATCGAACCAAACCAACCGGGACCGACCGAACCAACTGGGACCGAACCGAACCGACCGGGAGTGTCACGACGCTCCCCATCCTATTCTGTTATATATATACTAGGGAAGGTACCCGTCGACTCGACGGGTTCAGTTCGGTTCGGTTCGTGAAAATTAAATTCCGAATTAAATTATTAGTCATCGGTTTTTTAAAATTTGAAACCGCAATCAAACTATTAACATTTCAAACCAGACCGAACCTACCCGTTTCAAACCGAACAGTTTTTTAAAATTTCAAATCGAACCAAACTGACTGATTTCAAGTCGAACCAACCGATTTCAAACCGAACCGGTTCGATATATTGGTGATAGTTTTGTTTAAATGGTTACTCTCTCTGTATGGATGTACTGGTAGTTTGGTTAAAAAATCCTAATCCATTTTACTGTCCATGTATGTACTTGTAATTGAAAAAATTATTTTTCAGTTAATTTTTTTTAAAAAAAACTCACGCACAATGTTTTTTATATAAAAAAATCACGCACCCAATTACCAATAAAATTTGAAGGGAAAATTACAAAAAAGGGGTATGAACTATCACAGTTTTACAAATTACGGGTGTAACTACCATTTTTTGCAATTTACAGGTTTTTCAATTTTAGGGCTGTTTTGTAAGTAAATATTTTTCAATCAAGTCCAGATCTAATTTAAAATAATTACAAACTCACCCTCAACAAAACTAACCTAACCACCCATTCATTAAATTTGTTCAACCGTTAGCATTAATTTCATCTTAATCTACACTTGCTTACATTAACATGAATAATTTAGGTTAGATTGTTTTGTTGAGGGTGAGTTTGTAATTAATTTAAATTAGATCTGGACTTGATTGAAAAATATTTACTTACAAAATAGCTCTAAAATTGAAAAATATGTAAATTGCAAAAAAATGATAGTTACACCCGTAATTTATAAAATTGTGATAGTTCATACCCCTTTCTGTAA
This sequence comes from Kalanchoe fedtschenkoi, assembly GCA_002312845.1. Lineage (NCBI taxonomy): Eukaryota > Viridiplantae > Streptophyta > Magnoliopsida > Saxifragales > Crassulaceae > Kalanchoe > Kalanchoe fedtschenkoi. The sequence continues at coordinate 4,270,303 of NQLW01000053.1, read as the reverse complement.
TTTTTCCAAATTTGAATTGAAGATCACATGAATGACAACTTGTCATCTCACTACTTGAACACCACCACACCACTGGTGGCTTTGAGATGATTATCTTAATCAAATAAAGAGAATCTTTAACTTATTCCGCTATCACTTTCCAATAGGCTGTACTTTCCCTTTTTCAGACGCAGCCTAAGAGTTAAGACTGATGTATTTGCTGTTTTGAGGGCGGCGAGAGTTAATAATAACGATTAGGGACATGGCTTACTTCTATGATTATGATATCTCTACTACAATCCCGTGAAAGTTGGACCCACTTGATTGATCTTGATGCAATTAATAAATTTACAACTTCTTATTAAACATTACTACGACGACTGTCAAGAGAAGCACGTACGCATAAATAAAGCGACCAAGTGCACGTTTCCTTTGACTTTCACGATGCCTAGTACGTATATAAGTAATATATATTTTTGTTTTGCATGTCATTTAATTAAATTTTTTTTATCTCATTTTATTTGTCATTTAATAATTTCTAATGCATATTTAATATCAACAACTATCTTAAAATGTCAAATATTAATCACTTCTTTATTATAATCAATAAAAAATTTATTTATCACCAGTAATAATCTACTAATTTTACTTTTTGCATGAATTTTTTTTAAAAAAATCAACACCCACTCATTAAATTTGTTCAACCGCTAGCATTAACTTCCTCTTAATCTATTCAAATTATTATTAAACGACATGTATTAGAGGACGGGGGAAGTATATAGGAGTAAGTAGTATAGTATGTTTTAGGTTTATTTAAAGAATCTTTATGTGCCTATTAATAATATCTCTAAGCTACAATAAAAAAATTGATTGATTTTTTAAAATAAAATTTATCTTTACATTCATAAATTAATATTATTATAAGATTTAGATTTATGTATGAAAAGTACGTCATTTGGTTATTAAAATAAATAATATCATTTACACGCATAAAGATAATGACGTATTTTCATTCTCAATCAACTATAATTCTAAACAAATTTAATAAGATCAATTATATTTAAAAAAATCAAATAAACTGATATTAAACATCATCCAAAATCAGTCTAATTTTTTCCATCGCACCCTTTTTGAAAATTAAATATTTGTACCTCAATTAGATAAACTATGATAATTTAAGACCTCTTTTAAATTTTATTTGTTTTTATTAGTACAAATAAATCGCTGCGTCCGGAGTGCGCCATTTTCTAGGTGCTTCCTGTTGCCCCAACCCGATCCGTTATTCGGCTCAATAGATTGAAATTTCATATTTTCATTTTGATGAAGTTTCGAGTAATATTGTTCCAAATGCTTTTCATAAATCTCCCAATTAAAAAATAAAACTTAATAATTTTCCCAGTTCTGATAATATTTTGAATGAAGAAGTTAGGGTTTGTTTGAATGAATTCAATATTCATTTAACTCAACTGAATGCTCATTTTTAATACCCAATTGTTCATATTCAATATTACATTTTTTTCATTTTAATAAAAGTCAACAACTAAATTTGTCAAAACCATCATCATCAAATTTTTCATAAGTTAGTGTGTTTTGTTTAGAGAAAATATGGATGAAAGAAAAATAGGAGGAATAATTAATTTCGCAGGGAATCCATTTCGTTTTTGTTTGTTTGGTTATGAGGGTAAAATTCATGAGAAAATGTTCAAAAATTCTTTGTTTTGTTAAAAAATTTTCATCTTTATCTAATTTTTCCTTCTCTAAATTTCCCTAAATTAAACAAGAGATTTTTTCTATTTTCCTTCAAATTTTATCTTCCATCAAATTTTCTATAAAATCAAAAACAACCTAAATGTTTTTTTATATAATTCAAAAACTACAATTCTCAAATACCCATAAAAACTGCACTTAATAATTCATCCTTCTAACATGCTCTCAAATCAATCTCAAATATGAATAAAAAAACACCAAATTTTCAATTCACAACCACATAACCGTAGACTTGAAGATTGAGACTCTAACATTGACGACTCAATACTCGCATTTTCAATTCAATGTGATTAATGGAAAATACATGGTAGAGGATTCTTAAACTTTATTTGTTGTATATAGTAATACATAAATGAACTGAATACATAATAACACTATGAAAACCACAAAACTGAATTGAATCATCATAAAGGTTTGCCTAAGAGAAAATGAATCATATCACTACTACAGATATGAGCTTATAACACGCTTATTGTAAGGTTTTCACCACCTTTAACAAACGTGGTGAATACGATCGTCGTAATTGGTAGAGTACAGAGCGTGGTAATAAGTTCCAACCTATTACCACGTTTCATCTCTTAAGCGTGGTAGATATTTTTATTTTTTTAAAAAATATAAATTACGGATTAATAAAATCCGTAATTTAATATATTTTATTATTTAATTTCCCATAATTCTAAATACAATTTTTTATAGAAAAAATAAGAAAACAGAACATTAAAATTTTTTTAGAAAAAATACACAATTTATTACATGTTTCAATGTATTAAGTACATCATAAAATGAGTATACTAATAATATAGGCTACAAATCCACCGACCGCAGAAATCCGAGAAAAATCATAATTTTTTAGTCTGAAATAAATAAGAGAAATTAAAACAGATGGTACCCCAGAAAGAAAATAAAAAATTGAAAAAAGGCAGTCTAAAATTAACAGGTAGCAAATTGGAGGTGGACTCACAAATTTGATGGCGACGCTCCGATTCTGCGGTCGACACGGTATCGACCGGCCAAGACCTCCTCCATTGCAAGCTCGGAGACCGAACGATGCTATCTAGCTAACTCTAGCTGCAGCATGCATTCATGCTATACTAGGTCAGCATGATGCGCGCGAGGTTGGCTGAGACGGAAACATGTTGAAGAAAATGTCCCTGGAGCGGATGCAAGGAGGCGGAGGAAGCGGCGGAGCGACGCCTGTGGTGTCGATCGAGTGCCTGAAAGAAAGCTTGAAAGGCGACGAATGGGCCAGCAACATGCTCCAAACGAGGGATATCCTGGAAGAGATTAAGATCGGAGCCCTGAGGGTGGTCGGAAGTCCGTACAAGAACGGGAAAGCTGGAGTTCAGAAGCTTTTGCATGAGTCGTTTAAGAACAAGGAGATGTCGATTCGCATGCGCGTGAGGCGGAGCGCGGAGGAGACGATCGAGCTTCAGGCTTGCATCGTTCCCAACGAGGCTGCTGGCGGCGGCAATACATGCTCAGAGCGATTGCCGACCCCAATTACGCGGTCGGCTTTGCCGATCGGACCGAGGCCGAATGCGCGGCGTTGCAAGCTTCAAGGAGCTCCAGGATCTTGAACACGTTAACCAGAGCCAAATTCCAGTAGGAAGTGTCATATCCTTGGGAGAAATGAAGAAGAACGTCGTGTAACCACGCTTTTAAAAGTGAGAAGTGTTAATTACCATGCTTTTAATAAAAAATGTGGTAATAAGTTTATAAAAAGTGTGGTAATAACTGTGCTTCTCACTTTTAAATTGATTGAGTACCTATCACCATGCTCTCTAGTTAAAAGCGTGGTAATAGCTGCTTCTATTACCACGCTTTTAGTTCAAAATTTGTAAGTAAAAAAAGCGGATTAAATTATATTAGAATACTATAACGCTATTAAAATATATTTAAATATATTAGGATACTCTACTGCTTTTAATATTTATTTTCTGAACATTTATATTTATTAATTTTATTAATTATAATATATAATTTAAATATGACAAATGTTGATCACCAATAACCACGCTTTTTATCTTAAGCGTGGTGATAATTTAACCTATTACCACGCTTGTGATTAAAAGCATGGTCATTGGTAGTTTAAATTTATTTTGTTTTTATTTTATTTCATATAATTATAAATAAGTAAGTGATTTTGCATGAATTGTAAGTTAATGAGATTGAGTATAATATGTGTAGTAAAAAAATTAAGTGAATTTTTACTTTGTAAATTAATAATATTGATAATATTAAGTATAGGATACATCATGCATGTTGTTAAGTGTTATAGTTTGTATGAAGTAGACTTTATGATTTATGATCAATCTTATAAAAAGCATCATTAAATTATAAATTATTTTCAATTTTAATCAATGTCAATCATCAATATTATATAAAATTCATAATTATATTAAAAAATCAATTGACTACCTATTACCACGCTTATTTATAATAAGCGTGGTAAAAGGTCTACTTATAACCACGTTTTTTATCTTAAGCGTGGTGATAATTCAACCTATTACCACGCTTGTGATTAAAAGTGTGGTCATTGGTAATTCAAATTTATTTTGTTTTTATTTTATTTCATATAATTATAAATAAGTAAGTGATTTTTCATGATTTGTAAGTTAATGAGATTGAATATATTATGTGTAGTAACAAAAAATAAGTGAATTTTTTATTTATAAGTTAATAATATTGAGAATATTATGTATATGATATATATCATGCATGAGGTGGATCAGTTGAGAACCTCCTTATGTTAACAACAAACGTGGACTAATCATTTTCTGCGTAAAACGACTGTGTTTTGATTACGATATTTCTTTATTACAACTTCATTTATTATTCAAATAATTCAATAATGAATATCTTTATAATATTTTTCCATGATTCGTGCCTAGTAATTTCACTATGCCCATTCTTATATATGGTTTTTGACAGTGAATAATTTTTAACAGTGAACATCTATTTTGACAGTGAACATGTGTTCACCATGAATGTTCACTACCATAATAAAAAAAATACGAACAGATTCAGATAAAAATATATTAACTACTGAAAAATGAAAAAATATTCACTATTTATTAATAATTCTAAAAAAAATATTAAATAAGTGTGAAAAAATTATAATTAAGAAAAAATCTATAAAAAGTTCACCGTCCAAAAATCCATAAACACATGAAAAATGTGACAGTGAACACTGATTAGTTAATTTAGTATTGAAAAATAATAAAATCTTAAAACATTAATGATATTTAACAAAATATATCAAATAGTTATACTTTCCATATATATCATATTTAATAAGTCTCATAAATGGAGTATCATAAATGAACTTAAAAAAGGAAATAAGATGATTGGTCCACAATTGTCCACAATGGTTCTCAACGTAAGGAGGTTCTCAACGAATCCTTCCCCTATCATGCATATTGTTAAATGTTATAGTTTGTATAAACTAGACTTTAGGTTTTATGATAACCTTATAAAAGCATCATTAATTTATAAATTAGTTTCAATTTTAATCAATGACAATCTTCAACATTATGTAACATTCATAATTATATTTAAAAAATCATTTGACTACCTAAAATATATAATTATCACCACGGTTTTAAATACAAGTGTGGTTCATAGTAATTGAATTTGTATTTAATTTAATTTTAAAGAAAAGCGTGGTAAAAAATTTGAATTGAAAATGATAATATTTTAATCAATTAGACTATTACCACGCTTTAGAACAATAAACGTGGTAATAGACCGAGCCAAAATCGATGACGTCTTTAGCACTATACCTATTATCACGCTTTTTATCAATAAGCGTGGTAATAGGTTAGACCAAAAGACGGCATCGTTTCTTTTTCAGTCTATTACCACGCTTTTGGATTTAAAAGCGTGGTTATAAATAACGATCAAAACGGCTACCATTTTGAACTTAACCTATTACCACGCTTTTCATTCCGGACCATGGTAGTAGGTTCTGCGCCAATTGCATACGCACCAATTACCATGCTTTATTTGATTAATTACCACGGTCATTATAAAAAGCGTGGTAAAATGTTAAAGCGTGATAATTGGAAGCGTGGTAATAGTCAAAATCTATAGTAATGTATGCGCTTAGATCTCTGCTTATATCATCTTAAATAAGACGAGTTCAGTTGACGATAAATCTCATCCAAAACTTTTTCAGGTAAATTTTTCGAAAAGTAACAAGCTACAAAGTCTTTTGAGAAAAAGAATACAATGAGAGAGTGAGAAGTTTGTGAAAAATATTGTTTTTTCTGCTGAGGTGCGAAATGAGGTATAGGAGGTTCCTCTACTTATATCAAACTGTCAGCATAATTTCAAAAAAACAAGAACCATCTCCCATATTTTCTACTTTCGAGGACATGACTTCTAAAATACGCGTAGAATCTCAAACTTCTTCCACACTTCCTCATCTATCCATTTTCATCGTGAAATCCCTTGATTTCTTCCAATTTTCCTCATCCACTTCTCCATTTGTTCACTTTCACGTGAAAGCTCTTGATTTCTTTCTAATACAATTAGTATTGATGTTTATTATCCAATCATTATTGATAGATTTAAATAATAAAAATATGCTTTGTAATAATAATAATAATAAATCATTATTATTATTATTATGATTATTATTACTTAATCATAATCCACATTAAGAATAAATTATTTACAAGAATCGCCACCCTTAATTGAGGAAGTCATGGGTGATTTGATTTCTGTTGGGTATAACTCATATATTGATAAATGACTTATGTCAAAGTGGAGCAGAAAGTGACATAGGGCTGAATCTCAGTGGATGGTGACAACAAGACTAATAGTTGTGGGCCAGGAGTAAGTGGGCTTGGGGTTCCGGGGCCAAAGGCCCGCGACATGGTATATGAATAGGGTTTCTATTATAAATACCATATAACTGTAACCTAATAGGGTACGACGACGACAACGATGACACTCCCAATAATACACAGCCGCTCTTTTACTCCTGATGACGTAGGCACACTGCCGAACCTCATTAAATCTTGAGTGCTCTTTACTATTTTCTCTCTTGTTAGTTAGCCAGAATTCTCAAAAAGTGGTATCAGAGCCAGGTTGAGAGGGTTATGTCGAGTGCTAAATTCGAGGTGGTCAAGTTCAATGGTCACGGTAATTTCGGATTGTGGCAGACAAGGGTGAATGATCTGTTAGCGCAGCAATGGATTCTGAAAGCTTTGAAACCTGTGAAGCCTAAATCAATGAAGGAAGAGGATTGGGGGATATGCAGCAGCGAGCTGCAGGAACGATACGGCTGTGTTTGGCGGACGAGGTTATGTACCACATGATAAGTTTGTCGTCTCCCGGAGAAATTTGGAAGAAGTTGGAGTCTCAATTTATCTCGAAATCCCTTACAAATAAATTGTATTTAAAATAGAGGTTGTACGGGCTGAAGATGCAGGAAGGGAGTGATTTGGCTCAGCACGTGAATGTCTTTAATCAAATCATCACGGATCTTGTGCAGCTTGAGGTGAAGATTGAGGATGAAGATAGAGCAATGATCTTATTGTGTTCGTTGCCTCCTTACGAACACATGGTGACCACTCTGACGTACGGAAAAGAAACTATCAAAGTTGAAGAGATTACTGCAGTCTTGTTGGCCCAACACCAGCGAAAGCACAATGCAGGGGAGAATTCTTCACAAGCTGATAGTTTGTATGTCAAGAGTAGTCAGGACCGTGGGAGAAAGTCTGAGAAGGATGGTTATGGAAAACGGAACTCAAGATCAAAATCAAAGGGCAAGAAGGCGATTCTTTGCTACAAGTGCAAGGAGCCGGGACGTATGAAGATGGATTGTCCAATGTGGAATAAGTAGACTGATGAGAAAAACGGAGAATCATCGAAGTCTGTGAATGCGGCGCAGAATGATTCTGATTGCAGTGATAGCGATATTCTTTCGGTTTCAACTACTCAGTTTGTGGATGCTTGGATTCTTGACTCTGGATGTTCTTATCATATCACGCCCAACATGGAGTGGTTCTCCTCATACAGGTCAGTTAATTCTGGTTCTATCTATCTAGGTGATGATAGATGTTGCAATATTGCTGGTATTGGTGAAGTCAGAATTAGAATGCATGACGGGATAGTGAGAACACTGTTTGATGTTAGACATGTACCTGAATTGAAAAAGAATCTTATATCCTTGGGCACTTTGCATAAGAATGGTTTTATTTCTAAGGCAGATGAGGATAAAAAAACTATTAGGGTTGTTAAAGGTGCGTTGACTGTGATGAAAGGAAAGATGACTGCAGGGAATATCTATAAACTGTTAGGGAGGACAGTTGTAGGTGGAGTTCATTCTGTTGAGTCACATTATGATAGCTCAAAGTTATGACATATGCGTCTTGGTCATCTTAGTGAGCGAGTTATGAGTGAATTGCATAAAAGGAATCTGTTGCTTGGTGTCAAACGCTGCAAACTGGAATTTTGCAAGTTTTGTGTTCTTGGGAAGCAGCCTAAAGTCAGTTTCAAGACTGGAAGACACACAACTAAAGAGATTCTTGATTATGTGCATTCTGTTGTATGGGGCCCTGTCAAAGAAAGATCAATTGGTGAATCTGTTTATTATGTTACATTTACTGATGATTTTTTCAGAAAAGTTTGAGTGTATTTCTTGAAACAGAAATCTGAAGTCTTCAACAAGTTCAAGTTATGGAGAGCTGAGGTGGAGAACCAAACGGGGAGAAAGATCAAGTGTTTGAGGTCAGATAATGACACAGAGTATACAGATTCACAATTTTAAAAATTCTGTGAGTAGAATGGAATTCAGAGGCACTTCACAGTGCGTAAGACAGCACAACAGAATGGTGTTGCCGAAAGATTGAACAGGACATTGACTGAAAGGGCGAGATGTTTGAGATTGAATGCAGGACTCCCTAAAAGCTTTTGGGCAGAGGCTGTGAATATGGCATGCTACGTCATCAATAGATCACCACGAGCATCATTGGGAGAAAAAGTTGTAGAAGAGGTATGGACAGGTAAACCTGTTAGTTTTGATCACTTACGGATTTTTGGTTGTCCTGCTTATGTGCATGTACCTGGTGATGAGAGATCAAAGCTTGATGCAAAATCCAAGAAGTGCATCTTTTTGGGATATAAGAAAGGTGTCAAGGGATACAAGTTTTGGAATCCGGTAGCAAAGAAGGAGGTGATCAGTAGAGATGCACTCTTTGATAAGCAGTCCATGCTGCAACAGAATGAAGAGAATGTGCCGTTGGATTTGGAGCAGACTCAAACATGAACAGAGAAAGTTGATAGTTCTACTTCAGCACCTGATACCTCAAGTACAAATAATTTACAGAGCTACAATCTGGTCAGGGACAGAGGAAGACGCACCAATCACTACTACAGATTTTGGCTATTACCACGCTTCCAATTACCACGCTTTAACATTTTACCACGCTTATTATAACGACCGTGGTAATTAATCAAATAAAGCGTGGTAATTGGTGTGTAAGCAATTGGCGCAGAACCTATTACCACGCTTCAAACTGGAAAGCGTGGTAATAGGTTAAGTTCAAAACGGTACCCGTTTTGGTCATTACTTGTAGCCACGCATTTAAATCCAAAAGCGTGGTAATAGACTGATAAATAAACACTACTACAGATACAATCCTTTTACTATATTTAAACACAATCATTTACCACGCTTCAAAGTAACAAACGTGGTAATAGATAGGTAGCTTTTACCACGCTTCAAAGTAACAAACGTGGTAATAGATAGGTAGCTTTTACCACGCTTCAATCCATGACACAGGTGTCAACATGTTAAAATGATGTCTATTACCACGCTTACTGTTTTTGAGCGTGGTAAATTGTGGACTTCAATTTTTATTTTCAAATATGAATTTATAATTCTGAGATTCAATATCATTATTTGGGGTTATAATGACAATGATCGAATCAAAGTCACAGATGAAGTTAAATTGAAATTCATATCAAAATACATAAAGATCAATGGATCCAAAATAAACTAGGACAATGGAAGTTGGCTTTTAACCACGCTTCGTGGTAATCTTATCGTGACAAACATGAAGACTTTTACCACGCTTCGAAGCGTGGTGATTAGTTTTGAAAATTAATAAATACCATACTCTCATCGTTTATCAAACTTTTATATTAGGAGATAGTTGTCACTTGTTACCACGCTTCGTCTAATGAAAAGTGGTCTTCAGGTACTGCTTTTAACCACGCTTCATATTAAGAAGCGTGGTAATTATCTTTCAAATGGATAATTAAAAAAAATATAATATTATTACCACGTTCCATACTAAGAAACGTGGTAAAAAAGATAGTATTTTTTACCACGCTTCGTAGGCATTCATATTTAACGAGCGTGGTAATAGGTATGCAATATCAAAGTAATATTTTTATTTTATGCTATTAACCACGCTTCTTAGTGGGAATCGTGGTAATAAATAGAAGCGTGGTTAATGTCAAAATCTGTAGTAGTGCTATTACCACGCTTTTCACTAAAAAGCGTGGTACTAGGTTAATTACATAAAATATTTTTCTTTTGCTTAATCTATTACCACGCTTATTTTTGAAAAGCGTGGTAATTGATTAATTAAATAAAATATTTTTTTTCAATTAGAATTTTGTTACCATGATTTTCTTCTAAAATTCAGGTAAAAAATTAAATAAATATTTTTGATTAAGCTATTAAGTTAAGAACCTATTATTATTAACTCAAATGAAATAAAACAAAATCTAATTACCAATAACCACGCTTGTAATAAAAAGCGTGGTTATATATGAACTTATCACCACGCTTAGGATAAAAAGCGTGGTGATAATTAATTCTTTTACCACGCTTCTTACTAAGAAGCGCGGTAGTAGATACTAAAATGATTTTTTTAAAAAAATAAATATTAATCTTACATACTGTTGATAATTGTCATTAATTAAAAATAAAAATAATTTATGAATTAATGATGCCGTTATAATGTAAATACTAAATCCTAAAGGTTAGATCATACAACTATAACACTTAACAACATGCATAATATGTAGTCTACATATATATATCCTATAAATAATATTATCAATCTTATTAACTTACAAATTAAAAATTCATTTAATTTAATCTATCTCATTAACTTACAAATCATGCAAAATCACTTACTTATTTATAATTAAATGAATAAAAATAAAAACAAAATAAATTTGAATTACGAATGACCACGCTTTTAATCACAAGCGTGGTAATAGGTTGACTTATCACCACGCTTGCGACAAAAGGCGTGGTTATAAGTAGACATTTTACCACGCTCATTAGAAACAAGCGTGGTAATAGATACTCGAAATGATTTTTTCAATATAATTATGAATGTTATATAATGTTGATGATTGTCATTGATTAAAATTGAAAATAATTTATAAATTAATGATGCTTTTAAGAAAATTGATCATAAATCCTAAAGTCTTGTTCATACAAACTATAACACTTAACAACATGCATGATATATATCATACATAATATTCTCAATATTATTAACTTACAAATAAAAAATTCACTTAATTTTTGTTACTACACGTAATTTAATCAATCTCATTAACTTACAAATTATGAAAAATCAATTACTTATTTATAATTATATGAATAAAAATAAAAATAAATAAATTTGAGTTACCAATGATCACGCTTTTTATTTTAAGCGTGGTAATAGGTTGAATTATCACCACGCTTAAAACAAAAAGCGTGGTCATTGGTGATTTGTCGTATTTAAATTAAATATTATAATTAATAAAATTAATATATCTGAATGTTAAGAAAATAAATATTAAAAGCAGTAGAGTATCTTAATATATTTAAATATATTTTAATAGCGTTAGAGTATATTAATATATTTTAATGTGCTTTATGAATTACAAATTTTGAATTAAAAGCGCAGTAATAGAAGCACATAATACCACGCTTTTGGTACATTTAAAATATCATCTATTACCACGCTTCTTACTTAAAAACGTGGTAATAGATATACCTATTACCACGCTTCTTACTTAAAAGCGTGGTAATAGATATATCTATTACCACGCTTCTAAGTTAGAAGCGTGGTAATTGGAGGTTGAACTCCGTATAAAATTGGTGGGTATCGAGTCGTCTAGGGTTTCTGTGAATGATGATGCTGCCGATGGAGCAGCAGGTGCCGATGGAGCAGAACCAGTGGATGATGATGCCGCCCCAGCCTCCGTCCCAGCACCACCAACCTCAGCCTCCTCCCGCTGGCTGGACCCCCGCCCCCATCCCGCCTCCAGCTCCCTCTCACCGGTAACTTCTTCAACCCACAGCCCTCGCCACCAACGATGAGATTAGGTCTCTTTGGATTGGTAATTACTTCTTCAACCCACAACCCTCGCCACGAGCAGGTGCCGATTGAGAATTTTACACACGACTTCCCCACCCAATTACAAAAAGAGCGAAAGATGGATAGCGGAGTTTGCTATCGGAAAATGGAGGGTGAACCTGCAAATTTGAGTTGTACGCAGCGTAGGGACAGCTTATATTGTTTTACATACGTTGCACACTTTTAGTGGAGGGCCAGAACTGAAAAATCCATTTGAAAAGCTTGAACAACTCATTTTCTACAAATAAAACTTTAAGAAAAAAAAATCCTCATGCCTCTCACTTGGCTTCATTATCTCATTTTCTTATATATTATTCTCCAATGTGTTGCACCAAAGTAATAGATTGTGTACTATTTATAATAAATGTTGAATGTTTTGTTTTGCTTATAAAAATTGTATATATTATAAAATTGTATATATTATAAAATTATATATATTATAAAATTATTGAAATAATTAAAATATATTAAATTACAGATTTAAAATTTGCAATTTATTTTTTTTTAAATAAATGCACCTATTACCACACTTTTTATGTAAAACGTGGTAATAGGTGGTATACCTATTACCACGCTTTTTATGTAAAGCGTGGTAATAGGTGGTATACCTATTACCACGCTTTACATAAAAATGGTGGTAATAGGTATGCCACCTATTACCACGCTTCTAAAACGTGGTAATAGATGGTATACCTATTACGACGCTCTGTACTTTATCAATTACGACAGTCGTATTCACCACGCTTGTGAAACGTGGTGAAAGCCTTCGAATAAGCGTGGTAATAAGCTATGATCTGTAGTAGTGAATGTGAAGCCTCCAGACAGATTCGGTTTTGAAGACATGGTCTCTTATGCACTTCATATTAGTAGTGAAGATCCGGTTACCTTTTAGAGAGCTATCACTAGCCAAGAGAAAGATAAATGGATGGCTGTCATGGTAGAAGAGATGGATTCTTTGAAGAAAAACAATATGTGAGAGCTAGCTCGGCTTCCTGAGGGAAAAGAGCAGGATACTACAAACAAGTCCAATGATTGTTTGGACTTGTTGAATGTTTGTAGCAACTAGAAGAGCAGGAACCCCAAGCCACTTTGAGACATGAGTTACCCCGGATTTTATTTCTTAAGGAGCAGAATATTCGCTAAGGTGGAGATTTATTAGGTATAACTCATATACTGATAAATGACTTATGTCAAAGTGGAGCAGAAAGTGACAAAGGGCTGAATCTCAGTGGATGGTGACAACAAGACTAATAGTTGTGGGCCAAGAGTAAGTGAGTTTGGGGTTGCGGGGCCAAAGGCACGCAGTATGATATATGAATAAGGTTTCTATTATAAATATCATGTAACTGTAACCTAATAGGGTAAGACGACGACAACAACGACACTCTCAATAATACACAGCCGCTCTTTTGCTCCCGATGACGTAGGCACACTGCCGAACCTCGTTAAATCTTGTGTGCTCTTTACTGTTTTTTCTCTTATTAGTTAGCCGGAATTCTCAACAATTTCCTAATTATCTCATCACATCTTTCGGGTCTGATTCATCAACTCTCTCCCGCAGCGCATTTGTCAAAATGGCTCCTAGATTGAAATCGATAATTACAGTTAAATTTGGGAGATAAAGAATTTGACGATAAAGGATAAACCAATAGATGAAGGAGAACTCATGATTTAAAATGAGAAAATAATTCTTAAAATAATCATTTTCGGAGAAAGACCATTTTGAAAAACTGTTTATATCAATGATATATAGGAATAGTTAAACCATTTCTATTTAACTATTTTTTGCTTTATTCATTATTCAATTTCAACATATTGATTTTAATTAGTGTTTATAAAGGCGTGTTGCATACTGTACTGTTTTACAGTGTTCTGTTTTATTTTGTATGAATATTCTTTAAAAAAATTACTGATAACATAACGTATATTGTATATTGTATAGTAGAGTTATTTGCATAGATTAAATTAAGGGATAAAACCCAAAAGGGGCCCTAAACTACCACCACTTATCCAATTGCGGTCAGAACTACCATGATTTCCAAAAAGGGTGCAATGAAAAAAAAATTGGACTGATTTTCTAAATTAAAATTTACCATCACATTCCTAATATAATATTATTATAAGACATATATTTGTGTGCGAAATTTACGTCATTTGGTTATCAAAAAAATTATATCATTTTGCGCACATAAAGAAAACGACGTCTTTTAATAACTAAATGACATAATTTTCGCACACAAATCTATGCCTTATAATAATATTAGATTATGAATGTAATGGTAAATTTTGATTTAGAAAATCAGTCCAATTTTTTTTTCACGCATTCTTTTTGGAAATCATGGTAGTTCTGACTGCAATTGGGTAAGTGGTGATAGTTCGGGACCCCTTTTGGGTTTTTCCCCTTAAATGAATTACTCTAAATTAGTTCCTCGATAATGATTTAATTATTTTTTTATTTTATAATCCAAGTTTAAGGAAAAGTTTCGTCTCAGAAAAATTTAATGTCATATTTTCACAATGATTAATTATCTTTAATGTCATGTACTCAAATTACAGAATAGTGACCTATTAAAAGTTTTCTTATAATTTTTTTAAAAAAGATTATTCATGTTGACAGTCATTCAGTTACATAATAACACAGATGTTGTGAGTTTTTGCAAGTTTATATGTGAGACAGAGGTCCATGTTAAGAATATTATATTGAGATGCTTAGGTTGTGTTTGATTTGAGTAAAGTGAGAGGGAAATGAGAGTTAGAGGGAACATGAATTTTTAAAAAAATTCATCTTATTTTACCCTTATTTGGTTTGAGGTGGAAAATTTTATAGAAAGTACTAAAACACTCTTTAATTTAAGCAAAAATTTCATCATATTTTCTATATAACTTTCATTTAGTTTTTCATCCCCACTTTTTTTCAAACCAAACAAAAAAAATCCTTCTACTTTTCCTTCAAAATTTTCTTTCCCTCAAAATTTCCCTAAACCAAACACAGCCTTAATTAATCCACCTAAGAATTTTATTTATAAATAGTAATTTTGGTATTTAAAAGATTAGAAAGCTAAATACTTTATTGGAGATTAATTTGGTTTGTGAAGATTTGACTGGTATATATATTTTTTAATTAGATACTGAACTCATAAGATTTTAATTTAAATTTGTATTTTTAAAATAAAAATAGGCATGCCTTTGTATCAAAGAAATAATTTTATAAAATTATATTAGGGTAAAATACAAAAACATATCCTGAACTATCATCCATTTTCAAATTAAGTACCGAACTTTTTAATTCTTCAATTTCAGTACCGAACTTTTTAATTCTTCAATTTCAATACTATACACTTAATAAAATCTGAAAATTTATATAAAAAATAGATTATGTGTCTGATTTGTTTATGCAAATTTCAAAATTCTAGCTAAATAGTTAGACTTACAAACTAATTCTCATATTTGATGTTAATTTCTTCTTTCTATTAAGTGTATAGTACTGAAATTGTAGAATTAAAAAGTTCGGTACTGAAAATTGAAGAATTAAAAAGTTCGATACTTAATTTGAAAATGGGTGATAGTTCATGATATGTTTTTGTAGTTTACACATTATAAATATATGATTCGTATTCAAAATAATGTATATGAAAATCTCGAAGACATGGCAGGATATAAAAAATAACTATGCTAATATTGTTAGCTGATGTATCAAGTAAATATAATGTCCAAAAACTTTTGCTTAGATGTATATAATTTTGCATCAATAATTAGTCATTTAATCATAATTATTAAAACTGATGGCCGGTTCCAGCGGCTGGGCCGGAAGCTGAACCATGACTGATTTGATTCAATCATATCTACCAAATTGCAAGGTAAATCTGATTGAATCGGGCCAAATTCATTGATTTAATAAAAAATTATTAAATTAGACCGATATTAAAAAGTTAATTAATTTAATAAAAAAAAATTTGGGATTGGATCGCATTTGGTAATAAAGGTAGGATTTAGGAGGACAGCACAGCCTGTGGATGTGGATGGTACTCCAAAGTCAGTTGGCCATGACGCCGTCCCCTCTTCCCCGTTACTCTGTCCATATACATTAAAATTATCTTATCCTCCCTGCGCTCACCCACACCAAAACCTCCATGCGAGTTTTGGGGAAAAAAAATTTATATAAAATTAGATTAATTTATTAAAATAATTTATAATTAAATTACTAAATAATTATTTTACAAATTGGATATACGCGCGAAAACTACAACATTTCTCATCAAATTAAATAAAATCATTTCGTTCATATAAATAAAATATTTTTTCATACTCAATCAATTTTTATATTCAATAAATTTAATATGATCAACTATATTTAATGAACATTCTAACTTAGTTTCATCGCATTTTCTTTACCGTTCAAATAATGCAGACCGTAATTAAAAAAATATTATGTTTCCTTCTTTTATTTGAAAATAAGTTGATAAATAGAGTAAAGATGATTAATAAGGTACTCCAGTTGTCCTCTAATACATGTCGTTTAAAGTTAATTTGAGTAGATTAAAGTGAAGTAAATGTTAGCGGTTGAACAAATATAATGGGTGAGTGATTGATGTTTTTTTAAAAGAATTCGTGCAAAAAGTAAAATTAATAGATTATTACTGATGATGAATGATTTTTTATTGATTATGATGAAAAAATGATTTATGTTTGACGTTTTAAGGTAGTTAATGATAATAAATACGTATTGAAAATTGTGTAACTGACAAGTAAAATGAATAAAAAAATTCGACTATGTGATATGTAAAAGAGAATAGAAAGAATAAGTTTTTGACAATGTTTATGGTGGCGATAAATTTTAGCATCATTTGCAATTATTTAAGTTAAAATTGAATGGGGAGGGATCCGTTGAGAACCTCCTTATATTAAGAACCTTGTGGACAATTCTGGACCATTCATTTTGTTTCATTTTTAAAGTTTATTTCTTATGCTTTATTTAATTATCTAACACTCATTAAATGTGACAAATATGGAAAGTGCTCAAAGTTTTGAATCAATGTTCACCGTGACATATTCAAATTTTCTGAATTTTCAGATAGTGAATCTTTTCATATTTTTTTTTGGGTTAGTTTTTTAACTTTTTATTATTATTTTTTAAAATAATGAGTAGATAGTGATTTTTTTATTTTTGATAGCGAACATTTTTTCCTGAAATTGTACAACCGTTTTTTTATTGT
>NQLW01000053.1:4173320-4252832 GCA_002312845.1 Kalanchoe fedtschenkoi | reverse complement strand
GATCAATTAACGCTGGACTAGATTAAAACATTCCTGACGATGCAGACAATCTCTCCCGCGAAGAAGACAAATAAGTAGACACTTCAAAGACTCACAAATTAAATTTAAAAGAAAAGAAAAACAAAGTCGATAGCCGACAAAAAATCGAGTGAACGACACCACGACTTAACCACGGTTTGATTTGAACCCAACCGCGGTCAACCTTCTCTCTCTCCTCTTAACTCAGCTTCTTCCTCCTGCGAAATGCGAATGGCTTCTTTTCTCCACCGTTTCGTTTTATCCTTTCATTCTCTCTCCGCCTCTATCCCTGTGTCTGCTTGAATCCGTAAGTCCATGATCGGAGCTACTTGATGAAGTGAAAGCAGAGATTCCGGCAGTGAGTACTTTTACGGAAATCAACCTAGTTGTATTTTAGCCTTGTATGGAGTCGTAGCTTAATTTGATGGTGTGGATTTCTGTTGTTGGTATGGGTTGATATTTTGTGTTTTGAGGATTCGACTTTCGAACTGGATTGATCCGCCGTCGGAATCGGAACTTTGGTTTTGTGCTGGATTGTGAGTAGTTTGTTTGCGTTGGATTTTGATCTGCGTTCAATATATACTTTTTTTGTCAAGTTATTGTGGAGTATGCTACAGATGTTGCTGTTGATCGATTTTTCATTTTCTGTTGTTGGTGTGGATTTCTGTGTTTTTGAGTTGTAGCAGATCTGGATGATTTGTGTTTAATGGTCTTTGTTTCGGTCAACGAGTCTTTAAATTGCGCTTGATGTGATCAGAAGTGGATTTATGATGGTTTGTGTTGAGTTTTTATGACTGTGGGGACTGATTTGTGTTTGGCTGATATGAAGGTGTTTTTGGGGGTTTGGTTGATTTTGAATTTAGTTATGATCGGAATTGTGCTTGATTTAGAGCTTATGTGATCTGATCAGCTAGCAGGGATTTGTTTATTGGAACAGAAAATCCGATCTATGCCTTATTCCACTGGTTTTATCTTACAAGATTGAAAATATGGCTTTTTTAAACTAATGTTCCAATGCTTACATGTTTGTTTAAATATTATCAGGCTTATTTTGTGCTTTCTTGGATGTTTTTGTTGAATATTTTTGTGACTGGTTGTCTTGGTTCATTTGCAGGAAAGTAATCAGATTTGATTGAATTCACGGTCGGGTGTACTGTTTTGGGTGCCTTTCCGGAACCAAGTGAGTCCTATAAGTGGATGAATACTACAAGTGAATTTGTATTTGGCTGACATCATTTGTCTGACATTTATTGCGGATGGTTTGCAGATAAAATGAGTGTCTTTGAGGAAATGAGTTTCTGTGGCAATCTAGACTTCTTTTCTGCTCAGCCAACCGAAATATCGGTGTCCCCTGAGATTGAGCCAGAGGCAACTGTTGAAGAGGATTATACTGATGATGAATTGGATGTTGATGAGTTAGAGAGAAGGATGTGGAGGGATCGAATGCTTCTGAGGAAGCTAAAGGAGCAGAATAGAAGTAAGGAAGGGACTGATAGTGCAAAGGAGCGTCAATCGCAGGAGCAAGCAAGAAGAAAGAAAATGTCTCGTGCACAGGATGGTATCCTAAAATATATGCTGAAGATGATGGAAGTTTGTAAAGCTCAGGGTTTTGTCTATGGTATCATCCCGGAGAAGGGAAAGCCTGTCAGTGGCGCATCAGACAACCTGCGAGCTTGGTGGAAAGAGAAGGTTAGATTTGATCGCAATGGTCCTGCTGCAATTTCCAAGTACCAGTCAGATAATTTTATCCCAGGTAGGAGTGAGGAGTGTGATCCAGTGGGTTCCACACCTCATAGTTTACAGGAGCTGCAAGATACCACACTTGGATCACTCCTGTCAGCTTTGATGCAGCACTGTGACCCCCCTCAGAGACGTTTTCCGCTAGAGAAGGGTGTTGCTCCTCCGTGGTGGCCCACTGGAAATGAAGACTGGTGGCCACAGTTGGGTTTGCCCAAGGATCAGGGACCCCCGCCTTACAAGAAACCTCATGACCTGAAGAAGGCATGGAAAGTGAGTGTTCTGACGGCAGTCATCAAACACATGTTTCCCGACATTGCCAAGATCCGCAAGCTAGTTCGCCAGTCCAAATGCCTTCAGGATAAGATGACAGCCAAAGAAAGCGCAACTTGGCTGGCCATTATAAATCAGGAAGAGGCTTTGTCCAGGAAGTTGTATCCAGATAGCTGTCCACCAGTGAGTGCTGGAAGTGGTTCGTATGTGATTGGTGAAAGTAGTGATTATGATGTTGATGGGGTAGACGATGAGACAGGCACTGAATATGAGAATCAGAAACCTCAAGATGTTAACATTTATAACATGGGGGCTGGAGGAGCTCAAGACAGGCTCATGATGCAGCCACCTGCTCCTACTGTTAAGACTGAGATTGTTGATGGGGATCTTGATTTATTTCAAAAGAGAAAGCTTCCATGTCCCAGTGAGACACAAATAATGATGGATCACAAAATATACACATGCGAATATCCTCAGTGTCCTTTTGGTGACTACCGTCTTGGGTTTCTTGACAGGACTTCTAGAAATAATCATCAATTAAGCTGTCCATATCGGAGCAACTCTTCTTCCCGAGGTCTTACCATACAAAACTTCCAGATTATCAATGAGAATGTGGCTCCTGTTGCAATTTCCTTTGCTCAATCTAAGCCGGTAACTAGCTTTATGAAGCAAAATCCTCAGAATCTAGGTCCTGGACTTCCTGAAGATGCCCAGAAGAGAATATCTGAGTTGATGTCAGTCTATGATGCTAGTGTTAACCAGAACACCGGCATGGATAGTGCAAACTTAAAGTGCATTGACAATCAAAGGCATCTTCACCTTGAGCAACCCCAGCAACTCCCTCAACAACATCAGCAGCAACATCAACCACAGGTGCAGCAAACATTCCAGTTCCAAATGGATGATAATCTTTATGGGCAGAGACCTATGTTTGGGAACAGCTTGCCAGAAGAAACTAACATGTCATTCAATAACACAGTCTTCTCAACAAGTGGAGATCAGTTCGATCAGACCCAAGTGTTCGACTGTCAGTTGGGCAGTAATGCAAATGACGGTATCCCCAACTTCAGATTTGAGTCACCATTCAATTTCCCATCGTCTGATTTCTCCATGGACCCGCTGCCAAAACAAGATGTGCGGATTTGGTACATTTGAAGAAACATTCCTCCCCTTAGGGTGCTCGTAGAGGGACCTCCAAAATCATGACGACTGGTAAATTCTGCAGGAAGCTCAATAACCACACATAGGTATGATCAAAGAGCCAAACCGTCTCCGTTCCCTATTTAGTTAGTTAATGTGTTTGTTCGTCATACCGGAGTATGAGATTTTAATAACTCATGATATGGCTTGGAATCCCTGCTAGTTTGTCTAGTTATTATGAAAGGGCCAGTAAGGCTCAAATGCCCTGAACTCATTATCAGTATTACTTTTCTGTCATAGGTGTGCCATCTTGATGTTGTGTCATGTACGCTGAACATAGATTATAGTATTATGTGTTACAGATAGATATAATAACTCTGTTGTATGCTTGTACAAGTGTCTGATTCTGCTCTCGCCTTCCTGTGACATATAGTTTACCTATCAGCTTTCATGCATCATGTGTTCTGAAAATGACTTCAGTAAACTTAAAAGTTTCAACACTTGTCAAGACGCACATGAGTGTGCGAAGAGCTGATTGGGGCTCTCTTGCCTCTTGGGGTTGCTATCAAAGTTGTTAGATAGGGTAGTTGAGGTAACCTGCCCCTGCATCTTGCTGCATTTGCACTATACTGCCTGCATGTTGCTCTTAGCGTGTAGCCAAACAAAGTCTCTGTTTTTCTAACTGAGCTCCTAGCCTAGGCCTAGGACAGTCGTGCTGAGAGTAGTTGTGTGACTTTCATGGTGCATCTAAGCGTAACCATTGGAAGGTTACGCATGGATTAACACTTACACTTGTGTAACAAGCTGCCTTGCTGATCCGGCAGCTCATCCTCGTCCTGTCCGCAACTCATTCATTGCAGTAGAATGGGAGTTGTAAGCTTGTTCCTCCGCTTGGCTTCACAGCCTTGCATGCAAGAATATGGCAGCCAGTGTTGAAGACTTGAAGTGGGTAGGGTAAGCCACTTTCAGTTGAATAAAACTAACATTTTGACGAAGGAAAGATCCTTCTTCTACTCCAAAAAAGGAATTATTGTATTTAGAAAATCCTCTCACGAGTTGAGACGAAACCCCACAGAAGAAGATGATACCATAACCACCTTAATTTTCCTAACATCCACAATGATCAAAAAAATTTAAGCAAGAACTCTCTATAGACTTTTCCCCCTCCTCTCAATCATTTGCCACCTACATTACACCAAATCCCAACAACTGAACAATTCCCCAATTAATCCACCATTTTTCTGCTAACTACTCCTCTCGTTTCACACCAAATAATCGTCGTAAGAATCCAATGGAAATGTTGACATGCAAGAAATGGAAGAAAAAGAAGTTGATGTAGTCATGGTAGCAGGAGTTGCACTTGCACCATCAGCTTTGTCCACATTGCCCAAATCAAACATATTCTCCTCGATCCCTGAGCTAAACATGAAGTCTAGGCTGTCCTCAAAGCCATTGTAGTCGTCGAGCAAGGCGGGCAGCTCACATTGCAGCTCGCAGCTCTTACCAATATCCGACAGGTTAGAAATGGGCAGCTCGTCGAAGTTGGGGTCCAAGTTCAAGTCCCACGATAAGTCATGCTCGTTCATTATTCCATGATCCTCGACCAGCATCTGATCCATTGTGCAGGAGTCTTGTGCGTCAGCATAAGGATCAAATGCCTCCTCACACTTGGGTTGGTGGTCTGTTACGCTGATTCCATTTTTATTTTCTACATCAGTCTCGAGATTCAGTGGTTGGGGTTGTTCGTCTGTAAATCGCTCCTCATTTCCTCCATCCACCTCGTGCGCTGGATCATTTTTAATCAACAGATCCGCGTAGTTGCTTATATCAAAATTCGTCACAGCATTTGCTCCCCTATACTGAATTGCTGCCCTATCATAAGCCGCTGCAGCCTCCTCTTGGGTACCTTTACATGATAAACAAATGCCAATCAGATCAGTATAACCAGTCGATAAAATATTCACTGCAGCTGCGCTAGATTAGCTTTATGGATTAGTCTGACCCCGGCTAGCATTACAATATGATTACTTTCTCTAATAGAGCAGGTTAACCTTACGCTACCACGTGAAATGCAGAATTCTCTAATTTCATATCCGACCTTCTGAATCTCTTGATTCGGTCATTAAATTAATCTCTGGCTCACCTCTTCTAGTCATCATAAGCATCAATGTCGTACATAACTTACAAGCAATAAAAAATAAACTTAACCAAAGAAAAACCAGTTCAGGTTGTGAAACCAGGAGTGAGAACACCAGGAAATGTATGAAGATTGGAATGAGAGATTACTGTAAGTGCCGAGGTAGAGGTACTTATTTCCCGAGACTCGCCCGATCCGCGCCTCCCAACGCCCATTATGATGGTGTCTGTCAAGAAACAATTTCAGCACCACCCACCGCTAAAATCCAGTCTCATTAGATCAACAGGAAAACCTACTTGGCCACGCCGCGGAACTTGGAAACCCCTCTCGAGAACCCGCTGCTGCGCCTCCTCAATGTACCCAAGTACTCCTCCCTGCTCAGTTTCTGCATCTCCTCCTCAATCTCCTTTTTGTACATTTCAATCTACCCAACCAAAAGTAGCATTGAATATTTGAAATTGATGCTTCTTTTTTTTAATCCAATTTGTTTGTTTTCTTCTAATGAGCGATCATACCGGAAAATTCAAAGCCGTCTCTGGTCCCCAGTATTTGATGGCTGCGAGATCATAAGTCTTGGCTGCAGCTTCCTCGTTGTCATACGCACCTGAAACATGCACAAACCAGTCTCACATTCCCAATGCAAGTTCTAAAATGTGAGCATTATTGGAATGGACTAAAAATAGAGGCGAATCTGGACATATGTTACCCAAATAGACTGCAGATCCGGAATGTGTGAAATTGTCACAAATGCAGCACAGCAGCAACGCCAGCATCAAGAACAAGCACAAAACAGAGCATGAGTAAAATGAAACACGACATAAAAAAATTTATGATTTGTTGTGTGTTTGTCGAACAAGAATGCAATGCAGATCTTGTGGGAGGTTTTAAAGGGGAGCGGAGACGACCTTGGCGTCCTTTCTTGATTTGCATTGTGTTCCATGTGTCCTTGTCCCAGAGATGAGCTTCAAATCTGCCGGTCCATCTGTGTCTGTGATGCATCAGTCCCAGACACCCACCCACATTTCAGATTCTCAATGGGAGCAGAGTTAATACGAATCCGAATCCGAATATGACATGCAGAGGCAGAAGAGAGGAATATATACCTTGTGACGCCTCGGTAGACAGAGCTTCTGGCAGGCGGAGCTTTGGCAGCTGGGGCCTTCCTGGGCTTCTTGGTGATGGGTGGCTTAGAATTGGATTCGACGGATGTGATGGAGGATGAGTCGGAGGAAGTTGAGGTGGTGGAGGAGGAGGAGGAAGAAGAAGATGCAGCAGCTGCTGCTGCAAATTTCCTCTTCATGGAAAATGGTGCTCTGTTTTGCAGGAGCAGGAGAGAGAAGAGAAGATGCTCGAACACAGTGAATGAGCAGGGACGACAACCTTGTTGTGGTTCACTAACGAATGACTCGTTCATGTCTTAAGTACGTCGAGTAAGAGGACAAATAATTTAATAATTTAATTTTAAATTTAAATAAAATTATAGTCAGATTCAATTTGTTATAGTATTCATTAGTGATTTACACTCGAAACCGGATGACCATTTTCTAATTGATAGCACTGAATATAATTTAAATTTCTTTATATTTTCTGTAAACCAAACAGAAGAATTAGTATCAATTTTGAAACGAAAAATGTAAATCTGGATTTATTGGTTTAATTTTTATTTTGTTTGAAGATGGGAGTGTGTGTAAATGGAAAGAAATAGAAAAGTGGGTTTGGTTACCGAACAGGCGACGTGGAGTGTAGGAGGTGGTAACCAAAATTGGGATGAGTTACTTCGTACTATGCTTTATTAAGCTCATGCCATGCGTTGGAATAAATAAACTTTAACATCTCATTCAAGTTCCACATATGAATTTCAGCACCCAACTCGTCAAATTATGAAATGATTTGAAATAAAGTAGTTAGTAATTCTTTAGCAAAAGTATAAACGTAATAGTCTCTCCGTCCGCTAATGCATACTCCTCTGTCCTCTAATACATGTCGTTTACGGTTAATTTGAGTAGATTAAGGTGAAGTTAATGCTAGCGGTTGAACAAATTTAATAGGTAGGTGGTTAACATTTTTTTGAAAAAGTTCGTGCAAAAAGTAAAATTGGTAGATGATTATTGGTGAAGAATGTATTCTTTATTGATTATGATAATGAAGTGATTAATGTTTGACATTTTAAGGTAGTTGTTGATATTAAATACGCATTGAAAATTGATAAGTGACAAGTAAAAGTGGACAAAAAAATTCGGTTAAGTGACATGTAAAAGAGGACAGATGGAGTATCGTTTAAGGTTAATTTGAATAGATTAAGGTGAAATAAATGCTAGCGGTTGAACAAATTTAATGAGTAAGTGGTTGCCGTTTTTTTTTAAATTTGTGCAAAAAATAAAATTGGTAAATTATTATTGGTGATGAATAATTTTTTATTAATTATTATAATGAAGTGATTAATGTTTGAAGTTTTAAGGTAGTTGTTGATATAAATACATATTGAAAATTGTTAAATGATAAGTAAAAATGGACAAAAAAATTTGGTTATGTGACATGTAAAAAAGAGGACAGGGGGAAGTAAGTAGTAAGTGATTAAGGGCAATTTGGCATTAAAAAGAGAGTATAATGGTAAGGGCAATGTCATTGAAAAGTATGAACACTTTTAACTTATGCATGATAATTAATTCACCAAATCTATATATATAACAGAATAGGATTGGGAGCGTCGCGACGCTATCGGTCGGTTCGGTTTGTAACAGGCCGGTTCAGTTCTATTTGAAATCGGTCGGTTTGGTTCGTTTGAAATGTTAAAAAATTGTTCGGTTTGAAACGGTCGGTTCGGTCCGGTTTGAAATATTAGTTTAAAACCGGTCGGTTCGGTTTGAAATGTTAAAAAATTATTCGGTTTGAAACGGATCGGTTCGGTCCGGTTTGAAATGTTAATGGTTCGGTTACGGTTTCAAAATTTAAAAAATCGATAATTAATAATTTGATTTGGCTTTTAATTTTTCTCGAACGAACCGAACCCGTCGGATCGACGGGTACCTTTCCTTGTATCTAAATATTTGATTATTTCTAATAGAACGGTTATCAGGCTGGAGAATTAAAAACGTGATAATTAGTTTATCATTAATATATCAAATATCACATTTGAAAAAAACATATGATAATTAATTATTTTATATATAAATTTTTACGTTTGCAATTATGAAACGAAGTGATTAATCTGTACAGACAAGCTGTTCTCTTTCAAAATGCCACAAATCATTCTCATATCACAAGAAAATTATCAAATAAAATTTATATCATACAAGAAGTTATTTACCCCATAGCCGAGCAAGAGACAGAAGTGACTGATACTTATCCGTGTGACGAGTGTGATTTGATTTTCACCTAAGCCAAGTTCAAATTAATATAATTAAAAATATGAGAGAGTAATTAAACACTAAAAAACAAAATTATGAAACAGAATTTGGGTTTGTATTGGAAGAACAAGTGCGCTTCAGTAATTTTTTTGGCATTTAATATGCTGATGTGACGATATAAGTTTAGAGTTGGAAGGTCACGTGATGAGGTGAGGGGAACTCATTTTGAGTTTTCTTTTTCGAAATTAATTTTTCCGGAATGATATTCTTTGAAAAAAATTTATCAACGTGGCTTACTTTGAGCGAATTGCAGTGAGTACACTGATGGACAAGATCCAATCTAAAATTGGATTTAGCCTAAGCTCCACGAAGGTTCGATATTAAATCCTATACTAGTTTGAAACTGGATATTAAAGGCTATCCAATTTGAAATCGCGGTTGCTATTAAACTTTGTATCGATTTTTCGTCCTTTGATTTCACCGGCGTAACTCCTTCCGGTAATGCTTCATCTTCAACATGAACCACAGCTGTCGAACCAGTCCCGAAAAAGGCGTTGACAGCCACCAGGGGTGGTGGCCAAATGACAAAGAATCTCATCCGTGTTTCGCAAGGTTATGGATTTGAAACCTCACGTTAGTGGTTGGGTGCGAATATACTTTCTTTATATTTATTATAGAAAATAAAGGCATTGACTATCTCCGCAACCATCGCGTCCGACGTTGATTATGAATTTCTCAAGAAAGAGCCGCCATATGCTGGCCTGTTAGAGGAGATTATCCACGACTTTGTCCCGCTACCGCAGTTGAGAAATCCTCAAGTCGACAATTATGATGCTTCAATCTTTAATCCACGTAGTGTCAATATTTAAATCGCGGCGTCTCTGGGTTGTTACAATCGGTGATTATGGGAGTTCCGGGATGATGGTGCTCGACGGGGGATTTGAATTTCAGAGGAGTTAGTTTATCCTCTGGGGTTTTTAGTTTAATGATGTGTTTCAAACGGGTGAGCATTGATTTTCTTCAAAACAGCTCATTTTCCTTATGATCTTCAAAACAACTTCAAAACAGCATTGATTCAATCTCAAACTGGTACATAATTTAATATCCAATTGCCATTTGATACGGTGACTCAGTTTCACACTGAGATTTTTTCATTTGTGTATTGACCGAGCTGCACAGTCAGCACTTATATCGAGACCCAGTTTCAAAGAGAAATCAACCGTCAATTGAAACTGTGGGTTCGCTAAAAGTAAGTCATTTTGACAAACTTTTTAAAAAATGTAATTTGGAAAAAATTAGTTTCGGAGAAGGGAAAAAAAAAATCTCATCTCATTTCAAGTTTTTTTATTTCTAGTCTTTTCTACTCCTACTTGAATCATCCACAACTCTTAACGCTTTTTATGAGACTACCTTTCTACGAAAAATATTCAGAATATTTTTTAAAAAAATATTTTTCTGGTTTATCTTAGTTGTAAAATTACAATCTTCCATATGAAAAATATTTTTGTTTTAAGATTAGATAATTCGAAAATGATTTTTTAGTGATTTTGATTGGGAAATATATATATGTATATATATAGGGTGCGAATCTGTTAAGAACCTCATGTATTTTACGCGCTGCGAACCCCCTAATCTTCATCTATTTCTGCTCAAATTCGTCCAGATGCCGCCAAGTGTCCACTCTCGATGCACGAGGCAAATTCTTGTGTACTCCGGGAGTACCTACTCCCTCGCGCGACGTCGTTTTCATTTTAATCAAAACGACGTCGCTTCATTCAATCATTTCGTAGCTTCATTTCATATATCACCAAAACGACGTCGTGTTTTGTGTTTAACGGTAATATGAGTTAAATCCCATTATTCATCAGAAACTTCTCGATATTCACCAGAATTGCTTATATATTCATCAAAATTGCTTATATATTTATGAGATTATTTTGGGGTCTAAATTTATTTTTTTACTTCCATATTCACCAGAAATGTGGAGATATTCCCCATATATATTTATATATTCATCAGAATTTCCACTGTATTTATCAGATTATTTTTGGCTTGTATTAATTAGTTTTGCTTATATATTCATCAGAAATGTATTGATATTCACTAGAAATACATATATATTCATTAGAAACTGTATTTATCAGATTAGTTTTTGGTTTGTATTCTTTAGTTTTGCTTCTATATTCATTAGAAATATTTCGATATTCACCAGAAATGCTTATATATTCATCAGAATTTGTCCTATATTTACCAGATTATTTTTTAGGTTGTATTCATTAGTTTTGCTTCCATATTCATCAGAAACTTCTCGATATTCACCAGAAATGCTTATATATTCATCAAAATTGCTCATATATTTATCAGACCATTTTATGGTCTTAAATTCATTTTTTACTTCCATATTCATCAGAAATGTCTCTATATTCACCAGAATTGATTATATATTCATCAGAATTTGCTCCTATATTTATGAGATTGTTTTATGGTCTTTATTCATTTTTTTTTGCTTCCATATTCATTAGAAATGTCTCAATATTCACCAGAAATTCTTATATACTCATCAGAATTTCTCTTATATTTACCAGATTATTTTTTGGCTTGTATTTATTAGTTTTGCTTCCATATTCATCATAAATGTCTCGATATTCACCAGAAATGCTTACATATATATTCATCAGAATTTCTCTTATATTTACTAGTTTATTTTTTGACTTGTATTCATTAGTTTTGCTTCCATATTCATCAGAAACTTCTCGATATTCACCAGAATTGCTTATATATTTATCAAAATTACTTATATATTTATGAGATTATTTTGTGGTCTAAATTCATTTTTTTTACTTCCATATTCACCAGAAATGTCGAGATATTCACCATATATATTTATATATTCATCAGAATTTCCACTGTATTTATCAGATTAGTTTTGGCTTGTATTAATTAGTTTTGCTTATATATTCATCAGAATTTCCACTGTATTTATCAGATTATTTTTTGGTTTGTATTCTTAGGCTTTGCTTCTATATTCATTAGAAATGTTTCGATATTCACCAGAAATGCTTATATATTCATCAGAATTGGTATATACATATATGAATTAGTATTCATCAGAAATGTTTCTGGTGAATATCGAGACATTTCTAATGTATATATAAACAAAACTAATGAATATAAGACATAAAATAATTTGTAGAAGAAACAAAACTAATGAATATCGCATCAGTTCTGATGAATATGGAAGCAAAACTAATGAATAAGAGACAAAAAATAATCTGTTAAATACAGTGAAAATTCTGATGAATATATAAGCATTTCTGGTGAAGATCGAGACATTTCTAATGTATATAGAAGAAACACTAATGAATACAAGGCAAAAAATAATGTGATAAATACAGGAGAAAATCTGGTGAATATATAATAATTTCTGATGAATATCGCATCAGTTCTGATGAATATCTGTTAAATATACTTTATTAAATACTTGTTTACACAACTTAATCAGGAAACGACGCCGTTTGATATTAAAATGGAAACGACGTCGTACGAGGGAGTACCTACTCCCGTACCACAGAAGAGTTATTCATTATCAATTGAACCTCATTATATATATATATAGGGGAAGGATCCGTTGAGAACCTCCTTACGTTGAGAACTGTTGTGGACAATTCTGGACCAATCATTTTTACATGAAACAACAATGTATTAATTATATGGTTTTCTTTTAAAAGTTTATTTATCATGCTTCATTAATTATATGAGATTCAATCTAAATTTACATACCATATGAGATTTTGTTTTCTAATTTACTGATTGTTTTAATTTTTTATTCTAATTTTTTGGATTTTGAAGCTTCAGATAGTGAACATCTGCAGTGAACTGATGTTCACTGTCAAAAGAATTTATCCAAAATTATAAAAAAATCAAAAAAGCAATAATTTTCAAAATTTATAAACATGTTCACCATTCAAAATATGTATAAAAATGGTGAACATCATATATATTACAAAATGTTCATTGTCGAAACTCCATTTATTCTGTACATTCAAAATAAACTCCACTCGTTCCAAAATGATGAACATTTTACAGTGAACATATTCACTATCGAAACTCCACTCGTTCTGTACATTGTAAAAACTGTTCATTGTCAAAAAAATTTACCAAACTATAATAAATACCCAAAAAGTTTATGTTCGCTGTTCACCCAGAAGTATGTTCACTGTTCACTGCCTACACATCTTTGTATGACATTTCATCAAGCAGCTCGCGTGTAACTTCAAACCACCCACATTCCAAGCATCAATCATCTCCTCCTTCTTTGCTTCATCTGTAACTTTAGTTTTAATTTCAGAATCATCCATTTCCACAAAATAGAACAATCCTAGTTCACCATACACCACCTGTGACGGATGCAACTATAATGAAGCGAAAGCTCCAACATATCTATTCCAAACTCAAAAGCACAAAAATAAGATTTGAATTAAATCTTTACGACAACAAATTGTTTTGGGTAATGATTGTTTGTCAAAAGTTACCAATTCGATGGTGATCAGACGAGCTTTGTTGGACGAGAGAGGGACGCGCTTCGCAAGACGAGAGAGGGATGAGCTTTGCAAGACGAGAGAGGGACTCCAGCTGCCGGACGACCTACTAGGGTTTGAGGTATGGATTGGTTGTTACACGTACAAAATTGGGGTAAGGAAGAGAAAATATTAAATATATGATTGGAATATATTTCTCTTGCTAAATTAATTGAGATTTTGAAAAAATACGTTACTATATATAAATTAGTAAAGCGTAATAAATAAACTAAAAAGAAAAAATATCTTAAACAAAACACGGTCGTTTCACACACAGAATGATTGGTCCAAAACTGTCCACAAAGTTCTCAACTTAAGGAGGTTTTCAACTGATCCACCCTCTATATATATATATATATATATATATATATATATATATATATATATATATATATATATATAGGGTGGATCAGTTGAGAACCTCTTTAAGTTGAGAACCTTGTGGACTAACGTGGACCAATCATTTGTACATTAAAACGACCGTGTTTTATCATATGGTTTCCTTTTATATGTTTATTTATGATACTTTATTTAATTATAAAATTTAATAAGTTAACGTATATCTTAAAATCTTTCCACCTCAATTTGGAAAGAACAAATTTCTCAATTATGTAATTAATTTGATCATTAAACCACCCTCTCCAGAAACCTTCTCTCCCCAATTAGAAAAAGAGAAGAAACTTCATATCCCCCTCTATTCACGATTCACTGACTCACATCCTCATATTTCCTCATCTTCATCTCCCCCTATACAAATTCCCACAGATAATCGATTCCCAATCCCGCCCAGCAACTGCTCCCTCCCATAATCGGCCAAGCAAACATCTTTCTCATCTACCTTCACCGCCTTCTCTTCACTCCACCCACCACTAGAGATCTGGACGATTTGAGTCGTTGAAGTCGCGCTACCAAAGCCACGCCGCCGCCTTTACGCGACCAGATCCGGCCACTATCTGTCTAATCTAGGCCACAGAGAGTCACTGAGCCAACCACCTTCATTAACCTTTATGCTTTTGATCCTACCCAACGAACTCCTTTGTAGCGCCTTCACCGTCTCCGCTTGGATCCAGCAACATCAAAGGTACCATCTTTACGTTCCACTTGGTCTTCTCTAGTTTAATTTATTTTACCTTTTGTTTTTCTTAAAAAAGAAGATTGTGTACGAGTTGGTCAGCCAATTTTGTCAGGCTTGATATTCAATCTTCGAATGGTAGAATTTGATACATTTAGTTCATTGTGGTGTTCTAATTCTGGTCTTATTCCAGGGAAAATTAATCGGTGTTTTTTTGAGCTCGGGTTCACCATTATTCTACATGGGCTTTGTTTGGTGAACAAATATTCACTGTGATTATTATTTTCATCATTATTTGTATATTTGAACAGTGAACATGGTTTCAGATTATGAAATTACTAAATTTTTTATTTTTCATGATTTTAGATAATTTTTGACAGTGAACATCTAAGCTAAAAAATACACAAAGTTAAGTTTCAACACCAATGTTCACTACAACAATAAAAAAAATTGTACAAGTTCACGAAGTTGTGAGGCTTGGTTTGGCTGACCTTTTAATCGGTGTTTTGTGAGCTCAGGTTCACTATTACTGTACATGGACTTGGTTGGTGAACAAATATTCACTGTTATTATTGTGTTCATCATTATTGTATATTTGAATAGTGAATATGGTTTCAAATTATGAAATTACTAAAATTTGATATTTTTTATGATTCTAGATAATTTTTTGATAATGAACATCTAATTTATAATGTACATAAAGTTGGGTTTTGATACCAATGTTCACTACAACTATAAAAAAACGGTTGTACAATTTCAGGAAAAAATGTTCGCTATCAAAAATAAAAAAATCACTATCTACTCATTATTTTAAAAAATAATAATAAAAAGTTAAAAAAGTAACTCAAAAAAATATGAAAAGATTCACTATCTGAAAATTCAGAAAATTTGAATATGTCACGGTGAACATTGATTCAAAACTTTGAGCACTTTCCATATTTGTCACATTTAATGAGTGTTAGATAATTAAATAAAGCATAAGAAATAAACTTTAAAAAGGAAACAAAATGAATGGTCCAGAATTGTCCACAAGGTTCTTAATATAAGGAGGTTCTCAACGGATCCCTCCCCTATATATATATATATATATATATATATATATATATATATATATATATATATATATATATATATATATATATATCATAAGGCTCAAAATGAAAAGTAAATACAATTCTTAAATGAAATTTTAAAGAGAAAATTTCATTTTTGAACAATTAGGAAGAGAAAACTTTAAAAAATAATTTTAAATAGTTAAAAAATAGAAAATATCATAAGGTCTCATTTGGATGATCGATACCTTAACCCCTTGAGTTCCTTCCAAGCCTCATAAATAGTATTTATGGCAAAAAGTTGTCTCTTTGGTTCCATCATATATTCTTCTAAGTGTTGATTTTGTATACCCCTCATTGAATTTTGTTATGCTTTTTATGTCACTATGTTCCCTCAAGATCAATTAAGAAAAGGGACCGTACTCTTCTTGGAGGTGTCATCCAATTGTATGACCTCTAATTATGTTGTATATGCCTAATAAAATTGTTGATATCTCCTGCAATGCGCGTTCCCTTAAACTTCTGGAGTCTTATCATGTCTTAGACCTTCAAAGTCTCTGACACATTATGAACCACTTCCACCATGCGTGATACATCTCATACTAGCCAAATCGACATTGGCCTAATCCATAAAAGCGTCCAGTTCCACTTGAGTGATCAAGCTATCCACCACATCTTTGTCGCTCTTCCCTCTCGTCCCGTCATAATTTATAGTTTGAAGTGTAGTGTTTCCATGTTGAAATAATTTGTCTTCTAGTTCCGTCGCAGATGAATTTAGTTAGTTTCATATGGTGCCCATTTTGAGGTCGACAACTCCACTTGTATATCGACTTTCTCATTCAAAGTTTTCATGTTACTCTCGCACATCCCAATACGGTGCAACGCTTCAGCAATTCTCATATCCAACTTGATGAACCGAACATCTATAGATGGACCGGACTTGTCTCTTGATGGCTTTTGATATTCTTCACTGTAGTCCTTCCACAAGTCCCACTTCCAGTTTCCATGATGAGTTAAAAAAAACTCGGATACCACCTGTCAAGAATTCACGTATTAAATCACTAATCCATGAGGTGCTTTACTAGAATTTTCCTGAACTCGAACCTAAGCAAAAATCTTTCTCCAAATGTATATTTGAGACAACAAGAAAAAATTTGGAGAGTGAGAGTGACTTTTATTATAGAGAGATAAATAACTCTTAAATGCTTTGAAACAAAACTCATCCCCTTACATATACAACCATACTATCAATGGACAGTGAAGATTTCTTCAATACTACGGCTAAGATTCGTCTATTTATTATAATGTTCCTACGAAATATCACACTCTTGTGTAAGTTTTTGGAGAGTGGTCTTGTGTATCTTTCCCTTTGACCTCTAATGTGGGGTTGATTCAGGCTTGTCCTTCCATCCCATCCAGCCTCTTACGTGGATTTCATTTGTGCCTTTCACATGGGTTACATTCGGGCTAAATGTTAGATAGCTACACTTAATCTTTTTAGACATGTTATAATCTGATTCATATCTTATCATTTGCATTCCAGCTTTTGATATATCGGTGACACTTTGTACACTTAAAATGAAAGAGAGGTATAAATCATGAGACTGAGTTTCTGCAATTGTTATAGGATGACAATAGATTTGTTTCTGGCGAAAGCCTGCATACAAGTCCATCAGAGCCTTCACCAACACGAGTTGAGGGCTTGAAGCGTCAAAAAAGCTGTTAGTGGCTTTTGTTTGCTCCTCTAGCTAGAATGCTCGATTAGATGAGAGGGAGGCTGTGTGATCCTCCCTTCATCAATTCGGTTATATGCTTTGAGAAAGGTAGGACAGAGGCCAAGTAAAAGAAGCAAGTTGAGTTTAACAAAATCGAGTTAACGTGCATCCAAACACTACTTTGCAGAATTCATCATTAAAAACTTCTCTTCCATTCATCTAGTTTTAGGGTTCTTAACATTCTATGGTAAAATTTTCGAAAATTTAACAAAGGAAACTGCCCAGAATCTATGCTGGATAAGCAGTTGTTAGAGTGAGGCACGATTTTGGTCTTTGAACCCTTTTTAAGACATCCTTCAAGATCTCCCATTAACAGGTTTGACGACAGGTTGAGAAAAACAAACTCACGAATATAATGTTGGGTTGTATTATCTTCCAAACACACCACCATGGAAACTGTCCAGGCTGGAGATGCATACATCTATGGCAGCAGTCCACCGGGATAGAGTGAAGGAAGCAGATGAAGAAGAATGTGAAGTTACAGTGTTGGTATGTGTGTCAGACAAACCGTCAAATACAACAAAATCATGCAGAAACCCACAGTGTATTCATCTCTTCAGTAATTTCTTCTCAGTCTCCGTAACGCCATAAGATGGTCTTGAAGACTAGCACACAATAACTCTGCGGCATAAATGATCAATGTGAAACAAAATGTAAATGACAATAAGAGTCTACTATGTGCAAAGTTGCAGGAATTCCGACTGTCTTCAGTGATACAAAACACACATTATTCGGAGCCGCTCTGACTAGAAGTTGTCAGGTAATCCCAGAAAACAAATCTGTTTCACACTTTTTGCATTTCATGGTATAGTAATATACAATGTTATGCATGTGTGAATAGTATCTAATAAAACTCAAAATCTGAGTATAATAGCCGGGCTGCACTGGAAGCCAAACTCTACAGAAATTGTATCAGATGCTTCAGATCGAATACCATTTGGTTGCCCATCCAGATAACTTGGTGTCATCACTCTAAACAACAAATTTACCAAGGTAGTCAATTCTATGATTAGCATAATCATCGAAACCATATCAAGACAAAAAATTGATAAGATCATATATTAACATGAAACAACCATCACTACTTTACTAGTACTTAAATAAGCAGAATCACGGTCAAATATTAACATGAAAAAGCCATCACCAGTACTTCAACAAGTAGAATCACAATCAGGACTGACATGAGAAAAATGAACTAATAGGACATACAACTATGTAAGTCACAGACTAGAATAAGCAGCAAGCACTGGCTTCCACCACTGATACAATAAAGTTCCGCCTCTAGTTACTTTAATAAACAAAGGACGTGACTTTAATAGATAGAGGTGTTGATACATTGCTATGTCATGAATGCTGGAATCTCGAAATAAGCCACAAGATGGACAACAACAAAGAACCAGAATCCAATACGCACTAGGTCATGTAAAAAAAATTGTTTCAGACAAAAATTATCAGAAAAGCCATCAACAGTACTGTAATTCAGAAATATAACCCTTGGAGTTTGGAAATTGCAAGTTTCATAGTCATAGTTGGACCCTATTAAATTTCACCTATGATTTCTAAGCTTAAGACTGAGACGAATAGGACCAAATATGGACATTCATTTAGGATCAAGAAGAAAGCTGTGTTATCAACTTCCGAACAACTTATTACATTTATATAAACAATGTTGGATGGACTTGCCACAACTTGTGTCAGTCTTCAACTATGTACTTATTTCTCCTGGCCCCAAACGCAATCCGCTGGTAACAATTGAAAAAGACAGATCAGCAGAGCCGAACACTACACAAATCTAAATTGCATAAAATGATGTGAAGAAAAAAAATCACTGAATGTCACAGTTATTAACTGAAAATATTTGGGTGTACGCTTTCAACCCTGTCAGGAAACGTATGTATGTGGGCCTGGTTGACCCACTGGCAGGGATTCCCCTAATGTTTGGAACAAGATACTCCGCAACCTGTATCACCCCAAGTCATAGTAAAACATGTTATGCAGTATATTCAACTAAGTAAAAGCATGTCACCACTCTGGAGAAAATTTAAGTTCTACCACTTCTGGTCAAGAATTAAGATGTATCCCTTACCACTTCAGCAGGTTCTGCAAGAACATTGATGAAAAATTTCGCCTGAGAATTTAGAAGGATTCAGTTAAAAGCATGCCGTTAAAAGAAAAAAAAGGATAACATGTAATGATCTAAAAACCTGTTTTGTATTGGCACCAGACATCAGAAGATCAGTGGTCACCATCCCCGGCTGTAGCAAGGCATAATGAGAATAGTGAGTGAAATGTGGAAACATCAAGTTTCCACAAAATAAGCTCTAGGAGACAGTTTTTATAAAGATGAAGGATCCATATAAACATACCGATAAATTGTGAACCACAACATTTTTAACATCCTGCATTCGCAATTCGGCCTGTAAAAGGTTCACGAATAATTTTGAACTCATCATGTCATCTGGATAAAATCCTATATAAAACACCTTAACAAGCTTAAGAGTGAAGTCTGCAAGTAGTCTGAAAATAAGAATGATGACTGACTCACTACAAAAATGCATATAGATAGACGAGATAGGGAATGCAATCACTGAGTCAACCTCTCTCAAATCTTGTTAGCAGTATAACTTTACATTAAGTTATTGCCATGGACAACATCATCACTTACAAATTAGAAAATTTGAATTTAC
This sequence comes from Kalanchoe fedtschenkoi, assembly GCA_002312845.1. NCBI lineage: Eukaryota > Viridiplantae > Streptophyta > Magnoliopsida > Saxifragales > Crassulaceae > Kalanchoe > Kalanchoe fedtschenkoi. Next base: position 4,233,017 of record NQLW01000053.1, on the reverse strand, counting down.
TTGCACGTTTTCCCCCTATTTCTATGATAAGTATAAAATAGTGTTACCTGTAATGATTTTGTCAAATGCACCACACTGCGCTTTGTTGCTCCGTATGCAGCAAATCTAACAAGAAAAAAGGTGTAGAAGGCCAAGGTTTTAGGATGAGCATTCACAATGCCAGTAATAGTAGGTAATGAAGCTCAAGCGAAGAGCTCAGTCACAATCCCTGTCATGATGAAGAGTGCAGACACTGATAAAGACAAACCTAGGGGTTGGTCTTCCATCTGAACCAGCTCCATCAATATTGAAAATATGACCTCCACGAGGTTGGTTTATCATCATCTTCATGGCCTACAGAAGATTTCTTTATGAACATCAGCTGCAAATGTCATTTCCAAGAGGCTTTAAAAACATGTTACCTCTCGACAGCATATCATCAATCCAAGGGTGTTTGTTGTCACAACTTCACTGCATAAGATTTATGGAACTTCATAAGAGACAGAAGAATATTTGAACCATGACGAGTGAGAAGTTTGCTCAAGAAGCTCACATAAGATCTTCATCGGAGGCCTCTGCTAATGGTTTGTAGCTGTATGCATTTGACCCTGCATTGTTAATCTGCATCACTTTTTTTAAGAGATCAGGTAAACCAGATGAAGGGATCTCAACAGCTAATAAGAATGCTTACTGCTCAGTAGATAAATGGAAGCATACCCAATGAGTAAACTAACACAGAATAGAACAGACAGCTTATACAAACAACATATAGCTTATGAAGAGCAAACATGTTCTTTCAACTTGCATGTTGACATTAAATTTGTTGTAAGATTGACAATTGAGATGTATATCATCAGGTTTATAGTTCTACTTAAAGCTGTAGCCATGATCTCCAGCTATTTAACAAATGTAGGATCTGTTCCATGTGTATAACTGCAAAATGCCGAGATGCCAACAAATGCAGATAAGCTGCTTCAGGAAGTATTTCAAGCTACACCTGTAGTACTCATAATGTAAGAATTCATTGCCGAATAGAATATTGCATCGATATAACTCTTTACATATAATCAGATATTCAGTAACCCACTCATTTCATCCAACTTTCAAACTATTCATCAGAATTTATGGCAGACTTCTTAACTAACTATTTGGAACATGTTCATAACTACAAACCATGGAGCTTCCAACAGCACACTTGAAATGATAGCTGCCCAAATACAAATGATAGTCCTAATGCCTAGTGAGATCTTTTTATACAACTGGCGAAGGTCGTAGTATTAGCATAAGAAAATGAGGGGAAACCTACTAATTGATTATCGCAATTATGCCAACTGTAGTTTTAATATATCCACCAGATAAGAGAACATAAGCAGTTACCCATATATCAACGTGTTTCAGATTTTTCTGTGCGTATGCAACTAAGCTTTTAACGTCCTGTCCGTTTCTAACATCACAAGTAGTGCCCTGTAAAGAGTATAAATGAGAAACATTCATCTTAATGAAGATTGAAGAAGCAGCAATGAACTAGGTGGTGATGTAAAGGTAACAGACACAAAGGGAGAAGTGAAAGAAAAATATTTTAAATAGCAGTAAGTGATGGATAAAGCTGGTACCCACACATGCTGCTCCCCAAATTCATTCCTTAAGCTGCTAACAGCTTCTTGAACTCGTTCAGCTGTGTAAAGACAGGTAGGTGACATAGACAGATATCAGCTACGGAACATGTGTGATTTGAAGCACATTCTGTTTTTTTTGGAGATAAGGAAAACGAAGGTACAAGTAAGAAGATGGAGTTGTTACCTGATCTTGAACAAACAATAACATTGTCCCCAGCTTTAAGAAACTCTCTAGCAAGCGCATACCCAATTCCTGCAGGATGGTTGCAACACGAGCACAAAAAAAGCTTCTTCATAAAAAAAAAATGTTTCAACTCATCAAGCTTTCGACTCCACCTGGAAACCCACTTGAATGAATTCTCCAGAAATCTAAAAAGTAGGAGTGGGTACCTTTGGTGGAGCCAGTAATGAGCACATTGTAGGGCGGCAGCATTGGGCGTGTTTCCAGTTTGACCTCGGGCTTGGCATCCACGCCGGAAGCTGCGCATGTGTGGCGCACGTGAAGCTTGCGAGGGGAGGAAGATGATGATGGTAATGGTGGTGAGTATGAGGAGTACGAGGAGGAGGCGTGGCGGTGGGTGAGGAGTGGAAGTGGGGGAGGGAGGAGAAATGGATAAGAGGGAGAGTAACTGACGGGTGTGTAATAAGAAACGGCCATTGGAGGCAGCAGCGAACACGAGGCGAGATGATTCGATTCGATTTTGGTTGCTCTTGTAAGAAAACAGAAACAGGCCAATTTTATATTAATATAATCCGTCTTTCGTTGTTGATGAGGCGTGCACGAGGCAAAGCCGCAATTTGGGGGTTTTCTTTCTCCACCATCCACGGCTTCGGGAAATGTCGCGAACTCTTTTTTTTTTATTATTATTATTATTATTATTTCTTTTTTTAATCATCACTTTATTAAGATTAGAAATGACTGAAACGCCTACAATAAACACGATTCAAGTTCTAAACAGACATAAGTGAGACTCTTACAGGCAAAAGTATGAAGCACTTAGGACCTAGACTAGGACAAATTGCCTATATGCTAGAACCAAGATAACATACAAAACTACTATAGGAGACTACGCCCAGAATAATCATCTTGCGCCATGAGGAGGGAGGTCTCCCTTGGCAGATTGGCATACTGGGACCCGTGAGCTACTTCACCCTTATAATGCTCTTATCCAGCAGGCTTCGCGCCGCTACATTGCAGGACATGAGTCGCTGCACTCTAGATATGCCTCGGATCCAATTTTAGATTCCCATTGGATTTCCACACTAGAAGCATCAATATGACACACCATTCTTTTAACTAATCTCAATAAGTTTGGAATTCCACCCAGCTCTCTATCATTTAGGAAGCTGATCCGGACTGTTGAAATGAAGTTACAAGTTGGGCTTCTAATAAGCGCAACTACCATTTTGGGATGTAGAGTTTGAATGGAGGAGCGATGAGACAAACTTAAACTATTCAAATTCCAATGATTTTTTCAGATATGATTGTTTGTCACTCAGTGTTGTCATGTCTATGATATAGAGGTTTATAAAAGAAATGTTCACAAAAATTTTGAAGATTATTTCTTAGAGGGTATCTCATGTGCGTAGTTGTAGGTACCATTTGATAAATGCATTTTTTTCCATAATGTTTGATGAAAAATGAGTTAATATATTTTGACGTGAGTTTTGCTGCTGAAAATATATTGGCGAATTGCAGCTGTAAGTTTTTTACTTAGGAAGGATTTTCGATCATTCATTCATTGAGAATTTAATATTGATCGTGTTGCAAGAATACCAGATGCATATATTTTAAAAATGTGGAAAAATACTATAAGAAAGATAGTTCAATATGTTTCCAAAATGATGGTGAATTTGAATGGTGGACATTTATGAATAGTTCCATTGAGTCATATTTTTGAAGAATTGGTATGATTTATAAGATTAATTCTCTTATTATAAGAACAATAATGTTTATTTGGTGTTTCCAAGAACATTAATGCCTATTAAAATATCACTCAGCAATTTTTTTATATCACATTCAACCAATCTCGTGGAATCTTCACACTTGGTTGGTTGAGTTGCCACGGTAAGTAACTTACTCTAGAGTTCTCAATCTCCTCTCTAACTTAGATTTGGAGACTTGCATTAACTATAGCCTCTTAGTCATCGAAATAATTACTTTGTCTTTTGGATCTAATAAAAGCGATGACAGTGATCCTTTCAGACACTATTGTACATATAAATTTTAGTTTAAGTTGGTTATGTCATTTTGTCTACCTATTGTACTTGGTATTACTTATATTTACAATTGTTGTTTTACTATCACAATGTGCATAGATGGGTGGAATCAACTTGTTAACAAAGGGTATGTCAACCATACATCTAAAAAACCATTTACCTTCCACCTCAGTGGTGTCCAAAGTACATAACTTGACTTTAAAAACTGAGCAAGTTATCAAACTCCCCTTATTATACTTTCATGCAACAACACATTTCGCCAAGTAAAACATACATTGCGCGTCCTTTGTGATGAGAGATCATAATTATCCAACTAGCATCACTATATTTCTATAGCAAATCATAAAATCTCTCAATATGCAGCTTAACAAAAACACTATCTAATGCATCCCAATGTGCCTTATCAGAACAACTCATATATCAAGCCACTTTAGAGACCATAAAAGATATGCTTGATCTTGTACAATTTTTTAGATAATGAAAATTTTTAATAGTTTGAGAATATCTCAGTTATGACACGAGAACCCTACTCTTCTTCTTCTTAAACAAGTTACCTAAAGAGTTATAAATTTTAGTGTTTTGATAATCATAACTTTTAATGTTATGTGTCTTAATATAAATACGGGGAACCTCATGCTACTTTAGTCATTCAGGCTATGAAAGATTTGTCTTAATTAGTGCATCTACCACCAAATGAGTTTAGTGTGTCACTTTAAGTTTCTTAATATTCACTCATCTACCTTTTCTAAAGTTGTCTTTTGAGAATCCTAAACTATATGAGACTATTTGTCTACCCACAGACTTTGACAAATTCTATATTATTTGAGTGTGAGATCTCTGGAGTTTATTAAATACAAGTTTCATGATATTTTTCTTTATATGCTATGGTGATAGCATGTCGTGACCAACATGTATTCCTTTTAGAGGTTTTTTTAATTGAGGTGGCAGATTTGTGTGGAAAATAAAATCGCAACTTCAAACTACTATTTTTGATAGGAAAACCATTGTTTGAAATGGCAATTTGTGCAAAAGTTGTTTGTATCCTCAACTAAAAGCATAGTTATCAGAACCGGACCGCAGGCCGAACCGGTCAGGGCCTCGGTTCCTGATTTTCCAGTTGAATCGAAGGTCTGGATCGGTTCGACCGCCGGTCCAATTTGAGGTAAAATTTGTAAAATATGATTATATATTTTGATATTGTGATTAACAGCAAGTTCATTAGTTGGCTTGGTGGAGTGATTCTTTACTAATAATCAAGCCATCTAGAGTTCAAATCTTTGTTTTGCCATATTTTTGATTAAGTTACCATAATTACTTATCAATTATTTAATATGCCTTTAACAATCAATTTATTGCTTGATTACTGTAATAGTAAAACCTGCCGGTTCAATACATGTAAATCGGACCGAAACCAAGTCCGATTCCCGGTCTAATCGGTTTAACCTGCCGATCCAGTCCAGTTTTAATAACATTGACTAAAACCATAATAATATCAATTATCCTATCCAAAATTACATTTTAAAACTAATATTTCATCATCCCACATAACCACCACAATTTTCTTATGCAAATTTAGTTACATTCGTGGTAAACACAAGGCAAACACCTCAATTAAAAAGTATATAAAAAATAATATTGAATGAAAAAAAATAAGAGATAGACAAATGAAGATAGAAAGGTAGTTGAAAAAAAAATCTTTACAGCTAGTTCCATAGAAAATGCATCAATCTCATCTTGTCTGATCAATTTCGTAACAGTGATAATTTACTATAAGCTTATTAGAGAGTTACTTGTCATCAACTTTTAGAGGTGTGAGTAATTTGAGTGCACCAGCAATCCAACTCAAATAAACTACTTTATGTTAGGATAAACTTAATGGGATTGTGTTTTAAATTAAAAGTTTTGGGCTAGGCTGGTCTGTAGGTCAAATAAAATGAATTTGAGTTCACCTAAAAGTGAAGTTAATCCAATTTCATACATTTTTACGTTATATTTATAAAAACTTGTTTTAATTTGGATTGATTAAATGATTAAAAAATACGGGTTGACTTCAACCTAATCCAAATTCAACTTATAATCTAAATTTACACCATATTCGTTATTGCTTTCGGTCGTAACTAATTGATGTTTTATTTCAAGAATGGTTTGCTTATTGATTTTTTAAGCATTACTCATCATCCGTTATCAGATTTTGAATTGAAGGTTACTGGTCAGGGCCAATCCGAAAAAGTAAGACGACTCTACCTTACCATCAAAGGTGAGGCAGCTCCACCTAACGTTACCATGGATAATGCTAACCAAATGGTGATCTAGCCCTGACAAAGATCCCAGCATGGCACAAATGGTCAAGCTTATTCAAAGTTAAACAAAGACTTCCTTTAAAGCCTAACTCAAAGTGGTCAAAGCCTTTAAATGAAGTACTTCATTTGAATTCTTAATACATTTGATTAGAGTTCATACTTGAAGCTACTTAGCCAAATATTGGACTTAGAATTCAAATTTTTAATTTCAGATGCCTTGCCTTGCTCTATATACTAATCTTCTTCTCCCTTTCTCTTGTTTCTGGGCAATGTGGGATGTTAAAACCCTGCTTCCCTATCTTCAATCCCACATCGCCCATATTTAATGTCACACTAGTCTCACAGCTATATAAATTAGGATGTTGTGTACCCTCCAATAAACATATAAGCTTCCAATACATCTTTAAAGAATTTTCTTAAGATGTTTGGAATATGCTTATATTTTATATCTCTTTATGTATGAAGATTTTTAATTTTGAGGCCTTCTTATATAAGAGAATTAGTATTTGAGGGCCTTTTTTATTGATAAATTTGTGATTGGAGGCCTTCCGAAATTGGAGGCCCGGTGCAGTGGCTCCTCTTGTATTGCCTCCGGGCCGGGCCTGTTGCTGGTGCTAAGCTGAACTGATTATCTCTTAGATTTTTAACTTTTGAGTGTTAGGCTGTTGAGTTTAGAGATAGTACAAGAAAAGAAAATGAGATGAAAAATTATTTGAACTTTTATGCTAGATTTGTTTTGAATTGTGTAAGAAAAATTTAATAGAAAATTACAAAAAAATTAAGTAAAATAATGAGCATTTTATCTAATTTTCACAATTTTACATCTGTAATCAAATAAAAAGAAAATGATATGAAATCTATAAAAAATATTTTCATTCCATATAATTTTTCTAATTCAAAGGGTAAGAGTTGAATTGTTTGTTTAAATTATGAATATCTGATTTTATTATCTACTTTTCTTGCTTTAAAATATTAATTAAATGTTTATGATTCATCAAAATCACTAATAAGACAATTAGATTCTAAATTGTTAAGAAAATATTAATTAAATGTTTATGATTCATCTATTTAAGATCATTAATACGACAGTTAGATTCTAAGAGGAGTGTTCCGTTTGAGCATAAATTGTTGATTAATCGTGATAAAAAATATTTTAAGTTAATTTATTATATTTTTTTAATAGAATTATTTTAAATTTATGATGAAATTTACTATAAAAGATAAAAAAAGAATTTTAAATTTTACATTTTATTTCGCATTTTTCATTAAATATAGTTTTTTTTTCCAGATTTTCTATGAAAAACAGCTAATTTATTTATTATTGTTCACCGTCACTTGTTCACTGTCAAAAATTGTTCATTGCGGAAAAATATTTACTGTCAAAAAAATGTTCAGTAAAGAAAAATGTTTACTATCAGAAAAATATTCATTGCAAAACATTGTTCACTACATAAGAGTGAATGTTCATTGCAGATAAATGTTTAATGCAAAAAATTATTCACTCCATAAAAGTGACTGCTGACTGCAAACAAATATTCACTTCAGAAAGATATTCACTTTCAGAAATAAGATTTAATAAAAATAGATCAATTTGAAGTCTTGAAATCAAAACATCAGCCATAGCCATATGGTGCTTTTCTTCTCCAAGCTCGACCGATTATATCAAGAACCCAATTCGGTAGCTCGAGACACTGCCACCGCGGCCACTGCCCTAGAAACTATAAATCAACTTCAGCTCATATTTGTAGCCTGAGACGCCACCGGGTACCTACTAATTGACTAACGCACATCCATGATGAGCGTTGTAGTCTTGTAGTCTAGATCTGTAGCTCGAGACGCATCCATCACAGACAAATAATGAGTTAAATAAGAAAATTGAAAGTAGAAAAGAGAAATAAAAGAAATTGAGTGATTTGTTATTTAATTAGGTAGAAATTTTTGCGGAAGGATATACGTGACCAACTAAATATAATAAAATTATAACATAATAAATAAAGTCAAGACACAGTCATTTTATGTTCAAATTGATTGATCCAGAATTGTCACATTTATCTTCAACTTACAAACAACGTGTTGGCCTAGTGCCTAAAAGCCCCAAAATCACTACCAGATTTCATAGGTTTACCGGTGGAAAATCTAATCGGTAGGTCGGTTAAAAAATTAGTAGCCGTTAAGTTAACCGGTAAAAAATTTATCGGTTAAATTAGAGATGGTATTACCGGTTGAAGCTAATTTACCTGGTTGGGTTGATCCAAACCGGTAAGCCTACCGGTTGGAATAGCTTAGCCGGTAAACCGGCTAGTAAACCGGTCGGTTTATCGGCTAAGCTTGGTTTAGTTGTTAAATTAGTTCGGTTATTTTGGTTTAAATTAATTTTAAGGATTTTACTTAGGTCTAAAATTTTTATGGATTTTATATTTTTAATTGTATATTATATAATATTATATTATATTAGAGTCTAATCTTAATTATTTAATTAATCGGCTATGGTGTAATGGTTATGACAATTAATGATTTAATCGGTAATGGTTATGGCAATTAGGATTACGATTTTAGGATTTAGAATTTAGAATTTAGTTTAACTTTAAGGATTTACAGATTGAAGAGGATTTTAGGGTTTAATTTTAGGATTGTAGTTTAATTTTAAGAATCCGGTTTAACTAAAATTAAACCAAACCGGTTTAAATTTAAGAACCGGCCAGCCAACCGGCATTCCAGCCGGTAGACTAGCCGGAAAACCGGCTGGTTCAACCTAGCCGGTAGCCTAGCGAGCCGGCCGGGTGGGTTACCGATTGGGTTGAACCAACCGGTTTTTCGGCTGGTCTACCGGCTGGAATGTCGGTTGGCCACGCAGTTCTTAAAATCAGATATGTTTCGCCCGCTATTTTCACTGTTAGGTTAACCGGTAATTATTTTAACCGATAAATAAACCGTAAATTTAACCGGTACCTATTTTGACCGATAGTTTAACCGTTAAATTAACCGATATAGTTTTACCGGTTAACAATTAACCGGTAAATATTAACCGGTAAATCATTGAATTTTGGTAGTGAATCCTAGGTTCGAGCCTTGATGATACTGCATGCACATAGATATACTGAAGGTGCGCTTTAACTGGCCCATAGTGAGTGTGACACCACTATTAAAGTGTTCACAAACTATCCTTTTTTAGATCCTAAATTTTTAAATTGAAACTTGCAAACATAATTATTAAAATTGGACCGAATTGACTAGACTCAAACCCACGCCACCTCTTTACTTAGAAGACGCTCAACCAATAAGCAATTGACGGTTGCTTGTAAAAGTTATAAATTAATGGGTAAAAAATAAAAACATTCTCCGAACTATCATCCAAAATCAAATTCAGTACCGAACTATTTTTTTTCAATTACAGTACTGAAGGACATAATTATAAGGCAATTTTTAAAAAAATATCCACAAATTTATTTAAAACCGAAAAGAACCCCTTTTACACATTCTTCTCCCACACCACCACTCACTTCCACTCATCACTACAGCCACCTTTTGTATATTCTTCTCTTCCTCTACCACCACCACCACTCAATTCAATCACATCACCGCCCTTTTATAGTCTGGAGCCATCACCGCAGCCGCCTCCACCACCATCAAAACTTATCCCGCCCAAATCTTCCAACGACATCCTTCAGGAGTGTTTTTTATTTTAAATAAACTTGAGGTGTTATTTTTAAAAAATTGTGTTACAAATAGGTCCTTCAGTACTGTAATTGAAAATAAAAATAGTTCAATACCGGATTTAATTTTGGATAATAGTTCGGAAAATGTTTTTATTTTTTACCCTAAATTAATTTATAATATAATAAAATACAAATATAATTCTCAATTAAGAAGGTGGTTGAACCCGTTCATGTTAGTTCAATTAGAAATTCAAGAACCAAAATTCTGAAGCAATTTGACCTCGTGTATAGTTTTTTGAGAACGAAAATTTCTAAGAACTCTTTTTGCTAGGTGGCGCGACTTCTAATATCTCTACTCGATAGGACTCAATTGAAAATAACCTCGCATTGGAATTTTGGTCAAATTCATAAATAACTATTCGAAACGGATGCAATTGGAAGCAACTCTTTCAGAAGGGGCCGCTTTGCGATATCTCAATAGTATTTGTAAGATTAAATCTCTTATTACCAACTGACCCCTGCACCATATGAAAAATCCACATTCAATCCTCTCGACGAAAACCCTACACCTAAAAACCCTAACTTGCAGCCCGATCTCAAAATTTTCCTTTTACCGGAGATCGAACGCTTCGTCATCTTCTTCGTCCCCGTCTTATTTCGATTCTGCCTCAAGCTGTCACTGAGATCTACCCAAAATGTCGATGTCGAAGAGCTCGAAGATGCTGCAGTTCATCAACTACCGGATGCGAGTCACAATCCAGGACGGCCGCCAGCTGATTGGAAAGTTTATGGCTTTTGATCGTCACATGAACCTCGTGCTCGGAGACTGCGAGGAGTTCCGCAAGCTTCCGCCAGCGAAGGGGAAGAAGAACGAGGAGCGCGAGGAGCGGAGGACTTTAGGGCTTGTGCTGCTGCGAGGTGAGGAAGTGATTTCGATGACTGTTGAAGGCCCTCCGCCGCAGGACGAGTCTCGTGCGAAAGCGGTTGGAGCTGCTGCGGCTGCTGGGCCGGGGTTGGGTCGGTCGGCTGGGAGGGGTGTTCCTACGGCGCCGTTGGTTCAGGCGCAGCCGGGTTTGGCTGGCCCTGTTAGGGGAGTTGGCGGACCGGCGCCAGGAATGATGCAGCCGCAGATTGCTAGGCCGCCGATGATTCATCAGCCGCCGGTTGTTAGGCCGCCGCAAATGCCGCCTCCGCAGTTTCAGATGAGGGGGCCGCCGCCGCAGATGCCTCCTCAGCAGTTTGCTCAAAGGCCTGGAGGGCCTCCTCCGCCTGGTCCTCCTGGACAGTTTCCTATGCCGCCTCAGCAGTTTGGGCAGAGGCCAATGATGCCACCCCCTCACATGATGAGAGGACCTCCGCCTAGGCCTGGGATGCAGGTACCCCCTCCTGGTGGAGTTCCAGTCTTTGGTCCTCCTAGGCCAGGGATGCCACCTCCACCACAGAATCAGCAACAATAGTTTTGGTAAGTCTTTCAAGTTCTCAGGATTAAGCTCGGTGTAGCAATGGTGGTGGTTCAAAAGTGACATGATGCTCGACATTGGTGCTGATTGTTGATATAATGGGCTCACTATGCTTCATGTGATGTGGCTACTTTGTTAATGTAGTGTACAATGGTGATAGTTCATGCTTAAGTCCATCTAAGTTTTCTACATGATTGGGTATGGGTAGTGCTGTGGAGTTGCATAAATGCCTGGCAAATTGAAGACTTAAGTTGTCAGCCTAAACAACAAGAAGAGTGTGCATTCAAGTCTCCGTTGATATAGTGAAAGAGGTTGAGTTGCTTTAGAACTTCCAAGGAAAATCTCATACTTTAGTCTTACACAATAGACAAATTTATGTATGTAGGGGCATGTTACTATGTGTATGCCTAGTAATTTTAGATGTCATCTGAAATTGTTAGGTACTAAGTAGTAAGTACTATGTGCCTCTTTCATATAAGAATCTCAGTACATGTTACTTGTTCAAATAACTCACACGTTGCAGAACGTATTACTGTCTACTAAAGCTACCATCGAAATTAGAACATTTGAGATTTCACTTTATTGACCATCATTTATGCTCAAAAAAGCTTAAAGGTTCTAGTTAATTTTTGCAAAAATGTCTAACTAAAATGCTCCTTTCCTTTTCTCATAATTAAAATTTAAAATGGATCAGATTACAATTGCAGTGTTGGCAAAACTGAATCAGTCCGCGGATATATTCCTTGCTAGTTTTTTTTCTCCTAGATTACAGGTTTGTCACTATGTCATTTCATATTTTTCTGTTTGATTCTTTCCACAAACATTAGTTTGATGTTTTCCCCATATTTTCTGTTTTATTCCTTTCTCCTATGTCGTCTTTGTGGGTACTCAAAAGATGAAAAGCAAAAGAACAGCTTCGCTGTCACGTATAATATTAATGCCAGTTACAGGAGTTTAAGAATCTAGACTAAGTTGTGGTTGTGGCACCTCTTTTATTACTCTTTAAGGCAAATCATACAAACCAACAATTAGCCTTACATTGCATCGCAACTTGCTAGCTGTTTGGTGGATGAACTAGTGATGGTGTAGCTGATCCTCACACAGAACATATGTCTAACCATCTGAGTAGAGACCTCTGTGGGCCTTGAGTTTGAAACTTGTCACAGAAATGTTATTCATTATATTCTTCAATCCAGTTCTTTATCGCATGTCTCCCACGTTCATCTATATGCATGTTCTAGAGCTAGTTGCGCATTGCCTTTAGTCTGAAAAAATATAAATGATGTTAAGTTGAAGCTTACTATTTAAATAACAATATGGTGATATCCTGGCGAAGAATGTGTTGTTTGATTTGCTTAGGGTTACTTCTACTCAACACTTCTTGATTTTTTGACAGGGACCTTGCACACTGAGCATAAGGCTAGTTTATTTCGGCATCTGGATGGTTTCGAGTGACTGTTGGACTGAGTTTTTGAGCTGCATATTCTTGAAGCTTTTGATTAAACTTAATTTTCTTATGTAAGGATGGATGATATTATGAAGTCTGAATTGATTGTGTAACCCCTTCATGACTTGTAAATGGGGATCTTCCCGTCTATCCAGGTCAATTGACAACCATTTACAATTCATCATATGTTAGGTCTGGCGTCTGGGTACACTATATATCTTCTTGATATTCCAGTCCAAGCTGTAGAATGTGCATCTTTTTTCTGGTTTAGCTCTCTGGATTATATTGGGCACCGGTTTGATGTGATGCAAGTTTCTGGTGTAGGCTTGGTGAGCTAAACATGCTTACTGTTTTAGCTACTACACCGGCTCCCTTGACTGGTTCAATCAGAGTTCCATCCTTTGGAACTTGGAAAAATGCTCCGGTTCTGAGGGCTCATTATGTTCTATTTGGGAGTTTGGTTTCGGATCTCGGATTGGACGGTATGAGGTCCACTAGAATATTCGTGTCTTTTTCCTAGAATTCAGAATGAGATAATGTTGCCTTTTGGAATTTAAACCATTGTCTTCTTGAATAAAAACCAAAATTGAAATCAATTATAATTTAAATCTATTAATCAGAAGTCAATAATTAATAGTCAAGACACAACAAATCTCAACTTTGATCCAAGATTCTGTTAGTGATAAATAAACTCTACGTGTCGAATTACTCCAAATCAAAACAAAACAGCATACCCGTTCAGTACAACGAATGTATTTATGCTGCAGTGCGATACTAAAATCAATAAAAAGTGATTTAAATCTTTATTTGAAAAGAGTGTTAGCAATTAGACAGCTCGCTAGGGATAGAAGAATCATGCATTGAGAGCACCATTCAAAATGATACTGTTTTATGCGGTTTTTAGTTCATTAATCTAGTCCAACTAATATGAACATTAATTAGCAAAACATAAGAAAAATAAATAAATCAGAAAAATTATAAAAATATTATTTGATTACAAAATTAAAATAAAAAATTCATAAATTTATATTTTGTTGTTTATTAAAATAGTTATATTCATCATGTTGTTATTTTAAAAATTGATTAGATTTCTAAATACAAAGACAGAATAGAGAATCAACTTATTTGGAAGTTGATTAAAGTTAGAAATCTTATTGTAAGTAGGTTACTAAATTACTTTTTTAGTAGTATGAGGAATCCTATTTGATTTAGTATTGTAAATTTATAAATATAATGTCCTGATAGTAGAAACAATTTGAAAGACTTGGTGAGAGTCCTCCGGAAAAATTCAGTATAAATTCTTCTTGAGTGTTGTAGGTTTTTGGCTAGAAAAAACATATTAGAGAGTTAAATAATTTGTATTCAAGAGTGTTGAGAGCTGCGATCATTCTTGTAATACACATATATTAATAGTGGAGATCGTGAATGTATGATCTGTTGGAGAATTGAATCATATTAAAAATATCATATGTTTCTTTCTTCATTTATTCATATTATTGTGTTTGTGCGTGTATTTCGTGTTAGTGTGTGGTGTAGATGTTTCATTGCGCATGCCTGAAGAGAAAAGATGTCTCTCTACCCTAATGAATTGGTATCAGAGCTAATGGTTTGAAGAACACTCACTACAACAGGGAAGAGCCACCACTACACACATAGTTACAAGACGAAAAAATAATTTAGAAAAAAGTATAAAAATATCATATTCACATAAAACCTTCTGAGGAGGGTGTTGCAGAAATATATCTTCAAGAGAGGATGATGTTGCACATGTCTATTGAAGGAGGAGACATGAAATGTGACCAACAATGATGAAGATCAAATTACTGATGAGTGCGATCGAGGATAAAGATACAAGTTTCGGAAGATGAAGAAATATAAAAATTCTAGTAAAAGGATAAATTCAAATATATATATATATACACACACAGGGGGCGGATCAGGTGAAAACCAGTTTGGATATGTAAACTAAGAACCATCTGTGACCGTTAGATTAATCATATGTAGACGTTTGAGATTAAACAGAACTTTATCCATTTTAATAAATAGCATAATAATAGATAGGAGAGAGATTGTGTTGGATTTAAATTCCACTTTTCTAGCAATTTATTTTTATCTCCTAAAATCAGGGACTTCTATCTTATTATTGAACTAATTTTTTTCGTCATAATTTTTGTTGTTATTTAAAATAAAAAAACAAACGTCCTTTTTTTTTAAGAATTTGGTGCACATTTCAATCTCGGTGCATTTTATGATGTTTGGTGCACAATTCAGTGCCAGTGCATGGTTTGATTTTTTTGTTATTTTGGTGAATGTATCTTTTTGATTGAATGTGCACTTATAATTTCATGGTGAAGTTTTTCTAAATTTAAGATAGTTCATTGTTTAAAAATTTTAAATGCCTCTAATTGGTGCATAAACCCATGGAGCGGGGCATTTAATAATTTGGTGTAAAAATGTGCACCAAAGTTTTACTCATGAATTTTATATTATAATAATGGTGCACACATAGATTTCATCCATATAAAAATGTGAATTGCAGCATTAAAAATGTGTACCAAAAAATTATTTGTGCACCATAAAAAAAATTCACCCGATCTTGATTTACACCATTGAATCAGGAAAAATCATGCACTATTATGGATCTTCTCTTACGGTTGAAGGCGAAATGGGTGCATGGTCAGTGATTAGGCACATCGATTGTGATGAAATTAAGATGATTTCGAGCAGTCGTCTGTTGTGTGAGAGACACTCTCGATTTAGACTTGACGTAACCACGAATGAATATGTGCACCACTAGTGCACAAAATTAGAAAACAATGCACCATGAAATCAAAAAAATGCATCTGCATCAATATAATTAAAAAATAATATATTTGATCAATATTTAAACAGTACAAAAGTAATTAACCATGAAATCAAAAAATCACATCCGTTAAGTGCGAATAAAAATGTATATGGATTAAAAGAACATATCAATGTGCGCCAACGAGAGTATATCCGAACCGTTGCATCTTGATACGGAAGGTGACATTATTTGTCCCTGCGGCGGCGCTGACTAGTGCGTTCACGACACTTATTATCTTCCTGAAGAGCCTGCGGGTGCATAGGCTTTGAGATATTTTATCAAACAGTTGACATGCATAAAAATATCAAAAGAGAGAAGGATGGACTCCTAAATAAATGCAGCACTACAATAGATCTTGCGCTGAATTGAGTTTATTGCTTCTGAAATTTTGAAGATGCGACAAGCAGGATGGGGAGGGCTGCAAAACGTATCGGGTCGCTGTTGAAGATCAGTGGAGAACTTGCCGGAGATTAGATCGATGCAGTTTGGAAAGATCGGCTACTGGATGTGTTTTGATAGGTGAGATATGAATGAAATAAAGTGATTGGAAAGAGAAAAATAGAAAGTAAAAGTAGAAAGCGTTTTGATTTTCAGTCACCTAAAATAAGGGGATTAATTAAAATTTAAAATTTTGATTAAAAATGTATTTAATCTTAACCGTCGCACAGATCAAAGGATATTATCAGTTCACAGTTTACATATCCAAATCGATTTTCATTTGATCCACTCCCTACACACACATATGTGTAGGGTAAGGTTCATGAGATAACTCTATCAAGTGTGAGAAGTGATAACTAATCTGCAGGCATCCGATCTAATGGATGGAGAGGCCATGTGTCACAATTTGAGGAGGGTGGTGTATAATAATCAATCAGAAAATGCATTTTGTGACACGTGTCCGTCACATGTCATGTATTCTTTCTCTTATTTAACTCTTAAAATCAATTTATATTGATAGTGTTTTTTAAAAATAAATTTATATTCATTTGTAAAAAGTACAAGGTTTAATTTAAGATCCGTTTTTGATATATTTTTAATTTTTTTTATAAAGCACAAAGTCAAAGAGTTTAAAGTACAAAATACAAAGTTCATATTTTATAGTTCATATTGCAAAGCTCAAAACACAAAGTACAAAGTACAAAAATTAACTTTTAAAGTTTAAAATATGAATTCAAAACTATGAATTTTGAACTATGTTTCTTTATACTTTGTGCTTTTGTACTTTTTGAAACAAATATTTAAAATGGATCTTAAACGAAAGCTTAATTTTTTATAAATGATTATAAAATATGATTTTAAAAATAATATCAAAATAGTTATATAAATTAATTTTAAGAACTGAAAAAAAATATTAATGAGTTTGCTTAAGGAGAAATAGAGGAAGTGTGACATGTTGATGAAGTTAGTAAGACACGTGGCAGCTAGAGTTTGATTCGTGATTATAAGTAGTGGGGCATGTGACAACTTCTGATTGACTAATAAATTAACTAAAATTTTGCTCCTTATGTAGGGATACACGTAGCGAATTTTGATTGAGTTCTCAGTTCTCATTGACTATTGAAGTTCTCGATTGAATCTCTCCTTATATATATATATGGTTTTTTCAGTCCATTTGATGAATATTTATGCCTATCTAATGAACATATTTATGTAGTATAGATAGAAATATTTTAGGTTGTATCTGATGTACGGCTACGCCCGATGTACCATGCCATTGAGAATTTCAATTAATTAATAAAAATAAAAAATACATAAGATTTAACAAGTTTAACAACATACATCGGAGGAGGCCGATCAAATCTACTATAATAATATTACGGTGTCTGTCGTCCTCCCGAATCAAACTGGTTCGGTTTGGTTTGGTTTGAAATCGGTCGATTCGGTTTGATACCGGTCGGTTCGGTTCAAAATTTTAAAAAACTGTTCGGTTTGAAATGGATCGGTTCGGTCCGGTTTGAAATGTTAATGGTTTGATTACGGTTTCAAATTTTAAAAAATCAATAACTAATAATTTGGTTTGACTTTTAATTTTTTACGAACCGAACCGAATCTGTCGGGTCAACGGGTACTCTCCTTTTAGAAATAATAAAACCTAGGACATGACAAGGCCTAGTCCAGCCCAAACCAGTCAGTCGTTCTTACAACCTCACTCGCTCGCGCTTCATTCTTTCTGCAAATCCGACGAATTTCTTGCGCCCCTCGCAGCACCAATCGCCTCCCGCCCTTAATTCGTCTGCAGCCCTTCTCGATGAATACTCCTATTGTCGGTATGCGCCTACGTTCTTTTGTGAGATTGTTCCAACCTTCCACCTGCTGATGTTCTCCCTTTTTATCTACTGCTCTTGATTTTTTTTTCTTCTCTTTTCTGAATGTGGATAGATCCGTTGCAAGGAGATTTTCCAGAAATTATAGAAGAGTATTTGGAACATGGGGTGATGAAGTGCATAAGTTTCAATCGCCGTGGAACTCTTCTGGCTGGTAATTATCTGTCGTCAATTTTCCTTCTTTATTTTTTTAATAATCGTTGCTGCGTTTGAGGTCTTTTTGATGATCACATAGATTCTTTTACCACACAAAATACATAACTAAGTTAAGCTTTGCAGGTTGTCTTTTTTTTCGTGTCAGCTACATTTTTAGTAACTCAAAGTTTACTGCTTTTTTCAGATTGCGTCTTTCGTTTCTGATTATGCTATTGCACAGCATCTGGCAGTTTTAATCCATTTAATCCTTCCTCATCTAATCAGGGACTAGAAATACCAGTTGAAAGTTAATTTGAGACTAATATAACATTATGTCCGATTAAGTGCAGTTGATAAACTGACTTGGATACAGCATAAGGATTCAGATAACAGGAGACTCCAACATGTGGTTGGACTCCTAGTAGATTTATGGCTCAGTTATGAAAAAATGTTCATGGTTTTATTTTCGACATCTAATGACCACACTTTTATTATACGGAACTTTTATGGCATTCATATATATGCTCATGTTATTCTCTGTTAATTGTGAAAACCAGCTGGATGTGCTGATGGAAGTTTTGTGGTTTGGGATTTTGAGACAAGGGGTATCGCTAAAGAATTTCGTGACAAGGAATGTAATAGTGCCATAACTAGTATCTGCTGGTCAAAGTACGGCCAACGCATTCTAGTTTCAGCAGCTGACAAATCACTATCTCTTTGGGACGTTGTCAAAGGGGAGAAAGTAGCATTCACCAGACTGCAACAGATGCCCTTAAAGGCATCTTTAGACCCAGTGTCTTCTTCATTCCAGTGCTTGGTGTGCCCACTTTCGTCCGTGCCTATGGTTGTTGATCTCGCTGATGGAAGCATCAAAGCAATTCCAGCTTCAGTTTCGGGTTTGGTTTCTGAATCCGTTCCACTGTCAAATGGCAAGCCTGCGGATTCAATCCCTTCACACATTCCTCTTGCTGCTTCTTTCAATAAGAATGGAGATTTGATCTATGTGGGAAACTTAAAAGGGGAGGTTCTTATTATTGAGAAACGATCCTTGGAAGTACATGCTGTAATTGATGTATCTGGAAGCAGTGCCATAAAGAACATTGTATTTAGTAGGAATGGGAAATACATACTCATCAACTCAAATGACAGGATAATTAGGATCTATGAAAATCTTTTGCCTTCAAAGGGAGCTGTTCAAGTTCTTGAAGGCCTTAACTCTGAAGCCAATGGACTAGACAGAGTGGAGATACTAAAGGCTGCGGGATTTAAAAGTGTAGCACTTTTCGGGGAGTTCCAAGATTCGATCACCAGGATTCACTGGAAATCCCCGTGTTTCAGCGGTGATGGTGAGTGGGTTGTTGCTGGTTCTGCAAACAAAGGGGAGCACAAGATCTACATATGGGACAGGGCTGGGCATCTGGTTAAGATGCTTGAAGGGCCAAAAGAGGCTCTTCTAGATCTAGCCTGGCATCCAGTTCATCCTATAGTTGCATCTGTATCTTTGGTGGGTTTAGTTTATATATGGGCTAAAGACTATACAGAGAACTGGAGTGCATTTGCTCCAGATTTCAAAGAACTCGAGGAGAACGAGGAGTATATAGAACGCGAAGATGAATTTGATACGATGCCTGAAATTGAAAAGGTAAGGTGTCTTGCGGGTCTGATCACTCATTCTATGTTGTTTTGTTTTGTAGTTTTGACTAAGGTTTTGTGCAGGTTAAAGAAATTAAGATTGACGAAGACATTGAAGTTGATATAATGACAATGGATAAGGATTCCACTTTCAGTGACTCAGATGCTTCTCAGGAAGAATTATGCTTCCTGCCAGCCATGCCATCCCCAGATGTTGTTGAGCCCCAGGAGCACGGTGTTGTAAGTATCTCGAAAATGGAGGAGAGTAATATTTCGGGCTCCCCTTTCTCAGAAAATGGGGAACAGAATGGTCACGTGACAAACAATCCTGGTAGCCCTGCCGAAGGTAATTTCCCATCTGACACTACATATGTACTGTTTCTTGTTATCTAATGCTTGGGATAGAGAGGTGAACAAATCCTTAAACACAGCTGTAATTTAAATATGGAAGTGGCCTTTTCCTGAAGTAAAGGTAACCTTTTAATGCAGATGAATCTGGATCCCGGTTGAGAAGAAAGCGAAAACCATCAGAGAAGGTACTGGAAATGCAGGCTGAAAAAGGTGGGAAGCCTCCCAAAGCCAAATCTCCCTTTGACAAATCATCGTAAAATTGTCACTTGGTAAATCTAGCGACTATTGCCCCCCCAACAATGTAGCTGATGAGATTATATAGAAGAAGTCACAACAGCCATTATCTGTACTAAATTAGCTGTTTAGATTGCCAGTAGTTTAACCTAGTCTTACCCTCCTTTAGTGGCGCCATTTGTGAGATACCAGGTTGCGAAACGTAGTTGTTTTTCTTATATTTAAACTTACTGAAGCTGCAATCACATGGGCATTTGAGTTCTTCCATTCTGTAGAGTTTTTTTTGCATGATTCTGTTTTTGTTAGTGCATTTTGTTGGTGAACCAAATTCAGCAAAATATACGATCTCGTGCACTAGAATATTGTTGCAAAGCGTAAAAAATTGCTTCTACCCTAATATTATCATATTCTTAAGCTAATGATATAAATTCTATATATATCAACATGCGAGACAAAAGGAGTTTATCACATAAACACACACAACATATTGTTTATTTGCTACTCGACTAATTGGTATTGACCATAGCATTCATTGTTAGATTAGCGATATAATACAAACAAGGAAACATAGGTTGTCAAACTATGTTGTTAAACAACATTCATAAAATAAATAAACATAAAATACAAAACATGAATTTATTAAAAATAATAATTTTACAATATAAATTCACCAGTTACTACACCTGAACTACACAAGAGATTTTAGACACAAATGACCATGAAAAGACACATAGAAAAATAAGTAAGATAAATTCTTACAAACCTAACTTGCTCCTTTCTCCGACAACTTCCCTTGCTGCCTTGGTGACTTCGAGTTGAAATCCTGAGATAATTTCAGGCTAGAGAGTATTGATGTTGTGTTGCACCGCACTGTATTGCACGCTTGAAGAGGGGGCGAAGACCTCTTATATTGTTCGATACCTGGAACGAATCCTAGTAGCGCAGGATTTCTATTTTTGGAAACTCTTTGTACGTTTTTTTCTAGTACATATAATGTAAATCTCTTAGGAATCCTCTTCAAGATTGGATTTTTATCAGATAGAAATCAAAAACACGAATTTGAGTGAATTTATGAAAGTCTACTACATACCAAATTTATTATCTCTACTGATATAAATCTGTCAAGAATTAGACTTTGTATTATATCAAATGTAGATCTTGTTTTCTCTTTCTGTAGGCGTTTGAATCATCAAAATCGGACTTCTATCATGAAAGACATGGTTCTCGGACTTTTCTAAGTTCTGTTGACCAGATTTTAGAAAACATCAGCGCGTCATGCGCCATTAATGATTCACTTTGCGATCGGTCGATTGTTGAGTCAGCTTTTTTACTTTTTTTATTCGTGATAGGTTTCTAATCCTTTGCAGCGTGGTTGTGCGCTCGGCCGGATAGTGATCATTGTTCGTTGATCTAATTTTGTCCATCTTCTGCTCTAAAAACTCCATTTTTAGCATATTTTCAAATTACAACCTAAAATTGTTGTGGAATATAAAAACTGACTAAAACCATTAACTTCGACTCTCAAACATTCAAGAATCAAATGAGTTAAATATAAAATAGACCAAATAATATGATCTCGTTAGTCATACAACTATTTAATTCTCTTTTTTTAAGATAAAAGTAAGGTTCCATATCTCAACTATGTTATTTTGAGAATCAACAAATATGGGATCTGAGAATTAATTTCAGACCGATTTGATTTAGCAAATTTATAGGATCGAACCAAACTGGTATTGATCAACTGTTGAATCAATTGGTTTGTTGATTTAATTTTGATGGTTTAAAAAATCAGATTTAGTCTAATGTCTAGTCCAAGGAAGTGCATCCTTCCTTGCGCACTTCGACTTCCGCAACACTTGCTCTTCTCCTCTCGCTTGAGTTAGTTGTATGACCTGTGATGGACCCGTGGCATTAGCTTTCTAATCCTCATCGCCAGTTGACTCATCCCCTGACTAAGTGTCTAAACCAGCTTCGCATGACATGGTTGACAAATATGAAATATTAAAAATTATACCGTTAGTAACATTGATCCAAATATATTACAAAATTACTAATCAAATTGATAGTATCAGAAGGCAGTTGAATGACTTCTGGATAGATCTTAAGTGTATCACTCTCATTGATGACATCCAAATTTCTAGGACAGGAGTGAACAAGATCGTGTATGATCCAACTAGTGTCACTCATGAACACTTCATTTGTAGCCTTAATCTATACAACAAAGACTTTATATGTAAATTCAAGTAAATGTTAGGATTTAAAGACAAAACATATAAGAATGTAATTTGGTATTTATCAGGATAATGTGGTCCGGCGCAATCAATTGGTTGTGGGCATCTAGAAAGTCAATGACTAGATGATGCGTCGAGTGATCCTCTTAAACGAGTTAATGTCAGATCATAGTCCTCGGTGCTCTGGATGACGAACTGACGTTGTGAGTCCCACGGTGCAATCGACTCTGCGTGCTCCACCGACCAATTTAACTTGCCCTTCTTTTATGATATCATGTGGAGCTCTCTGTATTGCTAGCATGGCTTGTTTGGTATATACGGCTGTCAGCCAAACTGTCGGACCATATGACTTGTGTAGTGTCACTCTAAAAGATGAAGTAGACAAGTGGAATAGCAGTAGAATAATCAGAAGGTGTACCTGACCACACCTCATTAGGTGTCTTACATTCAATAGCAGTAAAAGGAGATATATTCACCAAGTGACAGGCTGTATTGACCGCTTCTGTCCAAAATTCTTTGCCCAAACCAGCATTATAGAGCATGCATCTAGCTCTCTCAATTAGCATTTTATTCATCCGTTCTGCATTTCCATTTTGTTGTGGAGTGTGCCTCACAGTACAATGTCTAACAATATCTGCATCGGCACAAAGATTATTGAATTCACCTCAAATGAATTCTAAACCATTATCTGTTCTGAGACATTTAATCTTTTTCCCTGTCTGATTCTCTATTAATGTCTTCTATCTCTTGAAATTCAAAAAAAACATCGCTCTTCTTAGCTAAGAAGAACACCAAACTTTTCTTTAAAAATCATCAATGAATGTCAAGAGATACTTTGCACCATCAATAGAAGTAACTGGAGAGGGGCCCCATAAGTCAGAATGAATATAATCAATAGTATCCTTCGTATTGTGAATACCGGTACTGAACTCAACTCTGTGTTGCTTTCCGAGAACGCAATGCTCACTTCCTGTTTTCTTGCCATAGAGCAAATCAAGTTCGCTCAATAAATTCATTCTTCTCTCGCTCATATGATCAAGTCGCATATGCCATATTTTAGTATGATCCGTCTCAGAATCTGTAGCTACATCAACTGAACCTGCAACTGTGCTTCCTTGAAGCACATATAAGCCTCTATTAAGCTTCCCTTTCAACAATACTATGGAGCCCTTCTTTACCTTAAAAGCTTCACCTACACCATGAAATTCATAGCCGCTATGATCCAGTGTACTCAGAAAAATCATACTTCAAATCAGGAACATGTCGGACATATGTAAGAGTTCTGACTATACCATCATGATATTTAATCTGAACATTATCAATCCCATGAATACTGCACTCTGCATTATTCCCTACTAGGACTGCACCGTTCTTCTCCTGATATGTCATGAACCAATCTCTGAATGCAATAATATGATAAGTGGATGCACTATCAAGAATTCATTCTGAAACTGAACGATCAACATGATCAGAAATAGTATAGGGCGTTGTCTGGTCCCTCAGACTTATCCTCTACTAAACTAAAAGAACTCTAAGAGCTTTTGTTGTTCTTTCATTTTCTCTTAAGTGTTGGATAATCAAATTTGTAGTGACTCATCTGGTGACAATAGAAACACTCAACTTTACTAACATCCTTTCTAGGGCTGGAATTAGACCGACCCTTAGACTTTTCTCTTTGTTTGCTAGTGTCCCTTTGAGAAGATCTTCCTTGAATAATAGGACTCTCCGCACGTTCATCAAAATCTTCTCCTTCTAATTTTCCTCGCATCTCCTCAGACAACAATGCTGACTTTACCTCCTATAATGTTAATGTATCTCGACCATATAACATAAAGTTCACAAAACAACACATAGATTTAGGTAGAGACCACAACAATGAGATGACCACGTCTACATCCTTAAAATCCTCACTTATACCTTTTAAGTCATGAATGATTTTATTAAACTCATCCATATGAGTTTGTAATGAACTACCTTCTTTCATCCTGAGATAAAAAAGACGAGTCTTCAAGTACAACCGACTAGTTAATGTCTTCTTGTTGTACAAGATATCTAATTTATCCTGTAACTCTTTAGCTGTTTCTGCATTCAAGACTTCTCGCTGAACCTCATCCTTCAAGGATAACTGGAGTGCTCTAAACGCTCCTTCTTCCATCTCCTCAATCTCTGCAGAAGTCATATCTTCGGGATATTTACCATCCAAAGCTCTTACTGTTCCCTCACGCTGCAACAAAGCCTCATCTTTATTCTCCATGTCGCAAAGTTGTTCTTGCAATCAAAAGATGAATCGTCAAAACACAACGAAGTGACCATTACAAAACTCTAAGCTATGATACAAGTTTGTTGGAGTAGAGCAGCAGAATATGGACTAGAACAATGAATGAGAATAAACGAAGACTTACGTGGTTCGGTCGTAGTAACCTATGTCCACGGGCAAAGGCAAGAATCTTATTACTTCAAGTAAGAGAATACAAGAGAGAGTTTATGACTTTCTAGTCAACCTTTTGAATAAACACTGACAAGGTTTATATAGGCTACAGTAAAATCCTAAAACAAATAATATTTCTAATCTAACAAGATTAGAATTTCTAATTATTAGAAAACTCTAATTAAATAAAGTTTTCATAAACTCAAGAATTCTTAATAATGATGCAAGACATAACTCAACACCAATGAACACACATACAAGATAAGAAATTAAGAACACAATTTCAAAACATCAATTCACAAGTTATTCAACATGAATTGTACATGTAAGTCAACCACAAATGATCATGAAGAACACAAAAAAGAGATAAGTAGGAACAACCCTTACGAACTCAACTTTGCTTCTTCACTTTGCGACTTCCCTTATTGACCTCAACTAGCAACTAGGACAAATTCCGCTGAGAAACTCGGAGTAAGAGAAATGTGAACTTCAAAGAGGCTTGATGTTATGAATGAGGTAGTGAGACTCTCTTTATATAGTGGTATTCCAAATTTTAATTTGAATAAAATTAAGTTTTCTCTCTTCAACAAGTCTTGAAATTGTTTCCTTATCTCTGATCGAAATATCTAGAGAAATCCTGAAAGATTTGCTCTAGTATCAAATAGAAATGGGAAACATGAGATTGAGCAAAAACAAGAAAGCATGACACCACACAAACTTGTTGGCTTTGCTAACGCATATCCGCCGAGAATCTGTCTTCGACTCTCATTAAGAAATTGTAGATCATTGTTTCCTCTTTGTCTATAATTTTGAATTATCAAAATCGGACATGACACATGAAATTTATGTCACCTCAAAAGTTGTTAAGTTAGTGTTGCCATGAATTTTGAAACAAATAGCGCGTCGTGCACAACTCATCGAAATGTTGCATGCTCGGCCTTGCGTACGAAATCTTGATGAGTCATCTTCTTGCACCTTTATTAATGGTGACGCATGTAGGCCCTCCGCCATGTCATCACGCACGACTTTAGTCCCAATGCGCAACCTTGTGCACTGGCAGGATAATGTCCTTGTCCTTCGATCCAATTTTTTCTGACTTTCACCATTAAAACTACTAAAACGATTAGTTCAAACCCTAAAACAATAAAGAGTTCAGTTAATTAAGTATAAATAAGTTGAAAATTTTAGACTTATCATTATCATTTGGAATCACATTAAATTCACATGTGTGAGTTTCCTCATACACACTGACAACATACATGACCGATTGATGCCATTTATAATCAATTCATCTTCTCCTTCATGTCAATATTTCAAGTGAAGCAAGTCCGAATTTGACTTAGCCACTTTGTATTCCATAACAAAGCACCAATTTTCTAATTTCACATCTCTTCCACCACATAAACTCCATAAATCAATCAAATTTCATAACAAACTTCATATCTCCTTTATCACATCAAATCTGTAAATCCAAATCTTAATCCACTAATTCAAAAAATCAATTTAAAGAACTAAATCCCACAAATCAACCATTTCAATGAACCAAATCAAACCCTAAATCCAACATCTAAATCCATCAAATCAGCACATTATTTTCACCACATCAAGATACCAAAAGAGATGGATAACATACTAGTAGATGGAAGAAATTGGATGAACTTCACGGGAGCAGAGAATTGGCGTCGACAACATGAAACTCAATGGTGCCATCAGTAAAATCTCAAGCGGCAACAGTAAATGGGGGTGCTTCAGAAAATAGTGAATCGTGACGGATGAGTGAGTAGTGACTCAAGACGTTTCAAGTAGCCAGGGCCGATCCAGACGCTTGACTCATATGGGCGGGCGCCCGTGGCCCATCACCAAATTAGGGGTCATATTTGGGTGACTTGAACTCTCAACTGACACCTCAAACCAACTGAGCTATGTACATTTTTTAAAATTTCTTCATTCCTAAATTTCTATAACATATAAACAAGGGGCCCATGATTGAATCTTGTCTAGGGCTCAATAAACCTCAAGAACGGGCCTGCAGGCAGTAATGAATTGTGGCGGGGTGGTGGCAATTCAGGTCGATGTGTGGAGAACTGAGGATTATAATGTAAGAAAGATGAAGAAAATGAGAGGATAAGAGTCGACTATGTTTTAGATGTGGGCGGACCATTTTTTTCAAACATCGGTCGCCTCTCTTGCAAACAACATTGTTCCATTAAACACGCACAACAATCTGATTCTTTGATCGAACCACTGTTTCAGACAGCGTGCAAGAGTAGACTAAACACGCACAACAATCTGATTCTTTGATCGAATCTCTGTTTCGGACAGCGTGCAAGAGTAGACCAACCGCATTTTCCAACAGCGGTTACTTCTCGAGCCCCAACCGTTGTTTCAATCAGCGATCTGTTTAAACTCAACTGCCTAATGAAAGAGTGTTTAATACACGTGGTTGATATGTTAGTGGGTTATTAAACAAAGTGCTAAGTCACACACCAATCATTATTTCATACAATGTTTGGTCTTAAGCAATCTATAATTTCATATTGTGATTGACCAAAAATAGACCATTTTTTGAAAGAAAAAAAATGAATTGAGACTATTTTAAAAGTTAAAACTTTTCTAAAAGGCCAATTTGGAAAAAAAAATCTTAGTACTTGGGTAGCTCTGTTTCTTTTTTATAATACTATTTCAATCATTCCTTAATAGAAGATGCAAAATTATCCACCTGTGCTTGAAACCCAATAAATTATCCATCTATGCAAAATCATTGTATATTAATAAGCTAAACCTTATTTTATTGCAAACATGAGTAAAAAACAAAACAAAAAACAAAACAAAACATCAATATTGAGGTTCTGATCAAATGGCACTCGCAAACATGTACATACAATTGGCTAAGTCTAGTACACATAAGGAATTAAACGCTTGATATGTTTAGGGAAGTCTTCGAATTTTGATGCGTACCATTTTCGGGTGACATAGCTCCTTCCCATCAGATAAAATATAGTCCCCATCGTGAATGACAAGGCGTATAGTGTTTGAGATATAAGGGTGAACCCAAGGAACCCAAAAATCTCAAAGAAATAATGGGGACAGATCACTAGGCTGAACAGACCGCCCTGTGGGATTTTGTACTCTTTGCTGCCACTCTCCCTAAGTTTTGAAAGCAGATAATGATGGTAGAAGTTGCCACAAATGCCGATAAGGAATGCCACAACTCCAGCGTACATCAAGTTGATGGATGGTTCAGGAAAGTCTTTGCTTAGATATTGACAGTAAATCATCGTTGCTGTAGAGAGGCTGTAGCTGAGAGAAATGACTAGTGCAGATTCCAACATCACTTTGCTGCTATATTTGTGAATAAACAGGACCTGTATTGACAAAAGAAATAAGCAAATTTTACATTAGGCAAAAACAGCAACAACAAATTGGGCAGATTCTACTCGCTGGTCCTCTTTACTTATAGGTCTTAAACTTGAACCAAAACCCCCATTTAAATGTGTGTTTCACTTTCGCCTATACACCATTTGAATGACCCGGTATGTGTTATCAGTATACACGAAGTTCCATTGTCGCCTACTGCTAATATGATATAGGGCAAGATCAGTAACAAATCATGTGGTAAGGATGTTTGTGATGTTATATGCAAGTCACAAGCTATCATAATATTTACTGGCTTGATATTGCTGTTGTCATTTTTATTTGATGTCCTATGACATGGTATCTACTTGAATCACTTCCAACATAACATTGCCTCATTGGTTATGATCTATGACAAATATATTTATCATTAGCTCGCTTATTTGACACATGCTTAACCACATACTCTCCTTGAGACTCACACACAACAATTCAAAGTCCATTCCCACAAAAAGTTTAAAAATAACTCAATCCTGCACGCTAATGCATCTCCATAGTCTTTACATCCATTTTCCCACCATTTAATAGTGTTTTCTATTAATTTTAGGCAAACACAACCAAAGTAGATATCTCAAATTCCAGAAGAAAACAATATATTCATAATAATAAATAGAAGTGATGATCAACAATCACCTCAAATACTCGTTTGAAGAAATGAAGGGCGAGTGCGGAGCAAATCAGAAGGAACCTCACATCCTCAACCGGATAAACTACAAAAGACGCAAGCGCCGCAACCAGCGCTGGAACGTACAGGAGCGCCATACCTGCCTTGCCGGAGAGCTTAATCCCGGCAAGCGGCGACGATTTGGCTCCGTTGGCGTTCCAGAACTTGGAGTACTGCAAGTGCTTCCCCCTAATCTCGGACAATCCGGCGTTGGCGAGCGAGACGACGCTGATGACAGACATGGCGGTGACGAAGGTGGAAGGCGGCGGCGGGAAGAAAACGGCGGAGAGGAGCGGAATCGGCATGGGAGCAGAGCGAGGGTTTTGACTTCTGATTACGAGAAGCGTGGAAATGATTCAGAAATGCGTGTGAAGCGTAAGTATAAAAGCGGTGCCCAAATGGATGCCGTGCAATTTGAGTAATCTTTAATTTTATTTTATTTTTATTAAAGAGAGTGGAGGATTGAATCGAAGTGATTTTCAATTTATATTTATTTCTAATTTTTCAATTTTTAATTTAGTCCGTTTTTAGTTATTTTTATTCGATCCTGTTTCTTTAAAATCGCAATCACAGTTCTATGTTATGGTTTTATTCTAGAAAATTATATTCAAAACACGCAATTTTACAAAAGAGGTCAAACTACAATATAGAATTGCAATTTACATAAACTAGGCCAATATAAAAAACAAATTAAAAAATAAAATAAAATTGACGCTAACGAATAGATAATGACACATTGAAAAAAATATTCAATTTGTACGCAGCCATCGCCATTATATATAAATATAAATAGTGATGTGATTCGTTAGTTGCTAATTCAATATTTCCTATCTGTGCTGCCATTAAATGCAAGAGAGCTGACTCTCCACCTCTACTTGTTGCAATGTTGTACTCCCTCCATCCTCTAATATATATCGTTTAAAGTTAATCTGAATAGATTAAAATGAAATTAATGCTAGCGGTTGAACAAATTTAATAAGTGGGTGATTGATGTTTTTTTTTAAATTCGTGCAAAAATAAAATTGATAGATTATTACTAGTGATGAATGATTTTTTTATTGATTATGATAAAGAAGTGATTAATGTTTGATGTTTTAAGGTAGTTGTTGATATTAAATATGCATTGAAAATTGTTAAGTGATATATACAATGAATTAAAAAATTCAGTTAAGTGACATGTAAAAGATGATAGAGTGAGTAAGTTGATCAAGCTGAGAGGAGAAATTAGATGTTATGGTTTCACATTTGGAGAGAAGTTAGTCCGCTACATCTTTCTTGGCATGATAGAAAATTGATATTTTCATTTTGAAAAAGTTGTAAAAATAGAGTATGTATTATCATTTTTTTATAAATTTCAGGTATTATTATAAAAATTTGCAATTTCAAGAAACAGTGCGATTTTGAGCGCTTGTGTAAATTAATAATTTGTGATTTCTCCCTCCAAATTTTTTTTTAATTACAAATAGAAAAAATTGCAAAAAAAAGTTTTATACAACCTAGTTTTTGCAAATGGAAGGGATTAATATCAAAATTTATAATTTCATAAAAAATGAATTTTAATTCTTTATATAAATAAATAATTTGTGATTTTATCCTATAAAAAAATTTCTATAAGTATAGATAAATACTTTTTAATACTATGCCGTTCTACAAAAATTTGTGATTGCTACCTGCAAAAATTGTAAATTTATGTTTCACAACTACTCTAAAAAGTATGTATTTGTAGATATGTGCCTCCAAAGAGTATTTATTTGTAATTTAAAAAAAATTCACAGGGTAAAATCACAAATTAATTAAAATAGATAAATACTTTTCAAAATGGTGCCTTTTGACATTAAGTTAATCATTTTCCTAATTATATAATTATGACTATAATTAAATATAAAATTTTCAATTCTTCATTCATCAACTATCGTAGCAGTTCATCATTCATAGTTAAATTTGGAGGCACATATGTTCTCCTTCTTCAATCCTATTCATCACGGATTTGTCTAGAACCTTAGCTAACAATATTTTTTTCATAAGCTCCAGTTCATCAAGCTAGCGTTATGAAAATAAAATGAGTTGAAGCGAGATTAAATAGTGAATTTTAATTAAAGTTATAATTAGTTAAATAGTTAAATTCATAATTATAATTAAGTAATTAGAAAAAATAAATACGCTAATTGTGACATAGTTTTGAAAAGTACTTATCTTTAATTACTAAAAAATTTATGTAGAATGAAATCACAAATTAATTATTTAAGTAAAGACCCAAAACTCAGTGTTTCTTTAGAATTGTAATTTTGGTAATAATGTCTTCTATTTGCAAGAATTTGGTAGTATATATTGTTAGGGTGGAGAGCTCTTTCCTCTCACCCAGCACACGCAGTGTAACAATGACACGAGACACTCACACGAATAATGTGCATCAACACACAATAATACAAATAAATGACGAAAGAAACACACACTATTTTTAACGTGGTTCAGCTCTCCAACAGAGTCTACATTCACGATCTTCACTAATGATAGATATGTATTATACTCTTGAATTCATACCACTCAACTCTCTAATAGATTTTCTCTAACCAAAAACCTACAAAATCCTACAACACTCAAGAATAATTCCTCATGAATTCTCCTGGAGGACTCCCATCAATTCTCTCAATTTGCTCATACCACTAGAACATTCTATTTATAGAGTACTAATACTAAATCAAATAGGATTCTCAATCCTACCAAAATAGTAATTTGGTAACCTATCAAAAAAGATTCTTAATTCTAGTTAACTTCCAAAAAAATTGATTATATATTTCATCTTCATATTTAGAAATCTAGTTAATTTCCAATAAATCCTCCCTATAGTATAACTTCTAAGTATCTTCACCTTCATGTCATCTTCTGATGTAGCTTCCAAATCCGAGGAGTTGTCAGCATCTTTTATGTCTCCTCCCTCAACAAGAATGTTCTACATCCTCCCCTCTTGAAGATAATCTTCCAAGACATCCTCCTCGACATGTTTTATGTTGAACACGATATCTTTAAATTTCTTCCGAACTTTTTTTTTTCACCTGCCAACTTTGTGTCCAGTGGTGGTTTCTTCCGGTCGTATTGAGTGCTCTTTAAAACATCAACTCTGATACAAGTTCGTTAGGGTGGAGCCTCTCCTCTCACCCGGCACACACGAAGGAAATATGACACGAGACACTCACACGAATAATACGCACTAACATACAATAATATGAGAAAATGACGAAAGAAACACACAATATTTTTAACGTGGTTTAGCTCTCCAACAGAGTCTACAACCACGTTCTCCACTATTGATAGATATGTATTACAAGAATAGACTCACCTCTCAACACTTTTGAATACATATCTCTCAAATCTCTAATAGATTTTCTCTAACCAACAACCTACAAAAACCTTACACCACTCAAGAAGAATTCCTCATGAATTCTTCTTGAGGACTCCCACCAAGTCTCTCAATTTGCTCATACCACTAGGACATCCTATTTATAGGGTACTAATATTAAATCAAATAGGATTTCCAGTCCTATCAAACAGTAATTTAATAACACACCAAAAATAGGATTCCTAATTCTAATCAACTTCCAAATAAGTTGATTATCTATTTCATCTTCATATTTAGAAATCTAGTCAGTTTCCAACACAAACCTATTTTTGTAATTTTCTCTATTTGTAATTATAAAAAAATTTCTTCAGGGCGAAATAAAAAATTACTTATTTACATAAACACTTAAAACTTTGTATTTTCTTTAAATTACAAATTTTGATAGTAATGCATGTAATTTACAAAAATATGGTAGTGCATACCATATTTTTGCAATTAACTCTTTCATCTAACATTAAAAAAAAAGAGAAACTAATTATCATCTAAATGGTACTTTAAAAAAACATATTTCTCATCTCGATTTCTTTTCCTTGTTATTTTCTCTAAACCAAACACAGCCTAAAGAAACTACTCATCCTTAAATTTAAAATTTCACCCATTCTGAACATATGTTCTAAATAGACTCTAAACATCATCATGCAAGACACAAACGAGAGAGTTTAGCAACAGATAAAACATTGCGTTATTTGACATATAAAACATATAAAACATTGAAAATTTTTGTTCGAATTTTTAACACCAGATACAGAATCAGGTATTGAACGAGAGAGTTTAGCAATGGATCTTATGTCCTAGTCTAAAAATCTCAAATGCTTCACTTTATTCATCAAGACTGCATTTCTTAGAAGTTAGAACTGGTGCCTCATCTTACCCTTCTACTTGCGTTATTTGACACAAACGATGTTTCATTTCAACAATCTCAAACACAGTTAGGGTGTAAGGGTTTCGGGTTGACCCGAAATCCAATCCAAATAATCTAATTAAACTGAATTCGGATTAAACTATTTTATTTGGATTGAGTTTTTGATTGTACTTTTTGGGTTGGGTTGGTCATTGGGTTAGACAAATTGAATTCGGGTTGACCCAAATTGTAAAATAGAACCCGAATTACAAATAAAAAAATTATAAAATTATAAAATAAAAAATTACAAATTAAAAATTTAAAAATATTTTTATTTTTTAAAATATTTTTCATTTTATTAATTAAAATAAATGGGTTGACACAAATTCAACCCAAATTAACAATTTTGAATTTGGGTTGGATTGGGTTGGGTTGTATTAGAAAGTTGGTTTCACACTCAAAACCAATTGACAATGAGTGAGAGAGTCCAACTATACTTATAGGTTAGTGTTTGAATTCAAATGAGCGATGTGGGATACAATCCCTTAATATGCACCAACAGGTTGTTTTGAATTTGGGTTGAGTTTGAGTTGGATTATTTTATTTTAAATGAATTTGAGTTTTGAGAAACTCAACTCAAATTCAATTTTCAACCCATATTTACATCCCTAAACACAGTCATGAACATTGGGTACAGTATCACATCTTTATCACAGTGAAATCATAGATAATAACATTGATCACTGATTAGTATCTGACAAAGATAAAAGATTAAATTTCAATTCTAGAACAAACAAGACATTATGAAGAACCAACTAACCAATTAGTTTGCAAGTACCACCATGTGTGTGAGTGTGACTAATCCTGTGCCGCCAGTAGACAATAAAGCTTGACAACCCTGTGTGAGTTCAGTTTAAAAAAACATGTTAGAATCGAAAGCAATATTATCAGTAGCTCCGTTATCTTGCGCATTGAAAAAAATTAGTGTTGAGACAAGTACAATATAATGTTGAGCCAAGTAGTACATGCCACGGAGTGACGGAGATATCTGTCCTTTTCTGTATTAGTCTTTTTAAAGTAGAGTAACAATTTGTTGTTTAAATAAGTACCAGCACAGACACGGGAAAATGTGAATTCTAAACCTATTGTGAAATGTGTACGGTGTAAAATGTTTACATTAAAACCCTATCATTATTAATTGTTATTTAAATTTTTTGTAATAATTAGCTGACAAAAGTTGTTTAAATATTTTTTACTTCTTTTACAATAAACATATCTAAGCAAATTTTTAAGGTTTCACAAAAATATAATTATTAATTTTAAGATACTAAAATTGTAAATAATTTATTCAAATTTCCTGTGCAGAAACGAATGCGTGGTAAGATACTCTTTCAAAGTTCCTGTGCAACAAAGTTCCTGCAATTGATGTTATAGTGAGCCTCCACCACTTGATGGAGGTATGTATGCAAACAAATAATAAAAGTAGAAATTCTAGTCCGAACTCTGTTCTAGGAGCGTTCTTATTTGTAGAACTCCCATGTCCAATACTCATCATGCCATAGCAGAATTTGGAACATAAATATTTGAGTCACAAACTTTTCAATCAACTCCTATTAAATCTGACTGAATTTCTACAACTTTTTCAAACTCACCTTATTTAGCTTTAGTAACTGACCATCCAATCTATCCCTAGAAAATAAGTCTAAAAATCAATTAATTGCACTCAAACCACTTTGAAATTGAAACAGTATTACTTAAGATAATATAAATTAATATCTAATACATGCATGCCCACCCTCATAATTTTTCAGTTGATTTACGAAATTGATCACCCACGAATAGAGACGAGCAATACTGCCACAATTTGGAGGTCTGTATTTTAGGCAATATCGGGTCACAATTTTAGGCTCAGATGCTAGATATATATGGAACCAACTAGTTGACATATGTAGGGAAATTTCAAGAGTTGGACAGCTATCTGAGTAACCCCTAGGCACACCATGAGTTGCCTACTGTTGGTGAACAATAACTCTGTATGAGCTATAAAGGGGATGCCCAAATGATCTACATCATAGTTTCAACTTGTCTCTAGTAAAAACATGTCGGCGTCCTTCAGTCCATTAGCTGTTCAGGTTACTCTCTTATCCCAATCTTGATAATTGAAAGTACAGTAGTGCTGCCTGTGGCCACAGGCCAATCAAACAGCAGAAGATTGATGACACTCAATAAACTAGGAAAAGACAACAGACACCCAAGCCAGAGGAAAAGATGTGGATGAGGTAGGTCTAAGGGCAGTGCAGCACTAACACGTTGTCATGGAGAAGAAGCAAGTGCCCGATATCCACTTTTTTCAAGAATGTCCGCTATGGTAATGTCTCCTGTTTTTATGATTCTCCCATCCTCCTATGTGATCACAAAATATAAAAATAAATATAAATGAATAAATTGATAAACACAATTCGTGACTAACCCTTCACCACAACTTACCATGACATGAATATACCCAGGATTTATAAAATCTAGAAGCCGCCTATAATGTGTGATCATCAAAACAGAGTTTGTAGGGGTCAAAAGTTTATTCACAGCTTGAGCTACAATCTTTAAAGCATCAACATCCAAGCCAGAATCAATTTCATCCAGTATTGCTAAATCTGCACCAAGCACCTGGGATGCAAAAACAAATAATTTACTCCATGCAATATTACCAGCTTGATACCCAAGTGATAGACTCAAAAATAAAAAATACGCATAAATCATTATGAGTACCTAGCTCCATTTCTTTTTCGTGATTAACTGATACACACTGATGATAATTTCCCATCACCTCATGGCTAAATAACACGGTTAAACTAAATAGCATTTCTCATCCTACACCGACAAAAACTAAATAAATTTGAAGAGCCTCCAAGCAACTGGTTTACATGGAAAGTCAACTTATAAGTGAAAATGAATGATGGAGCACATAGTCGCAACTCGCATTATATTTGAAAAACCAGAAAACAGAAGTAGAAAGTCTCAACGAACAAGTTCTTACGGCAAGTTGTAGAATCTCGTTCCGCTTCTTTTCACCTCCACTGAACCCTTCATTGACATTTCTATTCAAGAATTCTAGATCCATATTCACAAGCTCAAGCTTCTTACTTACGTAAGTGAAGAACTGCAAGTAAAATATGTTCACTGGTAGTGACAGCGCATGAAAAATTATAAAACCCTAGCCCGTTAAACATTTTGTGTACACATTGATTGTATTAACTGATTTACTTTATTTGGAAATTCAAGTACAAATTTGTCCACTAGCAATCGAACTCATATTAGGGAACATTTAAGAGTTACATTGACAGGAGCGAAAACAAAATGAGAATCATGTTTCATTTGAATACCAAATAAATAAAAAAGAACGCATATGAAAGCTTGCTTAGATAAATGGTCCTCAAAGATATCAGTGAGCAACTAGTTCTGTAGTTCAAACCAATTCAATTAATTCATGGCAGCTCATTTCTGAATACTCTTAATTCATTACCGAGAATTCCTCAGTCTTTATGGCACCCAACAAAGTTCACAATAATCCAAGAGGTTAATCATAAGTTCACAACAGCACATAAGGTTACTGTTGACGGCGTCCAATATTTGAACTGACAACTTGATGATCATACAAAATGAAACAGGAGTGTAAAGGAATACAAACAGCATATAGAAGAGTTGGTACAATGCCAATAACAAGAGAGAATGAAGAAAAACTTCAAATGCAAAACATAATACCTCTAATGGCTCTAGCTCGGGCAAGTTAAGTGCTCTTCTTCGTGCATTATATGCCATTCTCAGAAACTGATCATTGCTTACACCAGGAATTTCAACTGGTGACTGGAAGCTCATAAAAAGCCCAGCAAGTGACCTGTTTTCAGGTTCCATTTCTAGCAAGTTTTCCCCTTTGAATGTTACACTGCCTCCTGTTACTTCATAGTCTGGATGACCAACAAGAACCTACATTTTAAAATGCCATACAGAGATACCGTATTTTATAAAACATGAACCAATATTGAATAGTTTTCTGCACAGGAGAGGATGACTTTTGAACATTTGTTTTACATTAGGTTATATTGTCGCTACAGTTAATGGCAAAACGACCAATGCACAACGGGTGTTTCCTTGGATGCCATAGTATGAGATAAATGTCAACATGCTGAAACAAGTGCTGCTGGTTACATAAAAGTTCAGGTGAAGGGATGCAAAAGGGACAGTAAGGATCAGGTACTACCCAAACAGATAAAAAGTAGAAACTAACCTTTGCAAACGTACTCTTCCCAGAACCATTTTTGCCCATAATAGCATGAACCTGTTCACGACACAACATAATGTAAAATCAAACAAAACAATTTGAGCTTCGGCCACTCAGCTGGTTAGACCAAACTGCTTAAACTGTAATGGTTACTATGGTTGTCGAGTCATATGCTGACCAGTGTACATTTATTCACACTTTAAATGATATTTCACAAGTCGGGTGAGTAAACTCTGCAGTTAAATTTATAGCTGTGGAAACCAGAAAACTGAATGCATAATAATGTAACTGAGCAGATAAAAACCCAAGTGCAGCTGCACCAAACTACACCTCAAATTCCAATTCCAGTTGAGGACAAAACACACACCTCTCCTTCGCAGATAATCAGATTGACTCCCTTGAGAATCTCCTGCCTAGTTTCGGCAATCACAGCCGTCAAGCCTCGGACTTCAAGTATTACCTTCTGTGAAGAGGAGTTCCCGCACCCGTTATCCAATCCGGATGTCGCCGGCGCGTCGACGGCCGACGCAGCCGCCTTCACGCTTACCAGGCCACCGCGCAGTCCCGATGCAGATGAAATGGATATAAACGGACCGCGACGGCCACGAAAACTGGCATGGAGCGTCAGCCTGGAGGCGGAGGTCGGGCATGCTGGGAGCTGAGGCAAGCATGGATTGTACGCTGACTGGATGATCGACGCCATCGAACACAGCTTTGATCTCTGCAAAAGCTTTTGAACAATATGAGATGGATTTCAAAATCGAATATTGAAGTGGTGACGACACCTTAGTCAAATAGGGATTTGGGTGGACGGATTGATGAAGGAAATCCGCTTTACGAACCTGCCGCTACTGTGGTGTAGCGCCGTTATTGAAGTTGAAGCTTTGTGAGGATAACGATTGTTGATCGAAGCTCTGCTCTGCAACGAGTCCATTGATCGGAGCCGTTGATTTTTATCGGTCGATAATGGCCGTTGATATTGGTCTCATTTGATTATAGCCCAATAGTCGAATTGATTAGATCGTTTAGGCATTGATTATATAATCCACTGATATATTAATACGAACTACTTCATATTGTTTTAAAATTGAATCATTATATTCTTCCTATTTCAGTTTGACTTGGGAAACAAATCATTAGCCATCAAACTTGAATTATATTAAAGTAAACTGATTCGATTCGGTTAGATTTTTAGTTTGAACCAAATTATATAAAACCCAGCACGATGAGTCCAAACTAATATAATAAATGTATATTTGATACACCGTATTATTTATACATGTAAATAATACCACATATTTATGAGGTATTAATACATATTTTAAAAGCAAATTTTCTTTCTCTGCATTATTAATACGTATTCATATTCTAAAACAAGCACATCACCATAATATTAATAATATCATCCCGTTTCTAATACATGTTACAAAAGGGGCTAAGAGATTTCATTTAGTTTTTCTTGACAATCAATTTTTCCAGGCCATAAAATGGAAACAAAGATGTAGGGGGAACAAAAGAAGTTGAAATTAAGGGGCGTTCTACAGCAGCAACAAGAACATTATGTATGTACTACTACTATATTTCATCAACACTCTCTAAGGTTCCTATCAGGAGATTCAGGACTTAAATCTACAGCTCGGTAGGCGAAATTACAAGGGAACAAATTCAGTACCCAAATTCTATACAAATCAAGCCTCAGATTTGGAATCATTTTGCTAGATGGGGGAGTGGATCAGCAAGGGTCGCTATCTTTTTAGTTAGCTCTGGTTTGTTGGCT
Organism: Kalanchoe fedtschenkoi; assembly: GCA_002312845.1. Lineage (NCBI taxonomy): Eukaryota > Viridiplantae > Streptophyta > Magnoliopsida > Saxifragales > Crassulaceae > Kalanchoe > Kalanchoe fedtschenkoi. The sequence continues at coordinate 4,193,790 of NQLW01000053.1, read as the reverse complement.
CCCACAAGTTTATCAATCTGTTTTCCGTCTTTGAGGAAGAAGAAAGTTGGAGTGGCTTTAATTTCCCATGATGTGCTGAAATCCTGCAAATTAAATGTAACATAATTATAGCATAGTTAGAAATTACATCAAAGTAATACCACTAGTGGATTCAGATAGCATTCTTCTGTTTCAAGCAGAAAGAACAATATGTTAAGCAGATGTCTGGTCACAATTTCAAGAAAGTATTTCTTGGACTGGTTCTGCTTACAGCTAATTCATCCACATCAACTACGAGGAACACCATAGATGGGTACTTTTCAGATAGTTCTCGATAATACGGGGCCATCATTTTGCAAGGACCACACCATGCTGCGCTAAAATTGGCAATTACCTGCATCATATTTTAGGCTGATTAAGCTACAAACATAATTCATATCTTCATGGTTCAGTTGCGACCAAATTCAATACTCATCTCATGAACACCACCACGTCAGGAGTGGTCAAGTGAAAATTAAAATGAGTTCACAGGAATGAACATTCAATACTTTTTGGGCAAATCAATTGCTTAGTGCACCAATGCAATTCGAAACTTAAATCTAACCCGAAAACAACACTTCACTAATGTGTTCATGGCCTACAGTCTTAAAGATGAAACATGGATTAGCTTGGAAAAATATCAGTGCTTTTTCCTACCATAGCGATGGGAGTATCTTCATACGGAATGTACATTTACACAATGGCCTTCCCCAATTCCCAACCCGAACATTATCATTCATTTCCAAAATAAAAGATATTTTTAATCTCCAGCCAACCACTAGGATAATCATGAGTTAGATCTTAGATCCTGATATTTCAGTAGGTAATCAAGACACCATAAATCTAACACCATAAAGAGCGGTTTTAATTTGTGGACACTTGAATAAAATCTGGTTGAAGCTTACAATTCTACGCAGACTTTTTGCTTCAGAGAGCTTTTCCTCCCAGGCCTCTACAGTATTGATGACATGTACATTTCCACCAGCAAACTCGGTCTCATAATCTGAATCCTTGTCATCTTCAGGATGCTGCAGGGGCCATGCAATAACATATCAGAATGATGCAGATCTGTCCACTCTAATATGTAACAGCTAATATAAGATGTCACTATTTGTCCTGGATACTAAATAGTAATATGGAAGAATTTTTGACACTTCATCGACAGGGTGTGAATAAAAGGGTAATGCCATATTGCCAGATTACAGAAAAAAGGTTGTGTAGCCTCATCAAAATGGCATGATAACCTGTTACACGGTTGGTGTTTGTGACTATTAAATCATCTCGTCAAATAAACGAGGAAGTAAACTATCAGCTGTATAAACTATCGATAGTATTTCCAAAATAGAAACGATGTTGACTTCGATTACAGATAAATTCATGACCTGAGAAGCGGATTTTCTGTTAACTTTTGTTGATTGATGAAAACGCAAAAGATACCCAGCACACAACTACCTAGAAATGTGCAACTTTTCCTTGTGCTACATACATTCCACACTGAACGAGTAGCAATATTGAGTGCTCCAATCAGATCGAACGATTAACAGCAATAACAATATACATAGTAAAACAGAAAAAACAAGAAAGGTGCAATAGATTTTGAGGAACAAAGATTTAAAAATCAGGAGTCACTTCGTCACTTACATTTGACCAGCATAAACCCATTCTGATGCTTGGAACTTCCAAGAGATGTTAACCTTGAGCAGATGAGGGATTGACGACCAGAAAAACAGGTAGAGATTCTTACGAAATTTTCACGAGCTTGTGACTACCAATAGGGAGAAATGTATTGCCTGATACTGTAAGCTGCCACTAGGGCATAGTCAGCAAAGATGTCATCATAGAGAGCATTTGGGAATGAATGGAAAATTATGCAACTACCAAAGCCCATAAGCATCAATATGACAAAGTTCCTGCTCCTAATTGAAGTCTCCTAAGATAAACAATGGCTGATGATTAAGAGTAGAGAGCACTTGAAAGTAAAAATTAGCAGACATACTACTTACTACCTATGACTCATCAAAAACTTGCCTATATCTCAATGAAACATCCTCAAAACCAAAGCATCCATCATCTTCAAATCGGTCAATTAAACACCCAAATTTTCATCTTTAACATTGAGGAGGACGACTAACCAGAATCATAAATTCGACCAAATAGCGAAGAAGACTTGAAAGCAAAAGTCGTGTACCCGGGTGTCTTGTGTTTCTGCTGTCTCTCGCCACGTTGACCAAAGCAGCGGGTAGAGCCGTTCTGCTTCTAAAGACGAAGATAAAGCCGATGCGCCATCAATGGATGATGACGGTGAAAAGCATAAACGATCCGGAGCCGTTGATTTGAACGGCTGTTGACGGATTGTTGGGCCGTTGACGCAGTGACGAATAGAGAGAAAGAGAGAGTACTTAACAAGAATAGTTTAAGAATCGAAAATAAAAAATAGGGATATAACGTAAAACGATTTGAATTATCACCACTTACTTAATTGCGTTCAGAACTATCGTGATTTTCAAAAAGAACAATGAAAAAAAAATTAGACTGATTTTTTAAAACAAAATTTATCATTACACTCATAAAATAATATTATAATAAGACTTAGATTTGTGTGCGAAAAATACGTCGTTTGATTATTAAAATAAATTATATCATTTTATGCACATACAGAAAATGACGTCTTTTAATAACCAAACGACGTAGTTTTCACACACAAATCTAAGTTTTATAATAATATTAGTTTTGGAATGTAATTGTGAATTTTATTTTAAAAAATCAGTCTAATTTTTTTTATCATACTTTTTTTGGAAATCGTGATAGTTTTGACCGCAATTGAGTAAGCGGCGGTAATTCAGAGACCCTTTTATTATTTTTTCCTAAAAAATAAAAGAGATTGTAATTTCAAAGCAACCAAGTGAATTGCTCTATTGGTTTTTAGTGATTTAATAATTTATTAATACATGATAAGCGCATTAATACTAAATTAATAATAAAAAGTAAATTTAAAACACCCTGTTTTGAAGAAAATCACCTCTATTTTGGTGAAAACCACCATGATTTTAAGTTGTTGTAAATTTGCATGAGATTACTAGATACAAGTACAAATAAAAGTTATTGAGTTTATGAGGTATTTGAAAGAATAAAAATAATAAAATTATAAAATTATTAAAATGAATCTATATAAAAAAATTTGATTATTTTAATATAAAAAAAGAACATTATTATCTTTTGGCATCAAGTCCCTTCCTTTTTCTCTAAATCCACCCAAATACTTTATTGAAATTTTTTTATGAAAAGTCTAATCCTTTCTTTTTCTTTTCTCTACCTCCTATTTCTCACTCGGGGACACAATCCAAAAAGCCAGCTCAAGTGAATGAAAATCTATGTTCTAAAAAAGTGTTCGCCTAAAATAATTAATCAACCATTAATTATTAGACGGTGTTAAACGCCCCGCCTAGCAGATTATATATTTAAAGTTTAATTTTATTATAAAATAATTATTTTTAACTAATTATATTTATAATTGATTATTGATATATGTAAATATGTCTAATCATCTGATTAATCATTCTAATTAATTCTCGTCCAGTCAATTAATCACTTGGTGTTCTGATCACCGTCTAACGCTTTTTAAAATATTTTTGACAATTATGACCACATCCTATGGTCCCGTCTGATTTAGTTAAACATTTCGAAACCACTCACCTGTCTGTATTATAAATACAACTAGTATATAAGCAAATCTTGTAAGTACTTATATAAAAATAATTACTTATCAATATATGTTTTATTCGATGAGTTCAATTTGCTACCTTTTTATGTTAATTTCTATGCTCATTAAAATATCACCTTTCATTTTATATTACAGGATGATCTTTACATGATTAAATAAAACATGAGTATGTCTCGGGGCGGATAGGGTGTGGTAATGTCACTAACTGCCTCGAACCCGATCTATTACCATCTCAACAAGTGTATGAACAGACGAAGTAACAATTCTTTTTAAATAACCGACTCTTACTAAACCGTTTATATAATTATATATAACTTATAAATTTTGATGATAAAATTTAAATTTAAAAATATAATTAAAACTTTTTGTGTCATAACCCACTAAAGTAAGATGTTGCGCTTTCTATCATCATCCTGGCTAAATAGTTCATATTCCTTATCTCTTTTATTCGTTACAGAGTACTTGAGACCATGGAGCATCTCAAATCTTCCCTGAACAAGGCTAACTTTCTTAATGTTCGAGGTCTTTTTACTTCGCAAGTGTTAAGGGAGATGCGATATTATCTTTTACCACTCGCCATTGAGTTCCTCTTGGGAGAATCTCTGCAAATAACCACACACCTTACTCAGTCCGGGTATTTGATAATCCATGAGATCCGTCTCAGGGTCTCCGCATAATTGAGCACTTCGCCTAATATACAAGAGTCAATTTTAAGTTCCCTTTCGATCCTTTATACTCGATATCAAGGAATAGGGGTCATCATACACTTAGCGTTAATAGCCGACTCATTGCACGTCGTCCATAAGACTGACACCTTATGGAGACCTTCGAGGCTCGCTAGACAACTCGAAGGCACGCTCTCATGTCTCTTATGAGTTATGATTCTTTAGGATTTGCATCTGACTACTTATCTCGAGGGTGACCGAACTCACCATCACTCCCTTCTAAAGAGCTAATGAAACTTTTCCAAATTATTTGGAAAGAAACATTGCTACAATCTCTCCTTACATACTAGCTTTTCAATGAAAACTCCTTACGTGATTTATGTGTTTCACATATCGTTAGACTCATATTAAAGTTTAGTTTCACAATCAATCATCCACTTCACCAATCAGTTTCTCTACGGTTGAATTTTTAACAATAAAAATTCCACTATGACCTCTTATCGGGCTCTAGGCTTTGTCACATGTCTTACTTGTGACATTCTCTCACATTTGACTTGTCGACATCCTTGTCGACTTAACTATCATGATTGATAGTTTTAAAGTATATAATTGTATTATAAGGCTAACCTGTAACATCTTCCAACACTAGACTTGTCAACATCCTCGTCGATTTAATTATCATAAAGGATGATTTCCATTTATATAGTTTTATCTATATTATCTCTCTCACATTGGTTCTGAGGATATCATTATTTCCAATATATACTTAGTTAAATGTGGCAACTCATGCCCAATAGATCACACATCAAAGAGTTGAAGTTTTAATTTGATGTTAAATGTAAGGTCATAGAATCACATAAAAGTTTAAATGTCTACCATTTAACATCTCATGATATAATTAAACAATCACATCAAACATTTATTTTACAAATTTGATGTTCAGAGTCTGGATATAAAGTTTAAACTCAAGGTTTAATCGTAAAGTCCGTCCATAAGCTCGGAATGAAATTCTCTACCCTCATAAGTCAACCATTAATCTAAATATAACACTAAGAGTCTCCAACCCTTTTAATGGTTCACTTAAAATTTTGAATGAAGAGTCAATGATCAGTAGTAAAGTGTCACCGCAAACGAAATATTAAAAATTCATTCTAAAGGTCTCCGTTAATTCTCGATTTTGCCCCTAAGACATCATTGCAATTCAATCCGAGGGTGTCCTGTATTTTAGACCCATCTCTCAAATCTTCAATGTGAGGGTCTCCATCCTTTATAGTTATAACAACCAAAATTCTTAAAACTGTGAAAGCCTATCATGTGTAACTTGAAACATTTTACGTTGGCCTCCATCATGACATTTCAATACAGTGTGAGTCCCTTATTTGCAACAAGACACAATATCTCATTGAAACCACTTGTTTCTTTCATGTTTCACTTTTAATTCTCGTACAGATCTCGAGAGATTCATCTCATAGTGTTATAAAGATCCCCGCAATTAATAATTCATTCAATTAATAATATCATTAACCAATTGTATGTGGTACACATAACCACATCTCAGCACAAGAAAAACACAAGTCCTAAAATTGCATCTCTTGATTTTCTAATGTGGCTGACAACTTACGGGTTTAACCATTGTGTCGTTTTCATGTGACAAACAACCTGGAAGTTGCTCAAAACCACATTGTGATCCTTATGTGGCCAAGAACCTGAAAGTTTATTTAAACCACGTTGTTGTTCTTATGTGGCCAACAACTTGAAAGTTGCTCAAAACTACTTTTACTATCCATAGTCACGCACATCTTTACAACACAATTCTTACACACAAAAGATTAGTATGTCACTTTAGAACCACTTTGTTTTTCCTCTCGCAAATCTCAGTAACAAATTTTTGACACACATAAAAATAAAAAATGTTGCTTTAAATGACCTTATTGTTCAGACTCTAGTAAATTTCAAAAAAACATCATTCCCACGTATGAAGGACAAGTATTTTTGTTCATTTAAATATAAGATAATTTATGTGTGTTCACAAACAAAAAAGACAAGTCTATCGTTTTGTACATAAAAAAAGATAAGTATATTTGTTCACATATACAAAAGACAAGTATGTGTCCCTCAAAGTACTCATCAGATCTGCACAAACTCTCTACTCTTCGGCCAACTTATTTCTCATGTTATATTCAACGCAATAGAAAGTATGCTTTATGGTCACCATTCTCACCTCCAAACTTGTATCTCGACCCTCTGGCCTCTATTTCGAGTGGGGCGATTCACACAACACAATTCACAGTTGTCATTGAGTACTCTAATATGATGACTTCTATTGTAAATAACATCAAACACATACTCCCATATATCTTTATGTAAAGGGACTCTTAAATAACCATAAAGTATCATATTTTTCACCAAATATAACATTTATGGGGCACATACAAGTTAGTCCTAAAATATATAACATGAGCTTGAATTGATCTCGCTCAGGTCAACTCTACTTCAAACATTGATTTATTTCCCTAATCGAATATTACAATTGTAAACACATGACTTTCAAAACTCAGAAGGAGAGAGACTTTAATCACATAATATCTATTTTGGCCGCAAGTTGACCAGAAACGAATTGTAAATTCACCACTAAATTTGTGGCCAATTTTCGGCCAACATGTTTTTTACCGCAAAATATGTCTTTTTTATAGGGGTTAGACAATCTTCGCTGTCAATCGAAATTGTCAAATGGTAGATGTAATATAATGAAAACATAATCGGCGTAACAAAATATTGCATATAGTGATGAAATATGAATGAATGATTATTTTTCAAGTTTCAACTAAGTTCAAATAATTGACATATGTACTGCACATGTGATATTTATGTTATCCTTAACTAAACAAGTATAATAACAATATATACTAAATATAGAATGAAAATGATGTATGTTATAATTATTTTTCACCTCTTGAACGATTTTAAAAATCGTCCAAAGCTCACGAATTAGTAAGAAAACAAAAATACGGTCTTCAAATGTATATCATAGAAAAATCACATGTAAAACTAAAATCCTCAAAACTAAACACTAAGTCATCTCTCCAGCAAAACTTTATAACTACAGAAAATTTGCAAACACAGATTTAAGGTCTAGTTTCTAAAGTTAATAACTTGACAACTACAAATATTCATCTTATGATTCTTATACAATTAATAACATTCTTACAAATTAAATAGTTTAGACTTAATAATCATTGATTCGGATATTAAAAACTTAATTTTAATGGTGCAATGTTTTATGCACGATGTGTAAAAGTTTTCCAAATGGGTTATGACCCCAACTTCAAAACATTGTTGCTCTCTCTAACCAGTTAGAATTATGAAATATATACTCACAACTTTTTAAACTAAAATTAGTCAATCTCAACAGTAAAACAGAAAGATAAATGTGTTTGATAATTAGTCTGTAAAACTATATAAAACCTACAGATATTACTCTTGCTTTATGTCCACTTATCTCCTTATGTAGATTGAACCAAAAATCACAACTTATATAATTAGGAAAGCTCTTTTTTTTAGGATAACTTAGTGTCGTTCTAAAGAATTCAGGGTTGAATGCAAAATGTTGTATGAGAGACATTACCACTGGTCAGACTATCTCTGATTTCTGATTATTGAATTATTTATTTTTATTTGATAAATCATTTTTTGAACATTTTAATATATCTTAAATTTATCATTTTATCATTTTTCAATTTTTTAAAACCTTAAAATATAATTAAAATTTGAAAATATCTTTAATGAAGTAGCAACAATGTCTTCTTTCCATATGACATTGTTGAACAAGGTCATGTGCAACATGAGATAATTCTAGGCAACCATATGACTCCCTTCTGCATAAGAAAAGCAGAAAAACCCGGTGCGTATGAATTCACAGGAGATTAATGTATTGGCAACAGAGACCACATCTCAACAATTTGTGACAACTTTAGTTAAATTAGCACTGAAAATAGTGATTTATTAGATCCTACCCCCTGGTCAATATTGTACGGATTATGACCTATCAAATAAACAACGCCTAACATTTACAGCAAATTGTCAGACTTTATCTACATGAATGATCACTGTAAGTACCTAAAGGAGACAAGTGTTGTAACCATAGCAGAAATAACACAACATTGCGGAACCACTCTAGTATTTGAGATTATGGCAGTGCAAGACTGCCTTGGTCATTTATCAATATGCTTCATAATCACTTAAAAACATCCATGCATAACAATGGAACTGTTTCACATCTTTCGTGTGGTGTTGAATCTGTTAGTGAGATAGACTTTACTCTATTCTAGCATTCGCATTCTGTCATTTTATTCAGCCACAATCAAATGTATATTACTTTTTTAGGGTAAAAAGATTTTCCAGAATTCCCATATTAGCATGTCAAATGACGGATCTATTTTCTTGGAAAGACTATTTTATCCATATTGATGAAAGTGGAATAAGAAAGTAAGCGATGATAGATTTGTTATTTCAAATGCACATTTTTCTGTCACAAGGAGAAACTTTTTATTCTTTGTTTTAAAAACTACGCAGTGAACGAATATGTTATACAGGCCCGGCCCTGACCGGGACTACTTCAGGACTCGAACGCTTGCCGAACAAATAGCTGACTATACATCAGACCATTTCAACTAGAAAATAACGTTTAAAGAATTCAAATAAATAAAATTCTTACTTAAATACTGATATATTTCAAATTTTTAGAATTACTTTAATAACATTTTTTATAAATCAATAATTCTAATTTTATTTATACGAGTCAAATTAAATTAGTTATTGAAAATATAATTATTTAAAATTTTATAGATGTAAACATTGTTAAAAGATTTTTTAAAATTTGATTGAGGGTCCATAGTAATGATAGGTCTAAATCATATAGATGTGATATTTAACAAGAAACAAAATAAAAGTTCCATGGATCTTCATGGTATGAATATTGCTGATCTGTTTGGATCTCTAGGAAAAACAAAAATAATAAGAAACCCGAAAATAAAAAAAAATAAGAAAAATTATATTATTTTAAAAAATAAACATATTTGAATGATATGACACATCATCTTTCTCTTAGATAGTCTGTGTATTATCATTTTTGTCATTTGATTTTTTATCAGATAATTCAATCAGCAAAACACTAAACACATATCATATATTTCTAGTAGATAATTTAAACATGAATCACATAATCAAATTATTTATTTTCTATGATGAATTTCACATAAAAATTGTAAAGTATTTTTTTGTTAGAAAATTTGGAATTATTTAGCTCATTATATGGGATCTAATGTGAAAAAAATATATATATAAAATTCAAATGGCCCATTTTCTTCTTCTCGTCCAGAACCTTTCTAGTGTTAAGACCGGGCCTGATGCTATAACAATTCAATTCATAAGCAAAATGAGGCTGCTCACAAATACTAATGACGTATTATCGTATATATCTTTTCTCCAATAAAAATAAGAAGAGCTAAGGAGACGGTGGTGGCAGTCTTCAGCACCCCTAGTTATTTTACTACCTTTTACAATGTCATAATTACTACGATGGAGGCTTTGAATAAGAATAGGTTCATGCAATTTGAGAAAAATTGACGGGGATGCTTATGGAGATTTGATATAATGAGACAAGATAGTAATATCTATAAAGAATTCGTTAAAAAGAAGATAATTCAATAGAGACAGGAGAACTCGGCGTAGAGAAGCCACTAGAGAAATATTGGTGTCACTTTTCAGAAAAGTAAGAAAATATATAATGATAGTTTTAAGATTTGTATCAATATATACCTTTGACAGATTAAGATACCATATCGATGAGTAGTGATCTAGACGTTCTAGATATCCATTATACTAAAAAAAATAAGTGTTGGGTTCATTAAACATTTAATATAATAAGAGATCATCTTTTAATAGAGTCCAATAAAAAAGAAACAAAACCTTATAATCTATAATTAAAACCAGTAATGAAAACTCAACTTACAACCAGAACAAAATCAGTCGGAAGAATTATTTTGATAGAAGATGCAACTTACCTATTAAATATGAAAGTTGATGATCGTCCAAAACTTCAATTACTATAATTTGTGTAGGTTGGTTCTAATGATATCTAAATCACCTTCTAGTTTCAAATCTTATGTCAACGAATCATCAACTTTGTGACTGTTTTATGTCCCGGCAATAATCATTGTATTATATGGGGCAAAGACATTTGAAGAAGATAATCTTTGTTGTAAATGGTCATAATGAACCTCCTAAAAATTTAATGATCCATCTTAAATTTAAAATATATAATATGGATACCAAAAATATAAAATTTAAATTATTGACCCCTCTTAATGTATTTCTTACCTACGGGTAACCTCTATCAATTTCTAAATAGGCTTGTACCTCCATCCATTCATATCGTCAATGAGAAATACAAAATGATAAAATGATAGATCGTTGTTTGGGCGTAGCAGCGACAGAGAAGGGACGTACATTTGGGCTCTATAACATCTGTTTTCGATAGAGCGGATGCAGTGAATGACGATGTGGGAAGCCGTTCCCTAAATTTTATCATTCAAGTGGATTCAAATGAACCTCTAATGATTTATATACAATCCAACCTACTTTTAAATTAATTAAAAATAAATTCACATATGAGTTACTTTGGGCTGTAGTTAAATTAATCTATTTGTTTTTTAGAATATAGTCTCATTGCGTGTATAAAAAAATCATTTTTAATGTCCTACATACACAGTCACTTATTGTGAAAAATATCAATCAAATAAAATATTTTTTTAATAATAGACATTACATTTAAGATTACACTTTTCTTAAAAATTAAAAAATTATATAATTATATCGGAAATATTAAAAACTATGATTGTCCTTGCTTTTATACTTTTTCATCAATTAATTTAGTTTAAGTCCATTCCCAAAATAAATTAGTTTATGTTTATTAGTGTTAATCCTATCGTAGAACTACTACTTACATTGACTTTGATTTCAGATATCAGTCAACGTAGACCACTAAGTCAAGTATTTTCATCTGTATTTGCATGAAATAAAATTTACCTATTTTTGAATTTACAGAAAGTTAAAGATTAAAATTCCAGTGACCCGCATTAGAGCCGTTGGATAAGATCAACGCTAAAATGATCGGTAATGGTGCACCTGTCACTAACGTCCGTCACCGACCCGTAGTCCAACACTATTTTCAAAAAAACCCAACGACAAAAATAAAAATAAAATCCCACTGACAGACGATCGCGCGCCTTTTTATTCCAGTTTTTTTTATATACAGAAATTTATTATTTTTGAAAAATGCTTAATTAAAAAATAAAATAAGTAAAACCCTAATTTCGCTCAATCTCTCTTTCTTTTCACTCTCACACTCTCGTTCTCTCTCTTCGCCCCCCAGACAAAAGGCAACGGAATTTCGAACCCTAACCAACGATGTCTACGGCGGCGGAGGCGGAGGCGGAGGCGGCGAAAACGGTGAACGGAGGCTCGTCATACGACGGACGCGGGGCTGGAGGGAAATTCCGGCGACAGCCGTTTCGTAAATCTCAAGCGACGCCCTACAATCGACCACCCATCGCTGTCCGAAACCCTAGCAACCGCAACGGTTGGTTGTCCAAGATTGTCGACCCCGCGTCGAAAATTATTACTGCGAGTGCGCATAGGCTGTTTTCTTCGGTGTTCAGGAAACGGCTGCTTCCTCCCCCGCAGCAGACGTCGCCTCCTCCGGCCGCTGCAAGGCAACCTGCCTCAGGTTCTCTTTTTGTATATCTTTGTTAAATTGCTGTGTTTAGTTTTGTATTCATGAAGTTGATGGCTTTTTTAATGTAAAAGGAAAGGCTTTTTGGAATTAAAAAGTTGTGATTTGTTTCACAATAAAATCTTCTGGTTTTATAGGTTTTAGGATGCCATTTTTTCTTAGTCTTAGTGTTTTGGGGTCTCTGAATCATAGTGGCTTACACTTTTTTTTGCTGTTTCTTTTGGCTCAGAGATAGCTAGCTACAGAAAATTCTAGAATATTCATGGCTGTAAGAAACCTGAAATAGTACATAATCATTTCTTTTCTATTTCTGGGTCCAGTGCAAGTGTTTAGAGCACCAATCCTGAGGGCATGTATATTGTTTGAGGTCCTTAGACGTATATGAGGACTGGTGTCACTAAACATCAGTGCAATATTACCATTTTCATTTTCATACATGTCAGATTAGTTGTTTTCAAATTAGGGACCTGTTTTTTATTGATTTGATAGTAGTTCCATTTGAACTGTATGCTTGAACAATTTTTAAAATTGTGCAACTCGGCATTTTCCTTTTTGTAGCTTTTGTATTTGTTCTACTTCATATTTATTATATCTTATTGCTTTTTTGTGTATTCTTCTTAGTAGATATCTTGTTCATGTGGGACTTATTTTGACAATGGGGTATGATGCCATTACTTTGATTGGGATTATTGCAGTTGCAGAGGTAGACAGACCTATAGACTCAAACTTAGGGGTTGAGATTCAGGAAAAAGTTGGGGTAAGGCTTCCTCTTATTTTTATCATTTGCTTGCATCGTTGGATCTGTATAATGTTACCAATTCAGACTGCTATGTAATAGAATTCATATTCATAACTTGCTGCATTGCTTATCATTGTAGAATATTATGTATTATCTTAACTGTCTTATTAGATTGGTCTTGCATTTTTATTTATTAACATTTTCAATGTGTTTCCCTTAACAATATACTTATCAGGATCAAACTGGAGCAGAAAGTAATGCTAAGGATCATGTATATCTGGATAACAACAACAACAATCAAGGAATTTCGGATCTTGAGAAACTTTTGAAACAGAAAACCTTTACTAAGTAAGTCCATTTCGCTAGATGTATTGTTTTCTATATGAATATATTTTGTTGCAGTCTCTGAATACACCTTGTGATTCCTGTGTTTGTGATTGACAGCTGCCAGCAATTTTTCTTTCAAAAACCAGAATGAGAAATTATTTTCTTTTTGTTTGTTGTCATGGCTGGTATTTGGGGTTGTTAAAGACATGCGACACTTCACTACATCTATGCTTAGTGCATGGAATTTAGTACTGATGTACGGTCTTCTTACTTGGGCTGATGATTTAACATGTGCCTGTAACTTGGATTCCCTGTATCTAATTATTCTATCTGTGCTCTATTCATTAAGCAGTATTTCTTTTACAGTTAGTTAATCTCCGCATTATACATGGTAGCTCACACACTAGCAAAAGCATTGATGGTTTTTACACATGGATATGGATTTATTACTTTTGAATAATGTTACCAGGCTGGATTGATAGATTTTCCCCGGTTCTTGTGTATGATATGTAGTGTTGTATTGATCTGATCACATTTATAACTACCAATGTAATAACTGTGACAACCTTGATATTATATCCAGAGTGGAGATTGACCGATTAACTGCCTTATTGAACTCACGAACCATTGAAGCTCCCACGGAGGATGATAAGAAAGCATCAGATGCCAGGGCTTCAAAGATGGTATGTGCGGATGGAAATTTGAAGGAACCCATTTGTGCCCCAGTTCCGGATAACAGGATTCAGATGAAAAGATACGTGGGAGCTTCCTCGCCCTCCATAATAAATACAAAGGTATGAAAGTTTACAGTGTCCATAACAAGATGTCAGTTTTCATAATTCATTCTTATTAGCTTAGAACTAGTATACTAATATTAGTTATATTCAGATTTTGGAGGAAGACACTGCCACCCCAGCAGAACTTGCAAAAGTTTATATGGGCTATAGGCCTTCGAAGGTGTCTCCCTCAATGGTAGGTTCAAGGGGTCAGCCTTTTGGAAATGACTTACCTATGACAAACAGCATGATGTTTCCCTCACATTCACCTTCAATGAGGACAGCAACCAAGTCCTTTACCCGCTTAGTCACATCTGAGAAGGCATATATGACTCCACGCTCAAAAGGCAGATCGGCAATATATTGTATGGCCCGCACCCCATATTCCAGAGTGCAGAAGGTTGATCAGATGGCATCTTTATTTTTTGAGGTTGTTTTGTTTATAAGTCTGATATTGGATTAACATGCTACTTCATTATTTCAGAGCTCAGATATCAGAACTGATAACAATTACAGTTTCCAATCGTCTCAACTTGCGTTGGATCCTAACAAGCTTTCCAGCTCAAGACAAATGGTACATTTAATAATTGAGGTGTAAATATATTGATGTACGCATTTTAATTTTTTTAAGTTTTACTCAATTTCTTTCTTATAGGGCTTGAAGCGTCGAAGTTCTGCTTTAGATAATGAAATTGGCTCTGTTGGGCCTGTCCGAAGAATTCGACAAAAACCCGGCCTTTTATCTACACAAACATTGACTGGGACTGCTAGTGGAAGCTTTCCTGTCAAAGAATCAGGAGCTGTGCTGAATCATTTTTCTCAAGATGTAGGAAATAGGACTCCTGGTGCAAATTTCATGTCTGTTCCATCCCAATCAAGTGAAGTAGCTCAGAAGATTCTGCAACAGCTGGACAAGCTAGCTCCTTCACCAAAGGAGAAATCGTCTGAGTGGAAGTTGAAGCAACCTCCAGGGAAGTCACCTTTTACTCTGACACCAGATATGCTGACCGGACAAGCTTTGAGAAGCCTTGAAAAAATAGATTCATCTAAATTCTTAGAGTCACCCTTGTGGAATAATAAACTGAGTGATTCAGTTCAAAGGGCGACCACTAATGTGGACTACACAATTTTGAACAGCAAGAATGAGTTAGAAGAAAATGGTTCAAAAAAGCTGACAAGCATGTCGAACATCAACTCTGAAATTGTAACACACTCATCGGATCGTCCTCTTGCCAAAAATAAGCGGGCATTCCAGATTATTGCTCATGAGGTAATGTCTCTTATATACAAGCAATAATGGTGGTTGTTTACTGGGTTTCATTTTCGTTGTTTCTATTCAGTGTCGGAATAAAGGTGTTGTCAATCGTCTTGTGACTGTTAAAATATTTGTAAAGAAATGGAAATTTAGCATTTCAAGCCTTGCTACTCGTATGTATTATAAGTTATTGACCTGTTGTCTTTGACTTCTTTCTGAAGGATTGCCTGGATTTAGATGATAATGACCGGACGAACAGCACTGTGTTTGCGCGGGTCCAAGATGAAGAAACTCGTGTTAATTCCTCCCCCTCTCTAGATAATAAGCCACAAATGACCAATGTGGTTGCTGCAAATGAAAATGCACTATCTAATGAACAAGAGACACATGTCAGTTCCCATTTGGATAATAAGTCTGATCGAGATCAAGCAGCTTCAAATGGACTCACCATACCTGAGATTAAAAATGAGGTCTATTATTCAGCTTTATCTCCTTCCGTGACAATTCAGCCAACTGCGACTGAGAATGTATCATCAACGTTATTTGCTAAAGTATCATCAGGTGATCAAAGCACGACGACATCACACTTTGATCTCGGGGGCAAAGTTGTTGCTAAGTTCACACCAGTTGCTAATGACTCTCAGGCCATCCAAATTTCAGTTCCAGCTTCAAACTCAAGGTTGGTGGCATAGGCCTTGTATATGAGTTTGAGAATGTATAAAGGGGTATAGTTTTCTGTATGTTACAGATTTTCATCCTATATCACCGTATCATCCTTAAACTGGTTTGAGTGGCATTCTTTATCTTGATGGAAGTAGGGTGTTACACTGCTTGGAGTGCTTTGAGTATTTACCCATGCCTTTAAAATTGGTATTGTTGATTTGTGCTACATGATTGAATGAACCTGACTTTTTTTTTGTATGGTTGTAACGCTGTCTGACATAAGGACATTTGGGGAGCTGAAGTATCCTCTTGCTAGGAATTTGATATGCGACCAAAAGATCATTAAGCCTGGTTTTTTTGTTTATACTGTGTCTTCGTTAACATAATAATTGAAGATATGTTAGCATCCTGCTATCTCCTTCCATCACTAATTATCTTACCATTTATTTATGCAGTATCTTATCTGATACTCCCATAGCCAAGCCTTACGATAGTAAAGGTGCTCAAGAGACCAGTGACAGGGAAGGGAAACCTTCAGCAGCTACATTCAATGGCGTATCTACCTCTACTTTGTTCTCATCTGTCTCTTATGACAAAAATGGATTCAGTAATGGTTCATTATCTGTTCAACCTGCTGTGGCTTCATCATTGACCACTCTGTCTGGTTTCAAAAATGTCAATGGCGAAGGTGCTTATAATCCCAATTCTTCTGTCAGTCCAGCTTCTGCCATCAGTGTTCTCGATGCATCAAATACTACAAATGGCATTTCTGGCACCGGTACTTCTATGAGCCCTGCCAATGCTGTGAGCAGTGAGGCACCTACTGTTGGAACTGCGGCTGCAAGTGTTTCACCAAATACATTCTTGCAGTACAGTACATCTGGGTTTTCGTCTGCTCCGACATCTGGTTTATTTGGAACGGCGACATTTGCATCTCCGAGTGCCATGAGTAGCTGTCCAGCCCCTTATGCAAATGTTTTCACTTCAAGTGCAACATTCGGACTGAATTCTACACCTTCTTCTAAAGAAGCCAGCGGTGTGAGCTCAACTAGTGGTTCCGTTAATACCATGTTCGGCTCTAATTGGCAGTATAACAGTTCTCTCATATTTGGTTCCACTACAAGCTCCTCAACGACTTCTCTAGATGTCTTTCAGTTTGGATCTTCGGCGGCCTCTTCTGCATCTAATTCTTCCAGCAGCATGCCTGGTTCATTAATTAGGTCAACAGGTGCTTCAGCTGGGCCAACATTCTCATTTAATGCAGCTTCTGCAACTACATCTTCATCACCATTCTTCTCTTCCCAGCCTGCTTTTGGAAGCTCAAATCCTGTTTTTGCCATTGCCTCAGCAGCCTTACCAGCCAACAATGGCTGCAATAGTAATCACCAAATGAGCATGGAGGATACCATGGCCGAGGATACAGTCCAGGCATCCGCACCCTCAACTCCTGCTTTCGGTCAGCCCGAATCCATGCCAGGCTCATTTGTATTATCGTCAGCTCCCTCAGTTAATCCACCTGGCACAGGCCCGTTTCAATTTGGAAGTCAACCAAGTCCTGCCTCGGTAGTAAACCAATCACCATTTCAAGCTAATGGTAGTTTTAATACTGGTGGTAGCTTTTCCTTAGGGACTGGCGGTGGAGACAAGGCAGGTCGGAAAATTATTAAAGTAAGGAAGGGTCCTAAAAGGAGATGAAGACCTGATACAGAGCTCATTACATTACACTGCATTGGATGACTGACACTCAAGTATATGTTTGCCATCTCGGAAAATGGGCTGGAACGCCCCAGTTGATCCATGACGAAATTCTTCTATCAGATGCAGCTGCAGGCAAGCTTCTAACTCTTGAGGTGCACTAGTCACTTATGTTAAGTTGATCACTTTCTTCTGTCGGGTCCTGTGCATTATTGCCAATATCTTTTATGAGTTCCCTCTCTCTACGGCTGCCAATATGATGTGCTTTTCAAGACTTCTGTGTACTTAGATTGATAGGGCTGTTGTTGTACTTTGCAAGGCGTCACACACTGTGTAGCTTGATGCTTAATGCTCATAAGATTTGGCTAATGTTTTTGGTAATGTCTCTGATTCTATTTATCACTTGTGCTTTTTTTCTAATTTTTGTGGCTGCATAGTGATCCGGTATGTACTTCTAGGCTTTCCCTAGAGCAAATGAAAGAGGAAAAAAATTATTATCTTCTGTGCAGGATGATTTTGGAAAGAGAAGAGAAGAAACTATATCTTTATTTAATATTTTTGTATGTTAAAATTTTAATCATGATTCTTGTATACAAATAAAAGGTAAAACGTCATTTACAATCAAAATTTCCTCAAATATTTGGCTATGTAGATTTTGTTTTTTTGAACAAAATTTATCGAACCAAGAGGCTCCAAAAAGGAAAAACAGAGCACTAGAAGCAGTGAGTAAACTGAATTCACTCGACACAGTGAGCCTACTGTCACAGTTCTATCGATGATTTGTATCTCTCATTCATTTCACATATTTTGGGATACTTTGGACCTTCTCTACGCCCGAATTGTTTTATTTACCCGCGTCTTGAGGGAGATACTAGAGTATCTTTAACCTCGCATCATCGAGTGACTTGCGAAAGGATCTTTATAAACGGACGCATCTTACTCAATCCGGATATCCTCCGATGATACATGAGATCCATCTCGCGATTCCGCCTAGTCGTTCCTCGGCTAATGTACAAGGGTCCCTTCCCAATCCTTTCGATTCTCATATCACATTAAGAGAAATTCAATCTTATCCAAGGACTCTTCAGGTCCTTTATGTTCATTATCCAAAGGGTTAAATGATCCTTGTATATAGTCTCGATTGGCTACTCGTTACGCGTTGTCGGGGTCTCGGCCCACTTGAATGACGTTCATAAGGTGAACCTTTATGGAGACATTCAAAGCTCACTAGACTCTCGAAGTCCCGCCCTCATGTCACACATGAGTTGGGCTCACTTAGAGTTTGCGTCCGATAACTTACCCCGGGAGTGGCTGACTCACCATAACCCCCCCTAAAGAGCTAACAAAGTTTTTCTCTGGGAAGAAACATCACTACTGTCTCTCCTTACATACTAGTTTATTAAAGACAACCACTTATCCGATTTATGTGATCCACATACCGTTAGACTCGTATTGAAGTCTAGTTTCACTATCCATCATCTTATTTTCCATCCGACCTCTCAAAGATTTAGTACTCAATAATTATAAAAATACCATTGAGATTAAGAAGAGGCCTTGAAGTCTCCTCACAGGTCAACCCATGACACCCTCCCACACTCAATCTATCGACATCTTCATCAACTCAATTATCATGATCAATATTTAACAATTACCTTTTCCATCACAGATTCCAACTTATGACGTCCACCTATACTCGAATCATTAACGGCTTCGTCGACTTAACTATCATGATTAATAATTTATAAGTATATTATCCAATAAAAGTGTTATAGTCCTATGAAAATGTCAATTTGTGACACTTAAAACACCAAGTAAAAGACAACAAAAACAATGAGTTTATAATCCATCGAGATTACGACACCAAACACCTAAATTAAAAACATCAAGATTAGAATCCACCCGAAAAACTTAGAGAAACCCAACTCTCAACCAATGCCTCTAACTAACTTGCATGAAGAATCTTTTTCAGAGATTATTTTTGAAACTATTTGTAGATGAGAGAGATCACACCTTCATTCTTAACATGGAAATAATAAATGACACCTCGGTGTGCCGGGCAGGTATTTGATCTTTGAAAATTAGTTTGTTTCTACAGCTCCAAGAGTGATGCATAGCAACACAAAATCCGGACGAGGCTAGGCCATATAACAAATGGAAGAAGGAAAATCACAAGTCCTGAACCAATTGATTATTGAAGACGAAGAATTTGTTAGACACGTAATGTCAATCCAAACAGTACACAGACTTCCATATTTTAGCCAAGAAATTACAATTGTCAAATAGATGATCATGATTTTCTCGTAGATCTCCACAAAGAGGACAATCCAAGTTTGGCATGGTCAGAAATTTGCTTAGTTTTCATTTAGTAGGGAGGCAGTCTTTAAAAATCATCCAAGCACAGTATTTTTGCTTTGGAAGAGCAAAATTCTTCCACAAAATATCCTTCCATGCAACAGTGGGCCTAAGGCACTTGCAATGCTAATTAAGTACCAGAACTTGAAAAAGGAACACCAAAGCCAGTTCTTCAGTTTCAGTCCGAGTCAACACATTTCAGCGCATCAATCCTTAAGGATGCGTTTGGTTTAGGGAAAATTAGGGAAAATTTGAGAGGAAAGAAAATTTGATGGAAAATTATAAGGAATTCTATGTTTGGTTTAGAGAAAATTAGGGATGGAAAACTAAATGAAAAGTTAGATGAAATTTTTGATGGAAAATTTGTTTAAATTTAAGAATGTTTTAGTACTTTCTATAAAATTTTCCTCCTCAAATCAAACAAGAGTAAAATAAGATGAATTTTTTGAGGGATTCATTTTCTCTCT